>LNAC01000268.1:1279348-1425076 GCA_002007465.1 Ailurus styani
TCCTCTCTCTCTGCCTGCCTCTCTGCCTACTTGTGATCTCTCTCTCTCTGTCAAATAAATAAATAAATAAAATCTTAAAAAAAAAAAAAAGAAGTCTAAATGTTTCAGTACCCTCTGTTGAAAAGACTATATTTTCTCCAGTAAATTGCCGTGGCACCTGTAAAACATCTAATATAGTTTCAGAATGGATTCTTCCATCTCACTGCAATAAGCAAATCCACTCAAAATTGTTCAGGATTTCAGTCTGTTTTCCCATCCTCCTCCCACTGTACCTAACACCAAGGGGATAGAGTTTTGTGCTGTGTTCCATAGCTATTTCCCTAAGTTCTTTCTTTCTTTTCTCTCTTCAGTGTGGTTATAGTATTAGATTCAAATATAATTAATTTCATTCGTTTCATTTTTCTTTTAGCTTTAGATTATCGTACCTTTGCATTCTTATTTGTTTCTTTCAAGATTTTATTTAAATTCTAGTTAATTAACATGGAGTGTAGTATTCGTTTCAGGGGTAGAATTTAGTGATTCATCAGTTGCAGGTAACACCCAGTGCTCATTACAGCAAGTACCCTCCTTAATGCCCATCACCCAGTTACCCCTCTTACTTATTTCTTCTTATTTAATTGGTATAATGTGTTGAACTAATGGATTTTCGAAAGCCCAAACCAGACAGAAAGGCGCACTCAGAGGAGTGGGACACATATCTTCCAGATCCTTATCTCCCAGCCACTATACGAGACTAACTTCGTGAATCTCTAATTAATCCTTCTTGGGTTTCTTCTTATAAAGACAAGCAGATTTATGTAGGTTTCCTTATTTCCCTTCTTTCTTACATGAATTGTAGTATACTATTAATGCTCTTTTGCACTTTGCTATCTTTACGGAAAATTCCTAGAAACGAATTGCTGGGAACATTGCTGGATAATTGTCAAATTCCCCGCCTTCAGAACTGTTTCATTTTGCTTTCCTATTTTCAGTGCATGAGAGTGCTTTATTTCCCACACCTTCGCCCAAAAAATACAGTGTCGAGTGTTTGAATTTTTGCTCATCTCACAGGTGAGAAATGATATTTCAGGATAATTTTATTTAACATCGCCCTTATGTTTAATGAAATTGAACACCTACTCACGTGTGTGTACGTATATGTATGTGAATATACGCATGTGCACCCTCCTACCTTCTAGCTCTATCCCCTGAGACCAAGAAACAAAGCCACCACAGTAGCAGTGACAGTACCTAGCATTCAGACTTTGTTAAATACCAATTCTCCAAGAAACAGGTGATTCCAGAGCTGGGGTTATAAAATAAAAGTTGGACACAGAACAGCATCTATGCCATAAAATAAAGGAAGAGCTTAAAAATATGGTGGGACATATCACAAAATGCCAAATCTGGAACAATCTCAGCACCGAGATAATTACGGTAATATTATAAACCATTTTTTAAAAAAAGAATTCACAAGTCCTGACAAATACATAAATGACTAAGGCACGTAGGGCTTTGATTACTGTAGAATGCCAAGGACTGATTGCTAACTGTGAAGGAGGTAATAAGTCAGAAAATCATTTTGTAACGACCACGGTAAAGACCATAAAAGGCAAGGATCATCACCGGATGTTACCACTTTAGGGAAATGTTTGTGTGGTCTTAAAAAGTGTTGCCCTGTGATTGTAGGAGAAGCAAAGCAATAATTTGATAGTGGAGGAACTGGACATCTGGACTGGGTGATCCAAATCAGCACCACCAGTGAGGGACAGATGGTGCGCCGCTACCTGCGACATTCTCAAAAGGACTACCGATGAATGTCGAGTTCCAGCCAGAATGGATCATCTGAACCGAATCATAAGGAAGTATTAGGAATGCTATATGAAAAATGGGGGCAGGGGAAGGGGAGGAGTAACAGTGTTCTTGCAAAACATCACTGTCATAAAAGACAAAGAAATTGCTGTGGAAATGCTCCAATTAAAGGAAGCTAAAGAGACGTGACAGACTAGACTCAAGACTAGGCCTTACTCTGGAGAAAGAAAAATATGCTTTTAGGAATATAACTGGCTCTACCAATAGAATCAGAGCGTAAATGAAAGAGTGGGCAAAAGTGTTATATTTGCACTGGGCGTATGTAAGAGAATATTCTTATTTCTACAAAATACACTGTTCAGTGAAGAATCACGCTTGCTCCACGAGAGGTCTGGTCTTTGTCCTCAGCTCTTGGGAAGTGATCTCTAAGTCCTTGGGATTTCCTGTCTCGTAAGAGTGTCTTTCTCACATGGAGGCTTTGGACAACACCAGATTGCTTACTAATGTGACTTACGGTGGGGCCTTTGGGGCACCTGCTATCAGCCTGATTTCCAGAGGGGCCGGAAACTAGTCAGACACACAGGTGTCCAACCACATCTATGTGGCCAAACCACAATAAAAGCTCTGGACACCAAGGATCGTGGGAGCCTCCCTGGTTGGCCATATGCCATGAATACCACGGCCTGTCACTGCTGGGAAGAGGCACTGCTGTCTACCACCCCTCTGGGAGAGAAAACTAGAAGCTGGTGCTGGAAACCCCCTGGATTCTGCCCCAGGCGCCTCCTCCATTTAACTTGTATCCTTTTCATTTAATAAAGTGTAACCGTGAGGATAACAGCTTTCAGTGCTTTCTGAGAGTCCTTCTAGTGAATTACTGAGGCAGATAGTGAATTACTGAGGCAGAGGGTTATCTGGGGGACCCCTGAGCTTGCAACTGGTGTCGGAATAAGAGCAGTCTTGGGGACTCCCAAACTGCATATACACTGAGGTGGTTAGAAATAAAGGGTCATGGTGTATACAAATTACCCTCAAGTGGTTCAGGAAAAAATACGAATATACATAAGTTTTCATATATACACACAAATATATATAGAGAAAGAACATGTTCAAAAATAAAATAAATGGGTAAAAGTATTACTAGAGGTGAATCTAGGTAAAAGCTCTAGCGGTGCTCTTATTCTTTATTTTTGCAAATGTTCTGTAAGTCTGAAGTTATTTACAAATACGCTGTTAAAGGAAAAAACAAAATACCTCTGAAAATCAAGTTAATACATAGTGACTTTTACTGGCACCCTGGGGGGGGAAAAAAAAGCTAGAGCAACTCACTAAACTGGCTTCATGACAAACAACAGGGCTGGACCATCATTTGCCCAGTTACATAGTTCGAAGGACAGAAATATTTTGTGGGTGTTGTAAGGGGATTATTAGGACTCTTATTTGACCAAGCTCAGCGGATGATTTCAAGAGTCTCAGAGCTTCAAACATCTGAGACACCGAGCGCCTGTGCTCACCCACAGAGACCAGGTTCCTGAAGTTCTCCAGCATCACGTCGCAGTACAGCTTCCTCTGGGTGGGGTCCAGCAGCCCCAGCTCCTCCTCACTGAAGACCACCGCCACGTCCTTGAACGTCACCGCCTCCTACAACACCAAACACATGCAGACTATGTGTATGGAAGAGGGGCAGCACTGAGAAAATGTCAAGGGTGGGAAGCTGTTCTAGAATCTGGGGGACCCAATCAAAGGAGCTGCCTTCTACAACTCATTCCATCCACCAAAAGGGCTGCAAGAAAAGAAATCGTGGACATTATATTGCTGCCAAACAAACAGCTGCCTTTGGTTAGCTCTCCTACAGGTAAGTCCCTGGAACTCTTGCTGCATCACAGGCTACTATAATTTTAAATTTTATCGAGAACACCATTTGGCCCCAGAAAAGCTTTAGTTCCAGTAGTGTGTGATGGAGTCTCTGTTCTCCCTCTTACACATATACACATTCCACTTATTTAATTTGCCAAACTTACAGGTATCGGTCTTCTGCGTACTGTGGGAGTATGCAGTTCATCCTCTGTGCCCCATCTGGAGTGTGCAGCGGTGCAGGCTCCAGAGCCTGGCTGCCTGCCCTCACCCTGGAATGCTCTACCTCATGCTAGCTACGTGTCCTTGGAGAAGTTCATTCTCTCATCCGCATGCTGGTACCTCTACCATTGGGAACTGGTAACAACATGAGTGGCTACAGGTAAAGCACTTCGGAGCAGGGCCTGGCACAGAGTACCCAACAAATGTTAGCTATTATGATGATTATTATTATGATCAGGTCTGCCATCCCACTGCAGCGCTGTACAGTAAGTTGATGATCTAGGATATGATGAACTCATCCAAATAATGCCGTTTTAGATTATCTATCATAAACAATGTTGAAACAAAAATCCTTTTGTGTGGACTTGGATTATCTCCTTAAAATAAATTCTATAAAGTAGAAATGGTAATGCTGAATGACAACTTTCAGCATTTTGATTCATGACAGGTATTTCCTCCAAAAATGATTTTTCAAGAGAAGAATTTTTCATGAGATTTTTCATGAGAAGAAGCTCGTTCTTCTTCCAAGTATAAATCCCTAAACTTCTATACCCTGGCCAGATGTGAATACTTAAAAAAAAAATCTCTGAAAATCTCAGAAGTAAATTTGGGAAGTAAAGACCAGTCATTTGAAAATTTTTCACAAAATTGATTAGTAATGAAGACCATTCCTTTTCATGTATTTGCTGGTCATCTCTGTTGTTGTTGTATTCAGAATATTCATTTTGGGGACATTAAGTTCCTTCTTCCAAATACATTGCAAATATTTTTCATTCTACTTGGCTATTTGTCTTGTAACTTTTTACTGTAGGGAAATGTAAATTTTTTGTATGAAGACCTTTGTTCTGGCTGGAGCTCCAAATGTCACAACGTCAGGCCTTGGGCTCTGAATGAAAACCCGGGTTGGTTTTGGCTTTGTTATGTTTTGCCTTTCTTTCCTCCAGTATCTCTTTCCTGATACCCTTTATGCAGAAGGGAAAGGCTTTGGAGTTGGCTGGATACTTGTCTGCTGTAGGAGCTTGAGCAGAACTTGAACTTCCATGAACCTCTTACCTTCATGTTAACAGTGCAGATTATTCTAATCCCCCTTGGAGCAGTGAATAAAGTGACAGATGGAAAGTGCCTACACATCCTACAGTATGACTACAATTTTTTAATTAAGTACCTATATTGCTCTAATAAATTAATACATGAAGGGCGAAACACATGAAACTACACAAATATACAAAGACATGTACAAAGAAAACTTCATGTCTTGGGAAGAAAAAATCGAGCTCTTTTTTGTATGAAAACATCTCACAATTTTTTTCTGAGTTCATTTTCAGTATGATCCTGCTAGACAAAACCATCTTTTAGGTATTCTTTTTGTAAAGTACCTGAGGCATCACTTAGGAGAAAAAAGGTTTTTTAGTTTTGAGTCCCTACAACAGAAGGACAAATTATATTAGAATTCTTGCAGAATTGCTTTTTGTGGGGCACCTGGGGGGCTCAGTCAGTTGAGCGTCCAACTCTGGGTTTAGGCTCAAGTCGTGATCTCATGGTCATGGGATCGAGCCCCACTTCGGGCGCCATGCTCAGTGGGGAATCTGTTTGAGATTCTCTTCCTCTCCCTCTGCTCCTCCCCCTGCTCTCTCTCTCAAATACATAAATCTTTAAAAAATTGCTTTTTGAGTAAAGATTATGTGTAGCAAAACTGATACTTCTGCATAAAACTGCTAGAATTCTCAAGAACTTAAAAAGATGTGAATGGGGAATAGTTAAAAGTGGGGAGGGACGGGCGCCTGGGTGGCTCAGTGGGTTAAAGCCTCTGCCTTCGGCTCAGGTCATGATCTCAGGGTCCTGGGATCGAGGCCCGCATCGGGTTCCCTGCTTAGCGGGGAGCCTGCTTCCTCCTCTCTCTCTGCCTGCCTCTCTGCCTACTTGTAATCTCTCTCTCTCTCTGTCAAATAAATAAAAATCTTAAAAAAAAAAAAGTGGGGAGGGACAGTGTCCACTAAAATAATATTAGATGCAAATTAAGTGCTATAATCTTAAGTGAAAAAAAATTCAAAATTGTATCTATTGTTGTATATAATAATACATATAAAATGACTGCGAAAAAACAAGTAATTTATAAGCAAAGGGATAAGTGAGCTTTTTCATTTTTTAAATCTTTTTTTTTTTAAGATTTCATTTTTAATGATGATTCACAGACCTGTGCCCTTGGGGCAAATAACAAACAAACAAACAAAAAATTATATCATGAAAAAAAAATTTTATTTTTAAGTAATCTCACACCACCATGGGGCTTGAACTTACAACCCCGGATCAAGAGTCTCATGCTCCACCGACTGAGCCAGCCAGGTGCCCCCATTTAAAAATCTTCTATTCTCTTTATACTATTATTTGTAAAAATAAAATGATGATAAGAACAAAACTGGAAGGAAAACGTTTTTTAAAAGAAACAAAGAGCATGGCACATAAATGGTTAACATCTGCTGAAATTCTTTATTCTTGGCAAGGAAGAGGAAAAAAGGTGTCCACCTAACTGAGAAGTGAAATAAAATGTTCAATGACAGAAATAAAAACCCAGCGCACCTGGAACTTGATCATCTTCTCCTCCTTTTCCCAGGGAAAGGCAGAGACCTGAGAAGGCAAAACAAGGTCATGAGAAAGAAGCCACGAGAGAAAGGGAAATATATCTTTGTGTAAGACAAGGTGTCCCTTGCCCCAGCAGATGCTGCCGCACACACCTTGGCAGGCTGGGTGGGGGCTGGATTCCAGCTACCGTGAGGTTATCCCAGCAGGATCCCCTCATGCCTGGGACAGTCTGCACAGTGACACTCGGCACTCCGCACAGACCTCTCTGCTCCTACGGAACTCACTCTGATCCTGGAAAATGTGGAAAAGGAGAGGCAGTGGAATGTACTGGTTAAAGGTGGACTCTGGGCACAAAATTCAGTTTCAAAATCTGGCATTGTTGTGTATTTGCTGTACATTTGCTATATGTTAGTACTGCTACAGAATAAACATCTGTAATACATAATGTATAGGACATATATAATACAATATGTGAGCACAACATATAGTGTATAATATGCACATATATTTAACCACAGCTAATTAATTAACCTCTCTAGACTTCATTTCTGTAATCTGAAGCACTAGGACCATAATAGAATCAACATTATCAGATTGCTATCAAGATTACATGTGAATAGCAGGAAAATGTTGTAATTATACTAATGTTTTCTCGACCTTAAAAATAGAGCTTCCATATGACCCAGCAATTGCACTACTAGGTATTTACCCCAAAGATACAGATGTAGTGAAAAGAAGGGGCACATGCACCCCAATGGTCACAGCAGGAATGTCCACAATAGCCCAACAGTGGAAAGAACCGAGAGGTCCTTCAACAGACAAATGGATAAAGATGTGGTCCATATACACAACGGAATATTACTCAGCCATCAGAAAGGATGAATGCCCACCATTTGCATTGACATGGATGAAACTGGAGGGGATTTTGCTAAGTGAAATAAATCAAGCAGAGAAAGACAATTATCATATGGTTTCACTCATACGTGGAACATAAGTGGTAGCACGGAGGACCATAGGGGGAGGGAGGGGAAACTGAATGGGAAGAAACCAAAGAGGGAGACAAACTATGAGAGACTCTGGACTCCAGGAAACAAACTGAGGGTTACAGAGGGAAGGGGGCGGGGGGATGGAGCAACCGGGTGATGCGTATTAAGGAGGGCACGTGTTGTGATGAGCACAGGGTGTTATACACAACTAATGAATTGCTGAACACTACATCGAAAACTAATGTTGTGCTCTATGTTGGCTAATTGAACATAATAATAAAAAAAGGAGGGCACATGCTGGGATGAGCACTGGGTGTTATACACGACTAATGCATCACTGAACACTATATCAAAAAACTAATGACCGGGGCGCCTGGGTGGCTCAGTGGGTTAAAGCCGCTGCCTTCGGCTCAGGTCATGATCCCAGGGTCCTGGGATCGAGGCCCGCATCGGGCTCTCTGCTCGGCGGGGAGCCTGCTTCCTCCTCTCTCCTCTCTCTCTCTGCCTGCCTCTCTGCCTACTTGTAATCTCTCTCTCTGTGTCAAATGAATAAATAAAATCTTAAAAACAAAAAAAAACAAAAAAAAACTAATGACGGCTAACTGAACATAATAAAAAAAATCAGATACTATTCTCCATCATAAAACCATGCTTGTAAATGTGTCTTGGAAGACATCTGGGCGGCAAAGATGGCCTCTTACTTAATAATCTGTTGCCCCTATAATAACTTTTGTTTAGACACTGAGACCACCCTTTTGAAAAATTTAATGATTGATGGATGTTCTTTAATTACTTTTTATTTTATTATTTATCTTTATTTGAGTATAGTTGACATTTAATGTTACATTAGTTCCAGGGGTACTACATTGTGATTCCACAAGTTTATGCATTATTCTATGTTCACCACAAGTATAGCTGCCATCTGTCCCCATATTCTTCTTGAAGCCAGAGAAGGCTCAGATAGCACATCCCTCTTCCCACATGGATATAATGAAGGATTAAAGAAGCCTGTGATGTCACTATATTTCCCATATCTGTGTAAAGCAATGGCTCAGCACTTGATGCTTGCAAGGACTTGGGGACCAGAGTTTAATTTCTTGGGCAAGGTTATTTATTGTTTTCAAAAGGTATTTACTGTTATTTATGGTTTTCAAGCAACTTCATGATCATTCATGGAAAAGAAAGAACTCAAAAAAGGGCTGGTCGCAGGTTGTGAATAAGGTAGACCCTTTTTGCACTACTTTAGAGAGAGGTTTTCTTCTCCTGCAGCAGAGTACCCATCTCCTCCCAAGTCCCTGCCCACATCAGCCACAGCTGAAGAATCCACAGAATGTATGCACAACTACCAAGAACAAGTACTGACTTAGCTTCATAGTTAGTAGTGAAAGAGCTGAGTTTTCTTTCACTTGCCCAATATTTACAGATCACCTTCTGAAAGGGATATAGTTCCAAGATCTCTAGTTGCTCAGAGTCTAAGTGTGGGAAACCAACTAGGCAAAGAGCTATTACACACTGACAGATGCCACAGTAGAGTGTAAACAGGGTCCTTTGGGGGAACATAGAAAGGCTCCCCAAACCCACACTGGATAAGGGAGAGAGTTAGATGGGCTCAATGAAGAAAATGAGGCCTGATGCTAGCCCTGGAGGATGACAGTGCCATATTAGCCACTCAGAGCTCAACAGGGTACTCAAACAGAGGGTACCTGGGGCAAATAAGCCGAAAAGGTGGTGAGAAGTCAAGAGCCAAATCACGTGCTTTAGAGGAAATGCCTCATTTAACCCTCACAACAACCCAAAGGATTAAGACAATTTTTACTGTTGAGAATATTGAAGCATTGAGATTTTTTTAATGGCAGCATTCGAGGTTATTAGGCCGTGCCTTAGTACAGGCGCTGGGGCTTGCCCGTGGTGCTCCTGATGTATAAAGCCTGGATGTTCTGCCAGATCTTCTGGGGCAATGACACCAGGAAAGGACACCTAAGTGGATGCTGTACACAAGCCCGTCATCTGTCATCTTCATGTGGCCAATGGCCTCTGCCAGACACAGCACCTTCTTCATCTGGAATTTGATTATGGACTTCACTTCATCCACTGTGGCCGCCACATTCCCTTGTGGGTCAGCAAGGAGGGGAACTTTCCAGCTTATTCAGGCCTGGGCTCAGAATTCGTGGGATCTGCTTGATCAGAGATTCTGGAGCCAAAAAGGCATCATACTTCTTGGCCAACTTCTTGGCTAATTTTTTCTTCTTGTTGAGTCGTCAGTGCCTCAATGCCCATGCGGGGACTATCCATATCCTTGGCCTCATCACAGTACTGTTGGTCCCCTAAATCACACATGGAGAACCTGGGGCAGGGAGGGGACTGAAGCCTGATGGTAGGGTCATAGTTCTTCAAGCTGACTTGCAGCTCCACAGTCTCCAAAAACTTCCGGTGCTTACGCTGGTTGCTGTGCAGGACTTCCCGCATGGCTTTGTACAGCCTGTCCCAGGAGACTTTGCTGTTCATGCTGCTGCACACTGCAGTAACTGGAAAAGCTGAAGCATTGAGATTTTAAGTTATTTATTCATGATTATCCACTCAGTCAGCAGAGCAGCCAGGATTATCATCCCAGAGTCCATGCTCTTAATTACTAGGATGGTGGCTCTCAATCTACCAGCTCGCTGGTTATTGTTGGGAAGTTAATAAAAAAAATGAAAACAAAACCAATGCCTAGGACCCAGTCCAGGGTCTATAAATTGGTATCTGTAGAGGAAGAGTTTTCATGAAAATGAAACTTCTTCCCTTCAAGTGACTACAGTTTGCAGAGACGGTTGCAAACATAGATTCTGAGATTAATAGAGGCAGTTTGCAGGCTGAGCCTATGCAGTCAACCAGTAGATCATTCAGCCTGCCATTATCTTAGGTCATATCAATGATCATATCTTAGATCATATCAATGATCTCTCAGATCATTCCCTCTTATAGGGAATGAATGGAGAACACATAAGCCAGGAGCAGAGCAGGTCTGCGAGTCAGGCCTTGTGACTCCCAGCTACCCACTGCTGCCCATTATAAGGTGCTCCTGGAGCTGTCTCTAATGGTTGTGGGTGTCTCTTCAGGCACATACTCAGCATGAATACAGGCTTCCAGTTTAGACTTGCTTGATCCGATTTATCAAGCAATAGGAGTCACTAATCATTCAAGGGACTTCGAGAATTCAGAATATAAAGCAATTTATGTTATAATAAAAAAAGCAATTCATTTAAAAAGGCATTTAAACAGTAGTCATCCCACAGCATGTTCTTGTTTCATTATATGTTAGAAAGAGTCTGATTATGTCCCTTTCTTGGTTAAAACATGTGCATGGCTGCCCTGTGCCTTTAGAATAAAGTCTAGGTTCTTAGCAAGCCATCCATAGAGGAATCTTCCATGTCTGTTCTCCCCTGTAAACTCCAGCTGTGTAAATGACTTGATCTCGCAGGAAAGGCTCCAGGATTTTGTATGGGAAGAGAGGATTTACAAAAACGAATATGGGGGCACCTGCGTGGCTCAGTGGGTTAAAGCCTCTGCCTTCGGCTCAGGTCATGATCTCAGGGTTCTGGGATCGAGACCCACATCGGGCTGCCTGCTCAGAGGGGAGCCCGCTTCCTCCTCTCTCTCTGCCTGCCTCTCTGCCTACTTGTGATCTCTCTCTGTCAAATAAATAAATAAAATCTTTTTTAAAAAATGTATATGGGGGCGCCTGGGTGGCTCAGTGGGTTAAAGCCTCTGCCTTCGGCTCAGGTCATGATCTCAGGGTCCTGGGATCGAGGCCCACATCAAGCTCCCTACTCGGCAGGGAGCCTGCTTCCTCCTCTCTCTGCCTGTCTCTCTGCCTACTTGTAATCTCTGTCAAATAAATAAAAATAAAAAATCTTTAAAAAAAATGAATACGGGCAGTGGTTTGCCCACCTGTATCCTAGATCCTCTTAGCTTTTTACATCAGCTTATATGCCCCCTGTTCTAAGATACCGTTAACAGGCTTTGCTACAGCCTTATCAACTCCTAAAACCGACTTGGCCAATTTAATAAAAGCAGAGTGTTTTGGCCAGGAGCCAAGGCTATCGAATCAGGCTGCCGAGCTTCAGTCCAGATTCTGCCACTTACTAGCAGAGTAAATTTTGCAAATTCATTAACCTCTAGATGCTTCTGTTTCTTCATCTGTAAAATGAAGATAAACGTAGGGCTATTATGAAGAACACATGAGCCAATGCGTCCAAGTGTCAGTCAGTGTAGTTCGTAATAAGCCCCCACAAATGTTAGCTGGTGTTCCTGTTATTCTCGTTGTTGTCACCATGAAATAAATACAGAAGCCACGTATCAGCCCTAGTTTGCCTCTGGGAATATTTATTTTAAGTCGGTAATTATCAATAGGCATATGCCGCCTTTTGAATAGTTTGAAAAAGTGGGTGGCTTTAGCATCCTACTCAATCTGATTGAGATAAAGGGCAGAAAATATTTATACTGTTTGTTTCTCCCACATCCATTTTCAGGAAATTGGAATACAACCTCACTGAGCTGAAGGTCCCTCTTCCTTCATGCCTGTTGGAAAGCTACACTAACCACAGACAAGTACGGAATAACTCCTCTCTGCCAAAGCCTATACTTGGCAATAAGCAGAGAACTTGACATAGTCCCTACTACACAGAAACCTGCAACTGCGTGGGACAGACAGAGCAGAAACAACAGTGGACTCACAGACAGGTCAACAGAAATGATCAGAACTGAAGCTCATGAAAATCATGTGCATTCTGTTGTTTATGTCATAGTGTGCTCTGGAAAGGTTAATGGTATCGTTCAGGTCTTTTTTATTCTTACTGAACAAGCCTGCTTGTTCTATGAGTTACTGAGAAGATCTGAAATCTCCATATGTTACTGAAATCTCCATATGAAATTGTGGGTTTCTCCATTTCTCCGTTTGGTTCTGTCCAGTTTTCTTCATGTAGTTTGAAGCTGTGTTGTTTTGTGAATAGAAATTTAGGACGGACTTTTATATCTACTTGATGAGCTTACCCTTGGTGTAAGTGTCCCTCTTTGTCCCTGGTAATAGTCCTTGGTCTGAAGTCTACTTTGTCTGATATTACTATAGCCATTCCAGCTTTCTCTTGATTGGTGTTTCCACGGCACACCTTTTTTGGGTAATCCCTTTAACTTTTACCCTATCTATGTCCTTACATATAAAGTAGGTTTTTTAGACAGCATATACTGGATTCTTGTTTTTTATCCATTTTTATAATCTCTTAATCAATGTATTTAGACCATTAGCCTTTATGTAATTTTTTATATGGTTGCATTTAAGTCTACCACTTTACCCTGATTTTCTTTTTTTAAAATTTAAATTCGATTAGCCAACATATACTACATCATTAGTTTCAGGTGTAGAGTTCAATAATTCATCAGCTGCATATAACACTCAGTGCTCATCACATCATGTGTCCTTTTTAAATGCCCATCACCCAATTACCCTATCCCCACCTCCACCCACCTCCCCTCCAGCAACACTGTTTCTTTCCTATAGTTAAGAGTCTCTCATGGTTTGTCTCCCGCTGATTACTTCCCATTCAGTTTTCCCTCCCTTCCCCCTATGACCCTCTGTGTTATTTCTTTTTTTTCTTTTCTTTTTTTAAGATTTTATTTATTTATTTGACAGAGAGAGAGAGAGAGAGATCACAAGCAGGCAGAGAGGCAGGCAGAAAGAGGAGGAAGTAGGCTCCCTGCTGAACAGAGAGCCCGATGTGGGACTTGATCCCAGGACCCTGAGATCATGACCTGAGCCAAAGGCAGAGGCTTAACCCAGTGAGCCACCCAGGCGCCCCTCTGTGCTATTTCTTATATTTCACATATGAGTGAAACCATATGATAGTTATCTCTGATTGACTTATTTCGTTCAACGTAATCCCCTCCAGTTCCATCCATGTTGATGTAAATGGTACGTATTCATCCTTTCTGATGCCTGAGTAATATTCCACTGTGTGTGTGTGTGTGTGTGTGTGTGTGTGTGTGTGTAATGGACAATGATAATACATACACACACAGAGATGATGGAATATGACTCATATATGTAAACATGTATATTATACACATATATATATTTACACCACATCTTCTTTATCCATTCATCTGTCTATGGACATCTTGGTTCTTTCCATAGTTTGGCTATTGTGGACACTGCAGCTATAAACACCTCCTCCCTGATTTTCTTCCTCAATTACCCATTTCCTGCCTTCTTTGGGGTTATTTGAAAAAAAAAAACTTTAAGGACTCCACTCATTTTAATTTATCTATTAACCTATGGCTATAGCTCTTGGGACTTTTTCCTCTAGGGTTGCAATATACATACCTAGTCTTTCACAGTGTACTTAGTCTTATTGTTTTACCACATCCACTAAAATGCAGAAGCCTTACCATCAAATAGTTCCCTTCACTTTCTCCTGCATCATGTAGTGGTTGTATCTATTACTCTATACAAAATACTCTAACCAAGTTATAATTTTCACTTTAAACAGTCATGTATATTTTTAAGAGGAGAAAAGTAATATTTTACATTTATCAAAAACTTAGTATTTCTGTTGCTTTCTTCATTTCTTAAGTTCCTAGTTTCCACTTGGTATCATTTCTATTCAGCCTCAAGAACCTCTTTTAGTACTCCATTTTAGCACAGATGTGACATTTCCCCCCTTCATTCCCGGAGGAAATTTTCACTGGATATATAATTTTGAATTGGCAATTCCTTTCCTTAAGCACTTTAAATATGTTTTTCTGTCTTCTGGCATGCATGGTTTCTCCTGAGAAATCTGCAGATATTTGAATCATTGTTCTGCCACATATAATGTGCTATTTTCTCTAGCTTTAGTCCAGAATTTTTATTGATAATTTTCAGAACTTTATGACATATCCAGAAGTGATTTTGAGTTTCTTGTACTTGATATTCACCAAGCTTCCTGAATCTAAATGTATGTATCTCACCTAAATTTGGGGGGTTTTCAGCTAGTAGTTCCACACAAATATTCCTCTCCTCCTCTCCTGAGACTCCGGTGACATGAATATTAGACTTTTGATATTGTCCCATAAGGCTCTAAGGTTCTGCTTATATTTTCATATTTTTTCCTCTCTGTTGCTCAGACTGAAATATTTGTATTCCTTTATCTTCAAGTTCATTGATTCTTTTCTTTTTCATTTCCAGTCTGCTATAAAATCTTATAAAGTTTGAAACCTTATAAAGTATTTTCTCAAACTACAACAGAAATAAACTAGCGATGAAAAACAAAAAGATGTCTAGAAGTCTCCATTTGGAAATTAAACATACTTCTAAGCAACCAAAAGGCCAAAGTCACAAAAGAAAGACAGCATACTTGGAATGGGATCAAAATGAAGAAACAACATATCAAAATGTGTGAGACACAGGTAAAGCAGATATGATAGAGAAATGTATTCGTGTGTTAGAAAAGAAGAGTCTAAAATCAATTTAAGCTAACGACTAGGAAAGGGCAAATAAATTACACTTAAAGTAAACAGAAAAAAACGAAATAATAAAAAGTAGACAGAAATCAATAAATCCAATAAACATAAGGCATAAATCAATGTAACTGAAAACATAAGAACACTAGAGAAAATCAGAAGTTTAGTAAATTTAGCCACTATACGGGGCCTCTGCTTGTTTTTGTTTAGGCTGTGAGCTAACAATGGGACTAACACTGATTTAAAAAAAAAAGACTATTCTTTTATGGTATGATCAAATGGTATTATTCCACAAATTCTATGAGGTATTGCTGGAATATAGGCATGCTCGTTTGTTTAAGTATTATTTCTGGTTGCTTTCACACTACAGCAGCAGAGTTTTAGAGTTGTAACAGAGACTGTAGGTGCCACTCTCATTTCTTTGTACTGTTAAGCACAATCAAAATCACTGTGACTCAAAAAAAAAAAAATCACTGTGACTCAGTTATGAATCACCAGCATTTCAAGTACCATGTGTATTGCTGTACCACAACATTTTTTTAAAGATTTATTTATTTGAGAGAGAGAGAGAGAGACAGCACAAGCAGGTGAAAGGGGCAGGCAGGAGGGAGAAGCAGACTCCCAACCAAGCAGGGTGCCTGATGGAGGGCTCAATCCCAGGACCCCGAGGTCATGACCTAAGCCAAAGGTGTCTGCCTTTGACTGATGCTTAACCAACTGAGCCACATAGGTGCCCCTATACCAAAACATTTCACTTTTTTATTCTTTATTTAAATTCAATTTAGTTAACACAAACTGTATGATTAGTTTCAGGGGTAGAATTTAGTGATTCATCAGTTGCATATAACACCCAGTGCTCATTACAAGTACATACTCTTCATGTCAAAACAAGAAGTAAAAAACAGACTTTAAATATTGCACTTTAAAAAAATAAATATTGCATTTTTAAGACACATTGGAAGTGAGATATTTTGTTACTGAATTAGACAGCAAAGCCTTTTGCTTATTATGCAGTGAGAACATAGCTATGCTAAAAGAAAACAGTACATGTCAATATTATCAGACTAAGCACTCATCACAAATATCTTCAATTCATGGTAAACCAGTGGTCAGAAAAATTAGGAAATTTAAAATGTCTCATCAGAGCATAATTTCTTCCCCCCAAAATAAGTAATGAAAATGAAGCTACAACCAACTAAGTTTAGGATATTTAGATATTCAGCTTCTATTTCTTTTTTTAAAAAGATTTTATTTGTTTATTAGAGAGAGAGAGCACACAAGCAGGGGGAGCAGCAGAGGAAAATAGAGAAGGGGCTCAATCCCAGGACCCGGGGATCATGATCTGAGCCAAAGACAGATGCTTAACCGACTGAGCCACCCAGGCATCCCTCAGCTTCTATTTCTAACCCAAACAAAGAAAGGTAATTTACCAATGATGAGTTAATTAAATCTTGCTTGATTATAGCAGTCAAAGAAATGTGTCCAGAGAAAACAAACTTGTTTAAGATTATTTGACCTGGAGCAAGACTAGTTGCTTGAAGAGTTTAAGACAATGGAAACATTATAGTCAACTAAAATACAAGGAAAATGATCCTGATAAATCTTATTCGGTTCTTGATAATTCAACATATATTACTGTCATTGCTCAGTAGTTGTTCATTCAAGGCATCGATGCCAAGTTTGAAGTGACTAATTAGCCTCTAGGAATAGTCTGTGAAACAATTACAGGTAAAAATATTTTCAAAGTTGAAAAAATGCTAATTCAATATAACCTGAAGTGCAACTAGCAAGGATGTGTTAAAACTAATTACAAATTTAAAAGCTTATACAGATGTGTTTAAAGATTATGGCTACTCACTGTATTATTCAAAGCAGTTACTTTGCAGAAAATATTGTAATCTGTTATGTGCTACTGAGCCAGTGGTGTCAAAAATGAACTTCATTCAGTCTCATAGACTTAACCATGATCAGTTTAATGAATTTTGTCAGAAACAGAAACTGAGTATCCTAACTTGCCTCACCATACTGCAGTTCAGTGGCTGAGCAGCAGTAAAATTTTGTTGCGACTTTTTAAAAAATCTCAGAGCAGGGACTGAAATATTCCTGAATAAGAAAAATTGACCTCAGCCATGCTGAATGGCTTTGGAAATTAGCTTTAGCTAGACTTGATGATGTTAATGAATTCAATCTAAAAGTAGAAGTATTATACTGTGATAACGTCATTTCTTTTTTTTTTAAGATTTTATTTATTTATTTATATGACAGAGAGAGATTACAAGTAGGCAGAGAGAGAGGAGGAAGCAGGCTCCCTGCTGAGCAGAGAGCCCAATGCGGGCCTCGATCCCAGGACCCTGAGATCATGACCTGAGCCAAAGGCAGAGGCTTTAACCCACTGAGCCACCCAGGCGCCCTCTTTTTTTTTTTTTAAGATTTTATTTATGTATTTGACACACAGAGAGAGAGAGATCACAAGTAGGCAGAGAGGCAGGCAGAGAGGCAGGCAGAGAGAGAGGGGGAAGCAGGCTCTCTGCTGAGCAGAGAGCCCGATATGGACCTCGATCCCAGGACCCTGAGATCATGACCTGAGCTGAAGGCGGAGGCTTCAACCCACTGAGCCACCCACGTGCCCTGATAAAGTCATTTCGATAGCAACTGATTTTGTTTAAATCACAAGTAATGCCAAACTGCTTTATATATTTCAATGCTGTCAAAAGTTAAGGACAATCTCCATTCCCACATAAATTTGTAATATTTGTATTTTCTGAGCTTAAAGTACATAATCCCAGCAGTGTTTTTAGATCCTGATGCAAGTGCAAGGGAACTTTCCATATTTCAAAATTGGTTTAACTGTGTAATTGAGAAGATTCCTCCTTTAGAAGAAGATTCTTCCTTTAGAAGTAATCTGCGATGTAATGACATACTAAAAGGCAAATGTCAAGAGAAGAACCTAAGAGAATTCTATAAATGTATTTGATATTAGTTTCCTATTGCTAGTACAATAAATTACCACCAACTTGGTGCCTTAAAATAGCACAATTTATTCTTTTTTAGTTACAGCCATCAGAAGTCTAAGATCAGTTTTTGGGCTGGGCTCAAGGTGCCAGTATGGCTCTTCCCTTCTAGGGGAGAATCCATTTCCTTGCCTTTTCCAACTTCTACAGGCACCTGCATTCCTTGGTTCATGGTCACA
The DNA here is from genome assembly GCA_002007465.1 of Ailurus styani. Lineage (NCBI taxonomy): Eukaryota > Metazoa > Chordata > Mammalia > Carnivora > Ailuridae > Ailurus > Ailurus styani. The sequence continues at coordinate 1,297,445 of LNAC01000268.1, forward strand.
TCACTCCAATCTCTCCTTCTGTCATCCCATTGCCTACTGATCTTAATCTCCTGCCTTCCTCCTATAGGGATCATTGTGATTACAGTGTGTCCACCTGGATAATCTTGCCATCCCAAGATCCATAACTTAATTGCATCTGCAAAGTCTCTTCCACCATGTGAAGTAGCATTCATAAGTTTTGGGAATTAGGATGTGGACATCTTTAGGGAGCCATTATTCAGGCTTCCAGTTGCATCTTCCAATTTATTATCATGCACAAGTAAAATCACAAGCTTGTGGACTGATATCAGTATTTAGTAATACTTATTTGTTTAAAAGGTCATTTTCAGTAAGTGATAAAATACATAAAATCTTGGGGCACCTGGGTGGCTCAGTGGATTAAACCTTTGCCTTCAGCTCAGGTCATGATCTCAGGGTCCTGGGATTGAGGGGGAGCCTGCTTCCTCCTCTCTCTGCCTGCCTGTCTGCCTACTTGTGATCTCTCTCTCTCTCTCTGTCAAATAAATAAATAAAATCTTTTTAAAAAAGTATAAAATCTCATTACAGAGCAGCAGTAACAAACATTTGCGNTACTTGTGATCTCTCTCTCTCTCTCTGTCAAATAAATAAATAAATAAAATCTTTTTTAAAAAGTATAAAATCTCATTACAGAGCAGCAGTAACAAACATTTGCGGTCAATTTTGATGACAGGGGAATACTAACCTTGAAGGTCAGTTAAGTGAAATGTTATCCCTCAAAAGACTTCCATTCTTCTCATTAGTACATCAGTATTACAAAAAATTGTACTCAATTATATTTTGGATTTTGTTAATAAAAATTCTGTGGGTATTTCTCTCTTGTTATATAAAGACCTAAATAATATTCTTGATTCTGCTACTTGACTGGAAAAGCTGAAAATATTTACAATCTGAGCCTTTAAATAAAAAGACGGTGAACACCTGGACAAAATCAATTAAACCCATAGAATTCTTTGAAAAGATCAATGAAATTAAACTTTTTGCCAGACTGACAAAGAACAAAAGAGAAAAGACACAAATTACCAAAATCAAGAATGAAAGAAGGGATCTCTCTCAAATAAATAAATGAATAAATCTTAAAAACAACAACAAAAACAGAGCATGAAAAGACAAGCTACAGGCAGAGGGGAAATATCTGCAAATCACATATTTAACAAAGGACTTGTATCCACAATACATAAATAACTCTCAAAAATCAACAAGGAAAACACAACCTGATTACCCAAATTAAAACTGAGCAAAACATATAAACACTTAAGTAAAGAAGATATAAAGATGGCACATAAACTAAAGAAACGGTGTACCTTCTGAATATTATTGGTCCTTATGGAAATGTAAATTAAAGTCACAATGAGACTGCAACACATACTTATTAGAATGGCTAAAATTAAAAATAAAATACAGACAATGCTAAGTGATGACAGAGATGTGGATTAAATGAAACTTTCATACATCATTAGTGGAAATGCAGGATGGTAGATATTGGGGAGAACAGCTGGGTAGTTTCTTATAATGTAAAACATACACTTTCCAAAGGACCCAACATCCCCATTCCCGGTTATATAGACAAGAGAAATAAGCACAAAAACCTGTACACGAATGTTTCTAACAGCTTATTCATAACTGCCAAGAACTAGAAACAACCCAAATATCCTTCAATGGATGAATGGATAAACCACAGTATATCCATAAATGTAGTATTAACCAGCAATAAAAACAGAGGAAGTATTGATACATACAATGTGAATGAATATCAAAGGCATTATGCTGAGTGAAAGAATCCAGCCTCAAAAGTTTACATATGGTATGAGTTCATTTATATGACATTCTCAAAGAGACAAAGCTATATAGGGTTATAGTGGTTGCTGGCAGTTACAGATGTGGTGAAGGGTGATTATAAAGGGAATACAGGAGGGAGGTTTTGGGGGCTGATGGGACTGCTCTGCATCTGATGATCGTGGTGATTATACAAATCTATACCTGCACTAAAATTAATAAAATTGTACCCCAAAAAGAAATCGTGAATTTTACTATGCAATCATTGTTTTTTAAAAATCCATTTCCTCATCTGTAAAATAGGGGTAATAGGCTTGTTATGAGAAATAAGTTAGTATAAGTAAAGTATTAGAAACACTGCCTCCAGTCATAACAGTCTACAAATACTTGCTATTATCATTTCTACCAATGTGTTTCTTAGGAAATGTGGGTTTTTTTTTTAATCTAAGTAGAGCTGACACACAGTGTTACGAGTTTCAGGTGTACAACACAGTGATTCTTAGAAAATGCATCTTAGATCATCAAAATAATTGCCCATCAACTTTCAATACTCTGAAATAGCATATTAACTAAGATGAAGGAATATCTCCATGGGCTATTTCTACTCCATTTTGCTACCTAATTCCAAATTCAGGAATTCTGTACTGCAAATGCTTGATGCCAGCTGTCTGTTGAGTAGCAATTCTAAACACAAATCCTTGCCAATCTTATATGGAGTACTGGACACATGGAGAAAAAGATGACACGGTCCCATAAACACAATAACTTCAAGTGTACGGGGAGAAATAACATACAAAGAACAAGAAGACATAGGTAAGTCAAATTCTATATTGGAAAACAAAATTCATGCCATCCCTCTCCAAAGTACAATACTCTTGTGTCCTGTAAGCCTTCTCAAGTAATATTCTCCAAGCTGCAAAGAATGAAAACCTTAACATCTCCCTTTCTGGGTCTTTGATATAAAAAAAATTGTTTGATAATCAATTTTTGGCAATTATAACAACCAACCGACNCTATATTGGAAAACAAAATTCATGCCATCCCTCTCCAAAGTACAATACTCTTGTGTCCTGTAGCCTTCTCAAGTAATATTCTCCGAGCTGCAAAGAATGAAAACCTTAACATCTCCCTTTCTGGGTCTTTGATATAAAAAAAAATTGTTTGATAATCAATTTTTGGCAATTATAACAACCAACCGACCACTATCATACTGACTCAATGTTGGGAATTCACGTTAAAATACTGAAAACAAAGAGACTGTGGAGTATTTGTCTTTCTCGGACTTATTTCACTTAGAACTACAAATATTATTTTAAATAAAATACAACTAAATTGCAGATAACTGAAAATATCTTATCAAAAACTGAAAATTCATTGACATAGCTTTCAAGGCCTTCTACAAAAATCTAAAACATAACTTCTCAACCTGATACTAAACACAGTAAGAACAAAGGCAATAAATGGAAACCCGAATTTAAATCCCAGCTCAGCCTTTTACCAGCTGTGTGAACCTAGGATAAACAATTAATGCACTCTGTGTCTCCCTTTTCTCATCTACAACATGGGAGTAACAGTATCCATGGGACCCCAGAGTGCTCTTGTTAGGATTGAGTATGTTCATTCACATAAAACTCTTAGAATAATATTTAGCACTAAATGTTTAAACATAATCGTTAGGAGACAGGAAGGTGGCAGCAGAGTAGAAGTACCCTAGGCTTGCTTCATCCCACAAATACAACTAGGCAACTATCAAATCATCCTAAACACCCCAGAAATTGGCCTGAAGACTGACAGTACAAACTCTACAACAAAACAAAGAGAAAAGGCTACATCGAGGAAGGTAAGAAATGTGGAGATATGGTTTTGGGGAGAAACAGATCCTGGCTGCTGTGGAGGGGAGGGGGCCATGGTCACAGGAAAGTGTGAGAGAGAGAAGCACACAGAGAAAGGCACAAGAACATTTCCCCATTGCCACTGGCTTGGAAAGCGAGAGGGGATGAATTTTGTGAGTTCTTACAATCAGCAGGGCGTAAAGCCTGGAGTTTTTTTGGTGGGTTTGTTTTGTTTTGTTTTGTTTTGTTTGTTTGTTTGTTTTAAAGATTTTATTTATTTATTTCACAGAGGGAGAGAGATCTCAAGTAGGCAGAGAGGCAGGCAGAGAGAGGAGGAAGCAGGCTCCCCGCTGAGCAGAGAGCCCTACTCGGGCCTCGATCCCACGGCCCTGAGATCATGACCGGAGCCGAAGGCAAAGGCCCTAACCCACTGAGCCACCCAGGCGCCCTGTTTTGTTTTGTTTTTGCATTGCACTTTTTAACGGCACAGGTAGTTTTAAATAAATGGAGAAAGCGACTTCCAAAAGTCACACTAGCGGGGAAATAGTCCATCAAACATTTACATAGTAAACTTCCTGGGATTCCTGGGTGGCTCAAGTCATGATCCCAGGGTCCTGGGATTGAGTCCCACAACAGGCTCCTTGCTCTGCAGGGAGCCTGCTTCTCCATCTGCCTCTGACAAATAGATAAATAAAATCTTACATAGTAAACTTCCGTATTTTTACAAAATTTTACAAAAATTCCTAATCTTTACTTGGACTATACATGAGGGAAAGGGGCCCCCTCAGGTAGGTGTTCTTTTTGCTTGCAGAAGCAAACTAAGGGACCTAAAACTGGAGGCAAGCCTGGGATGCCAAGAAAGGGGATAAAGGATAAAGGGCCATTCATAAATTCCATGTCTAAGACACTTATCCAGTGATCCTTCCATAAGAATTTTAGAGCAAACTTACTGCCCTTAAGATAAAGGTATAACCTCAAAAACTATCATTCTGGATTATAATAATATACTTGGGTACCTTGGATTTCTAGATGACAAAGATAGTACTTGGTTTGAACAAATAGTATAAGGTTTGAACAAATACTTTAGAAGAATTCCCTAGGACTATGCACCCTCTACTTCGAAAGCCTGGAGTTTGAAAGGTCAGCAGGCTTGGCTGGGATAAAGCCCAGCAGCACTGTGTTGCTCTTAAAGAAAAGGCAGGCAAACAACCCGGGGGCATACAGCGTGAAAACCATGATCTGAAGAGCACCTGGGGCACACAGCAGGGAGATTATCTGCTCTTCTCAGAGTGTGTTCCCAAGAGGCAGCACGCATGGAGACACTTCCCTAGGAACAAAGGAGCTGGCTGCTGCCATTTCCCTCCCTCGCCCCTCAGCATAAACACAGAGCCACCTGAGGGAAACAGTGCAATGCAGACACTGGCTCCCTAACCTGCCTACACCAAGGCCCTCCCCACTGTGCTCCAGTGAAACTGCCTTTCTCAGTCATGCTTACCTCAGTCCCAGCACAGCAGGCACCTCCCCCAAAAGACCAACACAAAACCTGTCCACACCATGTCTCTTGACTGGAGAGTTTTACAGGGCTTCAGTTCTGGTGGAGGTGGTGAAAACACCACATCTTCTGACCAGAGAGTTTTACAGGGCCTCAGTTCTGGCGGAGGTGATGAAAAGTCTCATTTCACAAGCAGACCAGAGCACCCAGATAAAACTTGCCACATTCAGGCCACAGACCAATCACTGTCCACAGTAGGCAAGGAGAGCATCTGCAGACAACTGGCCTGAAGGACAGAGCAGCTAGAACACAATAGCAGAGTGCATGAAGCACACACTGGAGACACTCCCTGAAGTGTCAGGCCCTGGGCACTACATAACCTTTTCTTAATAAGGCCATTCTTTCATGAGCAAAGATTTTTCTAACACAGAAAAGCAGGCAGAAACTCAGACAAAATGAGAAGATAGAAGAATTTATCCCAAATGAAAGAACAAAATAAGACCATGGCCAGAGATCTAAGTGAAACAGATATAACTAACATGCCTGATGGAGAATTTAAAACAATGATCATAAGCATACTCACTGGACTTGAGAAAGAATGGATACATCAGTGAGACCCTTAACACAGAGATAAGAATTTAAAAAGAATCAGAGATGAAGAGTGCAATAAACAAGATTAGAAATACCCTTGATGCAATCAACAACTGGCTGGAGGAAGGAGAATGAATTAATGACTTAGAAGACAAAGTAATGAAAAGCTATGAAACTATAAAAACAACAACAACAGAGAAATGATCATGCAAAATGAGGATATACTTAGGGAACTCAGTGACTCCATCCAACATAATAACAGTCATATTATAGGAGTTCCAGAAGAAGAAGAGAGAAAAAAGGGGGGAGGAAGTTTATTTGAAGAAATAATACCTGAAATTTCCCTAATCTGGGGAAGGAAACATTCATCCAGATCCAGCAGGCACAAAGAACTCCCATCAAAATCAACAAAAGCAGGCCAACACCAAGACGTATTGTAATTAAATTTACAAAATATAGTGATAAGAAAAAATCTTAAAAGCAGCAAGACAAAAGAAGTCAGTAACTTACAAGGGAAAACCCATGAGGCTAGCAGGAGATTTCTCAACAGAAAATGCAAGCCAGAAGGGAGTGAGAATGCTCAGTGGGAAAAACTGCAGCCAAGCATACTCTATCCAGCAAGGCTACAACTCAGAATAGGAGAGACAAAGTGTTTCCCAGACAAACAAAAACTAAAGGAGTTTGTGACCACTAAATCAGTCCAGCAAGACATATTAAAGGGGACTCTTTGAATGGAAAGGAGAGACCAAGCTTTGCGCAGTGGCAGTATCATAGCCAATGAGGTTTATCTGAGGTGCGATTATTGCTAATTGAAAGGAGAGACCAAAAGTGACAATATTAATGTAGGAAAAACAAAAGCAGTAAAAATGAATATTTCTGTAAAAAAACAGTCAAGGAACTCACACATACAAAAAAAAAAGGATATAAAATATGGTAACATATACCTAAAGCATGGGGAGGAGAGGAGAAAAGAATGTGTTCAAACTTAAACAGCCATCTAGTTAATATAGACCGCTATATGCAGAAGAGGTTATATACAAACCTAATGGCAACCATATATTAAAAACCACTAATAAACACACAAAAAATAAAGAGAAAGATATCCAAATATCAGCAAACCACGAAAGAGAGAAAGACAAGAAAGGATCAGAGAAAATCTCCAGAAACAACCACAAAACAAGTAATAAAATGTCAATAAACACATATCTATCAATAATTACTTCAAATGTAAATGGTCTAAAGCACCAATCAAAAACTTAGGGTGTCAGAATGGATTTTAAAAAAGAGACCCATTTGGGCGCCTGGGTGGCTCAGTGGGTTAAAGCCGCTGCCTTCGGCTCAGGTCATGATCCCAGGGTCCTGGGATCGAGGCCCATATCGGGCTCTCTGCTCAGCGGGGAGCCTGCTTCCTCCTCTCTCCTCTCTCTCTGCCTGACTCTCTGCCTACTTGTAATCTCTCTGTGTCAAATGAATAAAAAAAAAAAAAAATCTTTAAAAAAAAAAAAAAAAAGAGACCCATTTTTATGCTGCCTACAAGAGACTCATTTTCAACCTAATAACACCTGTAGATTGACAGTGAGGCATGGAGAAAAACAGTTACCATGCAAATGGATGTCAAAAGAAAACTGGAATAGCAATACTTTGTATCAGACAAACTTTAAAACAGACTGTAACAAGAGACAAAGAAGGATACTAAATAATATAGGGGACAATCCAACAAGAAGATATAACAATTGTAAATATTTATGCCCCCAACATGAGAGCACTCAAATATATAAAACAATTAATAACAAACATAAGGAACTGTATGATAATAATACATAGTAGAATAATAATAATAGTAAGGACTTTAACACCCCACATATATCAATGAACAGATCATCTAAGCAGAAAATCAACAAGGAAACAATAGCTTGAATGACACACTGGACCAGAAGAACTTAACAGATAAATTCAGAACATTCCAACCTAAAACAGCAGAACACACATTCTTTACAAGTGCACATGGACTAATCTTCAGAATAGATCACAGATTAGGTCACAAATCAGCCCTCAACAAATACAAAAAGACTGAGATTATACCATGCATATATTCTAACAACACTATGAAACTTGAAGTCAACCACTAGAAAAAATCTGGAGAGACCACAAATACATGGAGGTTAAATAACATGCTACTAAACCATGAGTAGGTCAACCAGGAAATAAAGAAGAAGTTAAAAACTACATGGAGACAAATAAAAGTGAAAACATGATGGTCCAAAACCTTTAGAACACATGAAAAGCAGTCCTAAGAGGGAAGTATATAGCAATAGAGGCCTACCGCAAGGAGTAAGAAAAATTTCAAATAAACAACCTAACCTTACATCTAAAGGACCTAGAAAAAGAACAATAAACAAAGTCTAAAACCAGCAGAAGGAAGGAAATAATAAAGATTAGAGCAGACATAAATTATATAGAGACTAAAAATCAATAGAACAGATCAATGAAACCAGGAGGTGCTTCTTTGAAAAAAATCAATAAAATTGATAAACCTCTAGTCAGACTTATCAAAAAGGAAAGAGAAGGGGCCCAAATAAATAAACAAATGAAATAGGAGAAATAACAACCAACACCACAAAAATATAAATAACTATAAGAGAACATCATGAAAAAGTATATGCCAACAAATTGTACAGTCTGGCAGAAATGGGGAGTTCCTAGAAACATACAAACTACCAAAACTGAAACAGGAAGAAACAGAAAACTTGAACGGTCCAATAACCAGCAAAGAAACTGAATCAGTAATCAAAAATTTCCCAAGAAACAAAAAGTTCAGGGCCAGAAGACTTTACAGGGGAACTCTACCAAACATTTAAAGAAGAGTCCTACCTATTCTTCTCAAACTATTCCAAAAAATAGAAAAGGAAAGAAAACTTCCAATTTCCAAACTCCAACCGCCAACTTTCCAACTTCTAACTTTCAAACTCAATCTACAAAGCCAGCATTACCTTGATCCCAAAACCAAACAAAGAATCCATTAAAAAGGAGAATTACAGGCAAACACCCTGATGAACATGAATGCAAAATTCTCAATAAAATACTAGCAAATTAAATCCAACAGTATCTTAAAAGAATCACTCACCATGATCAAGTGGGATTTATTCCTGGCTGCAAGGGTGGTATAATATTTGCAAATCAACCAATGTGATACACTACATCAATAAAAGAAAAAAACCATATGATCCTCTCAGTGGATGCAGAAAAAGCATTTAATAATGTACAACATCTATTCATGATAAAAACCTTCCACAAAGTAAGGATAGAGGGAACATACCTCAACATAATTATGGCCATATACAAAAAAATCCACAGTTAATATTCTCAATGGGAAAAACCTGACAGCTTTTCCTCTATGGTCAGGAACAAGACAGAGATCATCACTCACAGCACTGTTATTTAATAAAGGACTGGAACTCCTAGCTTCAGTAATCCAACAACGAAAAGAAATAAAAGGGACCTAAATCTGTAAGGAAGAAGTCAAACTTCCACTATTCACAGATGCCGTGATACTCTATAGAAAACCCAAAAGACTCCACCAAAAACTGCTACAAGAGTTACACGAATTCAGTAATGTCACAGGATACAAAATCACTGTAGGGAAATCTGTGGCATTCTATACACCAATAATGAAACAGCGGAAAGAAAAATCAAGGAATCAATCCCATTTACAACTGCACCAAAAACCTAACCAAAGAGGTGAAAGACCTGTACTCTGAAAACTAGAATAAAACTGATGAAGAAACTGAAGAGAAAACAAAGAAATGGAAAGACACTCCATGTTCATGGACTGGAAGGACAAATATTGTTAAAATTTCTATACTACCCAAAGCAATCTACACATTTAATGCAATCCTGACCAAAATACCAAGAGTATTTTTCACAGAGCTAGAACAAACAATCCTAAAATTTGTATGGAACCACAAAAGACCCCAAATAGCCAACACAACCTTGAAAGAGAAAGCAAAGCTGGAGGCATCACAATTCTAGACTTCAAATTATATTATGAAACTATTGAGGGCGCCTGGGTGGCTCAGTGGGTTAAAGCCTCTGCTTTCGGCTCAGGTCATGATCCCAGGGTCCTGGGATCGAGGCCCGCATCGGGCTCTCTGCTCCGCAGGGAGCCTGCCTCCTCCTCTCTCTCTGCCTGCCTCTCTGCCTACTTGTGATCTCTCTCTGTTGAATAGATAAATAAAATCTTTAAAAAAAAAAAAAACTATTGACATCAAAATAGTATGGTACTGGCACAAAAATAAACACACAGATCAATGGAACACACTAGAAAACCCAGAACTGGACCTACAACTATGTGGCCAATTAACCTTAGACAAAGCAGGAAAGCATATCCAATGGGAGAAAGACTGTCTTTTCAACAAATGGTGTTGGGAAAACTGGACAGCACCACGCAAAAGAATGAAACTGGACCATTTTCTTACACCATACACAAAAATAAATCCAAACTGGGGACGCCTGTGTGGCTCGGTCAGTTAAGCCGCTGCCTTTGGCTCAGGTCATGATCCCGGGGTCCTGGGATCAAGTCCTGCATCTGATTCCCTGCTCGGCAGAGAGCCTGCTTCTCCTCTGCCTCTGCCTCTGCCTCTGCCTGCTGCTCTGCCTACTTGTGGTCTCTCTCTGTCAAATAAATAAATAAATAAATAAAATATTTTAATTAAAAAAAAATCCAAAATGGAGGAAAGACCTAAATGTGAGGTAGGAAACCATCAAAATTCTAGAGAACAGAAGCAGTAATCTCTTTGACATCGACCATAGCAACTTCTTTCTAGATGTGTCTCCTGAGGCAAGGGAAACAAAACCAAAAATAAACTATCGGGATTACATCAAATAAAAAGCTTCTGCACAGTGGAGGAAAAAATATCAACAAAACTAAACGGCAACCTATGAAATTGGAGAGGATATTCGCAAATGACATATCTAATATAGGGTTAGTATCCAAATATATAAGAACTTCTACAAATCAACACTCAAAAAACAAATAATACAATTAAAAAATGGAGCAAAGGCATGAACAGACCTGTCTCCAGATAAGACACACAGATGACCAACAGACACATGGCAAGATGCTCAACATCACTTATCAGAGAAATGCAAATCAAAACTATAATGAGATATCACCTTACATCTGTCAGAATGGCTAAAACCAACAACACAAGAAAGAACAATTGTTGGTGAAGAAGTGGAGAAAGGGGAACCCTTTTACACCGTTGGTGGGAATGCAGACTGGTACAACCAATGTGGAAAGTATATGGAGAGTCCTTAAAAAGTTAAAGACAGAACTACCCTATGATCTAGCAATTGCACTACTAGGTATTTACACAAAGGATACAAAAATACTGATTCAAAGGGAAACATGCACCCTGATACTGATGGCAGCATTTATCTACCATAGCCAAATTATGGAAACAGCCCAAGTGCCCATTGACTGATGAATGGATAAGGAAGATATGGTATATGTACACAATGGAGTATTACTCAGCCATAAAAAAGAATGAAATATTGCCATTTGCAGCAATGTGAATGGAGCTAGAGAGTACAGTGCTAAGTGCAATAAGTCAACCAAAGAAAGAGAAATACCACATGATTTCCCTCATATGTAGAATTAAAGAAACAAAACAAATGAGCAAAGAAAAAAAGAGAGAGGCTAACCAAGAAAGAGACTCTCAATCATATAGAACAAACTGATAGTTACCAGAATGGAGGTTAATGGAGGGATGGGGTGACACAGGAGATGGGGATTAAGGAGTGCACTTGTGATGAGCATTGGGTGATGTGGAGAAGTGTTGAATCACTATATTGTACACCTGAAACTAATTGGAATTTAAATAAAAGCTTAAAAAAGTAAATATAATTGTTATTATTCTTGCCCAAGTACTCCCCCATCCCTTCCTGTATTTATTTATTCGACAAAAGTCAGGGCATCTTCGCGGTAGAAGAATCTGCAGATGAGTTAAGGAAATATCTTCTCCCCTGAGAGGAGAAAACCTAAGAGGAAGAGAGACGCTAAGTCCTACTCAGGTGAGGTTCTGCTTCCAGGAGCCAAAGCGCCATTCCTCCTCCCAGCGGCCTTTTTCAAAAAGTCCAGGCTGGGAAAGGAAAGGAGGGTGAGAGCAATCACAACTTTATTAGAACTCCCGCATAAATTACAGTGGAATCCCACACAACACCCAGGAATGACCCTTTACAAAAACTTAAGTTTAGATTAAAAAAAAAAAAAAAAAAAAGGGAATCTGGGTGCAGCCTCCCTTCCTTCGGGGATCCAAGTAGGGTCAGGGACACTGCAGCAGGAGCTCTGACCCCAGCCCAGGCTCACAGATGCTTTCAGGGAACTGAGAGTCTCTCCAGAAATTAAAAAGTACTGCTATCAAGAGATCTAATTTTTTTATTTTTATTTTTTTTTACCCCAAGCCAGACTCTAAGTCTTTCGCTTCTACATCCTCATTTAACTCTCAAAATAACTCTATTCGGTAGACACTAATATCAACTTAAAGAAGAGGAAAGAGGCAGAGACACGGGTTCTCCGAGGAGTATACAGCCGGGAAGCGCCAGCACTGGCCGGGGACCGGGGAAAGGGTCGGGAAAGTGCAGAACCCGGGGGACCCTCACTCTCAGCGACGTGGGAGCCTGGCCCCGGCCCTGAGCCGGGGATGCACCCACCGCCCGCACCCCACAGAGCTCATTCAGAGGGAACACAAACCCCGCCCTTCGCCGCAGGCGGATTCTCTTCCCCAGGGTCCACGGCCTGATGACCACCGGCCCACGGCAAAGTGAGGCCAGGTCAGGGGGGCCGCCGGGAGGGCGCCCGGGAAGGGAGTGCTCACCTTTCGCAGAGGAATGAAGGCCGCGGCCTCGCGTACCTGGAACGGAAGCGACTCTGCCGACAGAGACCTCCTGGACTACGCTTCCCAGAATTCCCGACGGGAGTCGGGACGCAGCCTCGGGCTCCTGCAGCGGAAGTTATCCTGCTGCATTGTGTTCCCGGACTACACTTCCCAGAATTCCCAGGCCTTTTCGTCGCCTTCCTAAGGCGGAAGTGTCGGTTGTCGTACAGAGATCCTGGATTGTATTTAGAAGCGTGGTGGTCCGGAGCGAATTTCGTAACCCCGGAAGGCTGCCAAGTGTACAGAATTGTTTTATGTACTTCTGTATTTTCACCAGGCAACGATGCATTCAGGCCATCTTTCCGGAGCGTAATGCATCTGACGTTGTGGCTCTTGTGGACCACAAATCCCGGAATCTCCTGCGGAGTAGCCCTTTCCTCAAGGCACCCCTCTCTTTGGGAGAGTCAGTATTTAGGTAGTCGGTGTATTCTTTTGGATAGTAAGCTGAATTAATTCTGCACTGTTAGTCAAGCTTGGCCGCCCTGGCTCCCGTTGTTTTCTTGAATTTTTTTCTTCCGAATGTGACAAAAACTAAGACAAAAAACTCAACCAAAGCAAACTACCAATTCGAAGAAACTATCTTATAGACACTAGAGAACCTTGAACTATGAGAAAGAGGAAAGGAAAGGAAGAGAGGAAGGAAGGAATACATTATAGAAAGGAACCGATGGATGCGGGGTTTGGAAGGGGCGGAATGCAGATACTATAAGGAAATTTTGCTGACCTGTATCAAGTACCGAATTTGACAAATAGAGAGTCTCAGCCTTACTGTGACTGGATTGCCTTTCTTTATTCTTTATGGGCATGCATGCATCTAGAACTGATAGTGCTCCGTATTCTGAACTGTTCATCCCAAGATCCACAAGAATGGACATGGATGCCAGGAATCCACAAGAAACATGCGACCACTGATCAGGCCTTAAAGCAGAAGCAACAAATGTTTCCCACATTTCCTTCGCTTTAATTGCTGATTATGAAACATGAGTGATAAGGCAAATGAAAGGAACTGTATTGATAGAGACAAAACTTTGCAATGTGGGAAGGAATTTTATAAGATCTTGAAAATTTTTCTTTTTTGAGCTTTCAGTATCTCATCACTCATTTCCCCCTTCCTCATATAAAAACTATAAGTTGTCTTATGGAGGATGCGATTCAGGGAGGACAGGGGATCAGGTAATGGCTTAATCCAGAAAATTACCAGAAAGAGAGAAAAAAAGGAGAGAAAAAAAGAGAAGAGAAAGTTCAATTGCCCAATTTTCTCCTGAGGACAAAAATATATTTTGTTTTCCTTTATACTGGTATATTAATTGTATTCCGTGTTATGTCACTTGAACCTCTTATAATCTAGAAGAGTTCCCCTTCCCCTTTTTTGTTTGGCCTTGACCTGGTGAAATAACTAGCTCAGTGGTCATGTAGGATTGCTCACATTCTGGATTTGTCTGATGGGTCTTCTGGCATTTATTGTCCTGAAATGTCAATATTTTCTGTAAATTCTAAGTTAAAGCCTAAATTTTTGGTAATTAATAAACACAATATAGTGCTGAAAATAGCTGAACAAGGTCCAATACAATGTCCAACTGAAACTATCTCAAATGCTGGGCAAGCAAGTACTCTGAGGAGTGAAAGAAAAATGACATAACAGCTGCCGACACAAAGAAACTTTTTGCAATCTCTATAGGCCAAAAAGAGAGTTTTATTTAAGCCCAAATTAGGATAGCTGCCCAGGAAACACACTCTTTATGGGGAATAAAGTGTTCTGGAGAATGAACATTTTTCAGAGGATTATATACTTTTTTTACATCTTGTGAGAGCTCACAAGGTTATAGATTAGCATATATTTATAGGAATCACAAGTTTTAACATCAAGGAATTCAGAGACTAGGAGCATTGATCTGTACCTTAAGGACAAGATGGTTTTCCTTTAGGCTACTCATTTAGAAAGCAGGTGCACGATGTACTTGGTGGGCCATAAATCAGGCTTTTGGTTTAAACAAAGTTTATGTACTGTCATGCTGACTTAGAAAGAAATCCAAAATGGCTTATCTTATATCTCAGGACTTTAGAGACTTTTTTCTCTCATCACGTCCATTATATGAAAATGGCCAGTGGTTTAAAGGACAAGAACCAATTTAAGAAATCATACAGGGTGCCAAATTGGAAACAAGAAACAACAGATGTTGGTGAGGTTGAGGAGAAAGGGGACCCCTCTTATACAGTGGATGGGAATGCAAACTGATGCATCCACCCTGGAAAGTATGGAGGTTCCACAAAAAGTTAAAAATAGAACTACCCTAGACCCAGCAATTGCAATACTAGGTATTTACCCAAAGAATACAAAAATAATGATTCAAAGAGACACACGTATCCAGATATTTATAGTAGCATTATCAACTATAGCCAAATTATGGAAAGGGCCCAAATGTCCATCAACTGATGAATGGATAAAGAAGTTATGGTGTATGTATGTATGTATGTGTGTGTGTGTATATATATACGTGTATGTATAAAATTTATTATATAATTTATATATTTATATAATTTAAAAATAAAAACAGAAGCAAATCAATATTCCTCATGCAATAGCATCACCACTCTCATTTGCACTGCCCCTTGCTTTCTGAAGCAGGATACTAAATGATGGATTTAGGGCTACTAGGTCCGCAACTAAACTTAACCTACAGTCTTTGGAAGCACATGCTATTGACTGGTTCACACGGCATCCATTCATAATCCCCTTTTCCCTGAATGTCTCTTTGACAAAACTGAGAAAAAACAGAATACTTACTTTTTTGGTATTCCTTAAGTCTACAGGTCTATGGGACACAGTTTGAGCAATGAGACAAAAGTGTAAGTTTTCTGTCTATTCCGGACAGAAGGGAAACAGCTGACATTGAGGATATGAGAATAGGGAGACTGAAAAAGTCATGGGTTCGATAAATTGTTGAAAATAATGAGGTCAAAGTCAGGGTACAACGTAGAATAGAAAAATCTGGGAAGATATGTTGGTCAGAGGACGATGATTTGAATAGAGATTCTGGAAGGATTGCAGCTATTGGTGATTTAAGGTCTAGGGTATGACCATGGAAGTGAGTTCCCCAGGTAGGATGGAAGACAAGATCACAGGTGGCATCAATGTCAAGGAACCAAGTTTGTGAATGTGGATACTGAAGTGGGCAAGAATTATGACAGGTATAGTGCTAGACAAGTGACAATGAGCCAGCAGGCAAAATCTTTAAGAAATGTTGTTGAGACGTTATCACAAATGCATGTTGAATTTTGTCAAATGTCCTTTTCTGCATCTATCAAAAGTATTGATCTTTATCTTTTATTTTATTAATGTGGTATATCACACTGATTGATTTGCAGATGTTGAACCATCCTTGCATCCCTGGAATAAATCTCACCTGATCACAGTGTGTGATCCTTTTGATGTATTATTGAATTTGGTTTGTTAATATTTTGTTGAGGATATTTGTATCTATGTTAATCAGGGATATTGGCCTGTAATTTTCTTTTCTTGTGGCCTCCTTGACTGGTTTTTGTATCAGGGTAATTTTGGCCTTGTAATATGAGTTTGGAAGTGTTCCTTTATCTTCTTCTTCTTTTTTTTTTTGTACGAGTCTGAGAAGGATAAATATTAATGCTTTGATGTTTGGTAGAATTCACCAATGAAGCCATCTGCTTCTGGACTTCCATTTGTTGGGGGGGTTTTAATAATAATCCAATCTCCTTACTAGTAATTTGTTCAGATTTTCTATTTCCTCACAATTTGGTCTTGGTAGGTTATATGTTTCTAGGGATTTATCCATTTCTTCTAGGTTATCAAATTTGTTGGCATATAATTGTCAATAGTAGTCTCTTATGATTCTTCATATTTCTGTGCTATCAGTTATAACTTCTCTTTCTTGGCGAGTCTAGATATTGTCAATATTGTTTATCCTTTTTTGAAGAACCAGCTCTTAGTTTCATTGACCTTTTCTATTTGTCTTTTTTGTCTCTATTTCATTTATTTCTGCTCTAATCTTTATTATTTCCTTCCTTCTACTAAATTTGAGCTTTGTTCTTCTTTTTCTAGTTCCTTGAAGTGTAAAGTTATGTTGTTTATTTGCGATTTTGCTTTCCTCTTGATGTAGGCACTAACCTCTATGCAATTTCCCCCTTAGAATTTCCTTTGTTATATCCCATAAGTTTTTGTATGTTGTATTTCCATTTTAAGTTTTCTTAAGGTATTTTCTTATTTCTTCTTTGTCTCACTGGTTCAACATTTTACACTTCTTTAACATATAAGCATTGCAGCCCTTTATTTACAAGCACATATATAAGTGAACACCAAAGTGGGAATTAGCCATTTTTTTTCTTTTTCTTTTTTTTTTTTTAATTCTTTGCCCCAGGGGTACAGGTCTGTGAATCATCCGGCTTACATCTTTCACAGCATTTACCAAAGCACAAACCCTCCCCAATGTCCATAACCCATCCGCCCTATCCCTACCCTCCCACCCCCCAGTAACCCTCAGTTTGTTTTCTGAGATTAGGAGTCTCTTATGGTTTGTCTCCTTCCCCATCCCATCTTGTTTCATTATTTTTCCCTCCCTACCACCCACGACCCCCCACCCTGACTCTCAAGTTCCTCATATCAGAGAAATCATATGATAATTATCTTTCTCTGATTGACTTATTTCGCTCAGCATAATACCCTCCAGTTCCATCCACGTCATTGCAAACGGCAAGATTTCGTTTTTTTCAATAGCTGCATAGTATTCCATTGTATATATATATACCACATCTTCTTTATCCATTCATCTGTTGATGGACATCTAGGTTCTTTCCATAGTTTGGCTATTGTGGACATTACTGCTATAAACATTCGGGTGCATGTGCCCCTGAGGATCACTACCTTTGTATCTTTAGGGTAAATACCCAGGAGTGCGATTGCTGGGTCGTAGGGTGCTCTATTTTCAACTTTTTGAGGAATCGCCATACTGTTTTCCAGAGTGGCTGCACCAGCTTGCATTCCCACCAACAGTGTAGGAGGGTNCTGCCCATTTCTTGACTGGGTTATTTGTTTTATGGGTGTTGAGTTTGAGAAGCTCTTTATAGATTTTGGATACTAGCCCTTTATCTGATATGTCATTTGCAAATATCTTCTCCCATTCTGTCAGTTGTCTTTTGGTTTTGTTGACTGTTTCCTTTGCTGTGCAAAAGCTTTTAATCTTGATGAAGTCCCAATAGTTCATTTTTGCCCTTGCTTCCCTTGCCTTTGGTGATGTTCCTAGGAAGAAGTTGCTGCGGTTGAGGTCGAAGAGGTTGCTGCCTGTGTTCTCCTCAAGGATTTTGATGGATTCCTTTCTCACATTGAGGTCTTTTATCCATTTTGAGTCTATTTTTGTGTGTGGTGTAAGGAAATGATCCAGTTTCATTTTTCTGCATGTGGCTGACCAGTTTTCCCAACACCATTTGTTGAAGAGACTGTCTTTTTCCCACTGGACATTCTTTCCTGCTTTGTCGAAGATTAGTTGACCATAGAGTTGAGGGTCCATTTTTGGGTTCTCTATTCTGTTCCACTGATCTATGTGTCTGTTTTTGTGCCAGTACCATACTGTCTTGATGATGACAGCTTTGTAATAGAGCTTGAAATCTGGAATTGTGGGGAATTAGCCATTTTTGCCTCATTCCCAAATTTTGCACAATTTTAATTTGTGTGCCATTGAACTCAGGGACAGTTATATTTCTTTCCTCTAATAAACAAGTTTTATTGGAAGAATAGAAGTATTTTACAAAACCCAAGAGGCCAAATCAACAAAGACACTTCAAAAGCAAAGAAATGAGGGATTCTCAGGAAAACTTAACAGGTGGTCTGTTAAATACACTCTTGGCAAAAAAAAATGTCATTAAGAAAACTTAGCATAAAATCTGTTTCATGGTCTTCCTTTCAAAACCCAAAATTAGTAGGACAAAGACTGGGAGTGTCTCAACCAGGGTAAGGTGAAAAGTATCAAACCAAGTAGCTATGAGCCAGAGGAGTAAATTAGAAACAACAACATCTCAAGGAACAAGTGCCTGATGGACAGACCACTCAGCCTGAAACTACTACTTTCACCCTGTAGTATGCAAATACAGTACATATGTTTTGACATATCATCATAGGTAAAGTTACAGAGTCCCTCGTGTAAACACAAGTGCAGATACTGTACACAAAGTAACCCAAAATCCAAGCCAAAATCAATCCCAAAGTCACAGTCCCCAATGGTAAAAATGAAACTGAGAAAGCACTTCATGGAATAATTTGCAGAAGATAAGAACTCAGATCTTATGCTATGGATATATAGTGTTCAGACCTCTGTGAGAGAGTAGAAAAAATATGCAAAGTGTGTGCACTCCCAGTACAATTTGAATCATCTGTAGATCTCTCTGGACTTGAATTTACCTTATCAGCCCACTATGCTTACTCCAATTATACAATATATAGACTACTGACTGCTGCCAGGCAGTCCATCTAATGACTTACATTTAAGTTGTCCTTGCATTCTTTTATTCATACGCAAATATACTGTACTGCTTCGTATAAACTTGAGAAAAGAACAGCAGTGTGTTCAGTGAACTCTAATGGGATCCACTGATTTTCCTAGTCTCCCTGTCAGACGCAGGGATCTTATAGACTGCTGAAAAGGCCTGTTGTAGATTCCACTTTAGTATCAGCTGGGAGACCACAGGTTGTGGAGTCAGGGTGTTGAGCTACACGTTGACTATTCATATCCATATTTCTATCAGAGTTTCATTACCTCATGAATCTCCAAGATTATTAAGCCACTTTCTAGCCTATATGTTTGTTCATATTTCCAGCCTGGTTTATTGTGCGTCCCCTACACCTGTATGTATGCTGTCTTCTTAACACAAGGAAATCGAAAATTTTCATACAGACTTGCTCGTTGTTACATTTACTTTGGCTGGAGCTCTGTGCACCCGTAACCAGAAGCAAACTTTTCTGTGTGTCATCACTGTTCTCTAGCGTTTTAGAAGTATTAACTAGTACTATAATTACACCCTGGAAACTTATTCACAGAGAGCAACTCGACAAAAGTTACAGCGCTAGGAAAAGGCAACGGTGATTGGCGAGTCCAGGAGACCACCACGCAGTGATGCACAACCCTAGCCTGCCGCCAAGCTGCGACGAGCGATCCGCCCCAAACGCTAGGAAGCTCTGCCTGGCAAGAGGGAAACGCAAATGACTCTACCCCTTCCTCCGTCCGACATCCTTTTTGCCTTTAAGACATTGGGCTGTGACACCACTGGTCCCTCGCCTAGGCTAAGGAGGCCTAGAATCGCTGCTAGGACTCAAGTCTCCCCACCGCATGGGGAATAATGGCCGCGACCTCCGCTGGAGCAGAAGTTCCTGCGCCTCCCTTCCCAGAACCCGGAGCCACACACGGGGGACACACCCCATACTGCTGTCATACACTGCACGGAACTTCTGGACTACACTTCCCAGAATCCCAAGGAGGTATAGGGCCACAGCCCCGCCTACCTGGAGTGGACTACACCTCCCAGAATCCTCTGCGGAATCGTGCTTCCGCCCTCCGGCCTTAATTTCTTTTGCTTAAATTCTTATACCTGAGTCACTTCTCTGGCGCTATTAGCGTTTGATTTTTTTTTTCTTTTTGTATTTTTTTTTTTCCTCAAGAACTAGTACGTGGGAAAAAAAGCGAAGCTTTTCGTATGAAAAGAAATGAACGCTTTGGGGCAGAAAAGCGATGTGTGTGACAAAAGACAAGATTTTGAAGGGACTTGGTCTATGCTGCATAAAGAATATTTTATCTCAGACTTGGTTTGCCTTGATTGCCTCTTTACGTGTGCCTGTATTCATCTACCTCTGACTGTGCTATCTGGCCTGAACTGTTTATTTCGAGATGCCAAGAATCCATAAGGAATTCCAAGCACAGATGAGGCTAGGAAACAGAACCAACAATGTTATTTCTGACAGGTGAAAGGAATAGCACTAGCAAGGAGTTGGAGAAAATACTGTAATGGGAAAAACGCTCTTTCCTTTAAATTTTTTTAGTTCAAACTCAGGCTTCCCTTTGACTACTCCTGTGTTGCTCTTTGATACTATATATTTGCTATGAGCATTTGGCTTTTATTCAGGAGGGGGGAGGTAGGTTGAGGTGGGAGATGGAGTTCAGATAACTGAGACACGTGAAACTATAGGAAGTACGTATTTAACCCCTTCCTTCTGGGCAGAAAACAATTTTTTAATAAAACAGTAATACAAAAGTATTGAGGATGATAACACGGAACACTTAAATTCTACACTTAAAAAAATTTTCCCACACTGGCTTCACTTACCTTTTTAAAAATTTTGTTTCTTAAGTATTTTAAAGCTATTCCTTGCAATTGTTATTTCCTTCCAAATACTACATATATCACTTAAAAATAACAATATTTTTAAGTACACACAAAATCATTACTTCATGAAACAAAATGAACAATTAGTATTATCTAATCCGTATGCCAGTTTGAGTTCCTGTTTATTGAAAAAATGCTATTTACAGCTAGTTTATTTCAATCAATATCCAAACAGATTAATTGTATGTGATCATGTCACCTGAAACTCATTTATTCTAAAACTGTATCTACCCTCCCCAACACACATCACCACCATCATTTTTTGTCTTCTTGGACTGTTATTGAAATCAAGAGTCAACTTAGGTATCCAAGTCTGCACTTGTCCAATAGCCTCTCACACTTTCTCCCTCAATCTTCTAAATTTTCTGGAAAGCAGAATTCTTATTTGAAGGCTAGTTTGGATATAGGGTCATGGTGGGTGGGGACAAGAATACTTCATAGAAGGGACTGGAAATATTTGAACAAGAAACCATATTCCCTTAAATTAAACCAATGCAAATCCTGGACAGGTTTCCCTTGGAGAGAAAAACAAAAAGAAATAACAGCATATATGTGGAAACAGGGCTTAAAACAAGGAAACCATTATCACAAATCAGACTATACGATCTCTGATATAACAGATGCTATCTCCATGAAAGGAAAGAGAATATTTAGTAATATCAGTTTTGAAGTTTCACATATATTAGGATAAGATAAAAGCAAAGATTTTTCAGGGTAAAAGAATTTTTAATTACAATGGGAGGCAGTAGAACCTACAGTAGCCACCCAGCCAGCCCATTGTTCACCTAACAAGTACAGACATTCTCTGACTTACGGTGGTTCCACATACAATGGTGTGAAAGCCATACCCACTCAGTAGAAACCATACTTTGAATTTTTATCTTTTCCCAGGCTAGCAATAGGCAGCAAGATACGCTCTCATGATGTTGGGATGGTGGCAGCAAGACACAACTCCCTTTTCAAGCTCTGTAATTTGGTCACTTTGAGAATGTTATGTAATTGGAATCATAGAGTAGGTTGGCTTTTTCACTCAGCAAAATGATCTCAAGATCCATCCAACTAGCTGCATGTATCAATAATCCATTGCTTTTTAAAAAGATTTTATTTATTTATTTGACAGACAGAGAGGGGGGGCACAAGTAGGCAGAGCATCAGGCAGAGGGAGAGGGAGAAGCAGGCTCTCCACTGAGCAGGGAGCCCGATGTGGGACTCGATTCCAGGACCCTGGGACCATGACCTGAGCAGAAGGAAGATGCTTAATCACTGAGCCACCCAGGAGCCCCAATCCATTGTTTTTTATTACTGAGTGGTATTCCAGAATGTAGATGTGCCAGAGTTTGTTTAATCATTTACCTATTAAGGAACATTTTGATTGTTTCAATTTTTTGCTATTATCAATAAATATGAACATTCACGTACAGATTTTTATGTGTATCTGTACATTAATTTTTAAAATTTCTCTCTGGTAAATGTCCAGGAGTGCAGTGGCTGGAGTGTATGGTAAGTATGTTCAGTTCTTTAAGGACCTGCCAAACTTCTTTCCAGAGTGGCTGTACATTCCCAACAGAAATGTGTGAGAATTCCAGTTTCTCTGCATCCTTGCCAGCTTTGACATTGCCACTATTTTTTTTCTTTAAAGTGGGATGCTCTCTTTGGACAAGATTTCCTAAGTGAAAAAGCAGTATTTATTACTAACGTGTAAATGAAAGTGGCACACTAGGATAGAAGATGGTCATAAAATTGTCAGGTCTATTATAGCTACACTAGAGCAAAACCTCATTAATTCAGACAACTCTGATGCAAAAATCAGGATAATTATATATAACTCTCATTGAATTAAAAGTTCAAGTTTAGCAAGACAATTCAGGATTTTTTGATTTAGATTTGATGACCGATTGCCTATAACTTGCATTTGCATATTGAATAAAACTTGCAAAATAATGTAAACAACATCTTGAAAAATATAAAGTGTCATAAAAATAAAGCTATAGCAATTCACCTTTCTTTCATTAACTTTTTTTCAGATTTTAAAAATTGAGATGTAATTGACATCACATTATATTAGTTTTAGGTGTAGAACATAACGCACATGTTATGTACAACATAACATATATATGTTGTATATATGTGTGTATATATATGTATGTATGTGTGTACACACACACATATTGTTAAAGGATCACCACAAGACTAGTTAACATCCATTACCACACACAGTTATAATTTTTTTCTGGTGATTAGAACTTTTAAGATCTACTCTCTTAGCAACTTTCAAATATACAATCCTGTATTATTAACTCTGGTCACCATGCTGTGCATTACAACTGCAAAAATTAATATATAACTTGAGGTTTTACTTTTTGACTACTCACCCTTTTCAACCATTCCTCATCCCCTGCCTCTGGAAACAAATCTTTTCTGTTTCTATGAGTTTGTTTTTTTGTTTTAGATTCCACGTATACGTGAGAACATATGATGTTTTTCTCCTCTGCCTGGATAATTTCAAATAACTTGTCTTCAAGTTCACAGATTCTCTGCTCTGCTTGATCAAGTTCGTTTTGACACTCTCTATTGTGTTTTTTTTTCCATTTCATTCATTGTGTTCTTCAGCTCTAGAATGTGTTCAACTCATTTTAAGAAGAAAATCTATTTCTCTGCTGAAATCCTAGTTCACGCATTGTTTTCCTGATTTAACTGAATTGTCTGTGTTCTCTGGCAGGTTGCTGAGCTTTTTAAAAAATTATTTTAAGGGGCACCTGGGTGGCTCAGTTAGTTGGGCAACTGCCTTCGGCTCAGGTCATGATCCTGGAGTCCCAGGATCGAGTCCCACGTGGGGCTCCCTGCTCAGCGGGGAGTCTGCTGCTCCCTCTGACCTCATCCCCTCTCATGCTCTCTCTCGCTCTCTCAAATGAATAAATAAAATCTTAAGAAAAAATTATTTTGAATTGTCAGGCAATTCTGAGACCTCCTTTCTAAGGGACTGGTTACTGGAAAGTTATTGTTTTTTTGGTGGTATCATATTTCCATGATTTTTTGTGTTCTTTGGAGTCCTGCATTGCTGGTTTTGCATTTAATGCAGACATCTCTTCCAGTCCTCACTGACTGGCTTCAGCAGAAAACTTCACCAGTCAGTTTGGGTAAGGATTCTGAGGTTTTCTTAGACTTGTTCTATGGATGTGTCCATTCCATACCTGTTGTTTCTTCTTGGGGAAAGTTCTTAAGATAATAGGTCTTTTCTTGATCACACAAAGCCAGGTCAAATGCCGAGAGCCTTCCATTTGTTTTCCCTAGGGCAGTGCTCTGTAATGCTCACATTTGTGAGTCTTCTCCCAATCCTACAGGGTTGGGATGGCTTTCTGCATGTGCTCACTAGCCATCTGCAAAGGCTCACACTCACCCCAGGGGAGCACATAGTGGAAGCCAGCCATGTTCAGGACAGAGTGAGGTGTGCAGAGCATTGGAGCAAGGTGTCTGTGGGCCAGTTGGAAAGGATGTCCACAGATGAGGTCTTCCCAGCAGCTTATGGGCAGGCTTTCTGATGGGGTCTGCGAAGGGATTAGTGAGATGAACTGCAGAGTGGTTGGTAGCATCCTTTGGATGAGGACAGAAAGGACAGCATCCCACACAGCTGGGCGAGACAGGTATTCAGTCACATACTCTCACTCTCCCCCATGGGAGAAATCGAGAAATCTTCTCTTGCCACTAAGCTGTGCCACCTTGGGAGAGGAGTATTGTGGGGAAAAGTGAAACTGTTCTTACCCTCTTCATTGTGTCTATTTTTGCTTCAAAGGTGTGCTGGAACTTTGTTGGACTCCTGGACTTCCAGAAAGGTACTCTTATTCACGGGTGGTTGTCAAAATCAATGTTCTATGGGGTGAGGAGACGACTAGAAAACTCCTGCCATATTGCTGATGTCACTCTCTTTCAGAATTTTTTTTTAAAGATTTCATTTATTTATTTGACACAGAGATAGAGATCACAAGTAGGCAGAGAGGCAGGCAGAGAGAGAGAGAGGGGAAAGCAGGCTTTCCACTGAGCGGAGAGCCCGATGCGGGCCTCGATCCCAGGACCCTGAGATCATGACCTGAGCCGAAGGCAGAGGCTTTAACCCACTGAGCCACCCAGGCGCCCTCTCTTTCAGAATTTTATTTACAAAGCTAAATGTAAAAAAATGGCAGGATCTCCTTTTTAAGGTGACACCATTTTAGATAGCTGCACTGACACATACAGCCTTAACAACTTAAAACTTTTGAACTCAATGATAAAGTTGCTTTCTTATGTGAAGTCCAATGACCATGAAATATGTTGCTGTTAAATCCCTCTGTCGTAGTCGGTCCAGCCTAGGCAATACTAGCAACAAATAAACTGCCAAAACAACAGCAGTACAACACGATGAATGTTTATTTCTTACTCAAAAAAAAAAAACAAGGTCCAAATTAGGTCAGATAGCCACCTTCTACCAATCCACCCTCCAGGTCACCATGGCAGGAAAGATGGCCAGAGGACATCACAGGATGTTTCTAAGGGCCAGGCCTGGAAGTACCTTATATTACTTTTGCTTGTACTCTGTTGCTTGGCACCCTATCATGTGGCCCAGCTCTTAACTGCAAGGGTTTCTGGGAAATGGAGTCTCTGTGTGACCAAGAAATGGAACCAGCAAGAACACACAGCCATGCCCATAAAGTATCACTTTTATAGTGGTTCTCCCTGTGTAGAAAATCTAATGGATTTGAAAACCTGAGAATGGACGAATATTCTTACCACACTAATAACATGGATTTCATTTCTGAACACTCTTTTGAGTATCTTTCTAATGGGTGCTCTCTTAATAAAAATCTACAGATCTTGGCTGGCCTGAAGTCCTCACTGTACCCATCTCAATTATAATTTCCTCCCTGGGCATATCCATTCACGGAAATTTGATCTCCAACTATTGTCACTGCCACAAACCATCGGTCAATTATCACTACTTTGCCACAGCAGCATATGACAGTTTCTGGGATTCTGCAGAAGTTCTTGAGATCCACAGTAGTTCCCTGGAATGTTCTTAAGAACCCCTTGCTTTGGAGCTGCAGGATGACATCATGGGTGGCAGTGTCCTTGTCCTTTGCTGCCCAGCCCTCCCAATGCCTGAGTAAGCCTCCATCACCTGGAATACATAGACTTGCTTGCTTCCCTGATTGGCCCCTTTGAAACTTACATGGAGAACGTTTCTGTCCTCTCATGCAGTCTTTGATGAGTAAGAAGGTCTGAGCTATAACCAAAGCCATTGCCGTGCTCGCGGCATGTATGCTGCACCTCATCTGCATGGGCTCGCTGGTGAGCGAGAAGGTAGGAGTTACGACTGAAGCCCTTACCACATTCTTTACACTTATAGGGCCTCTCTCCTGTGTGGACTCTGAGATGCACATGAAGGTCTGAATTCCGACTGAAGCCCTTACCGCACTCATCACATTTATACGGTTTCTCTCTGGTGTGGTCTCTTTGATGTAAGTGAAAATAAGAGCTGTAACTGAAGCCTTTACCGCACACTTCACATCTGTAAGGCTTTTCTGCCGTGTGAACCCTCTGATGAGTGTGAAGAACTGAACTATATGCAAAAGCCTTTCCGCACAAGTTGCACTTGTAGGGCTTCTCTCCCGTGTGGACTCTCTGGTGAATGTGAAGGTGTGTGCTTTGGCTGAAGCCCTTTCCGCACTCACCACACCTGTAAGGCTTCTCCCCTGTGTGCAGCCTCCGGTGGACTTGAAGAACAGAGCTTGAACTGAAGCATTTGCCGCACTCGCTGCATTTGTAGGGCTTCTCTCCAGTGTGGACTCTCTGGTGGACAAGAAGATTGGAGCTCTGATCAAAGCCCTTCCCACACTCTTCACATTTATAGGGCTTTTTCCCTGTGTGTACTCCCTGATGAATACAAAGAAGCGACCTATATCCGAACCCCTTCCCACACACGTCACATCTGTAGGGCATCTCCCCCGTGTGGACCCGGTGATGGCTGTGAAGAGAGGAGCTGCGTCTGAAGACCTTGCCGCATTCGAGACATTTATAGGGTTTGTCTCCTGAGGGGCCCTTTTGATACCTGGGAAGGTCTGGGCTCTGCTTGCAGCCCTCTGCCCACTCTTGACATTCATAAGTTTTGCCATCTGAATGAGTTTTATAATGAACAATAAGATCTGAGCTCTGACTAAAGTCCTTTCCACAAGACTTTTCTCCTACGTGAGCACTGTGGTGAACAGGAGGGTCTGCACCATCTACAAAGCCCACGTGTTGTCTGGCTCTTGATTTGATAGCCGTGTGTTTCCCACAGTCAGTGTATCTACAAGGTTCCTCCTCCTCACATTCTTGGGAATCACCATGATCACGTGATGTCCGACTGACGCCGTCATCGCACTGAGCACATCCATCCAGCTTCTCTTCCACATGATTTCCCTCATATTGTCCTTGAGAATTCTGGGGCTCGCTCATCATGTTGGCTCCCCTCCGAGGTTCTGGGGTAGGGACCTGTGTCCGGCCTTTCCCTGCTGTGCCATCTTGATTTTCTAAATTAATGGTATTTGTTCCACAGTTGTCATTTTCAGAAATCTGAAGAGACATTCCCGCCCACTCTTCACAAAGGGAAGCATCTCCTTCTAAATATGGGGGCCAATCTCCTTGAAGATTCATGACATACTCCTGACTCACAGTTAATTCACGGATCCTTTGTTTCCAAATCTGCCAGCAGTAGAGCACTTCTTGAGAGAGATAACTCAACCCTTTTCCCTGAAGATGGGAAATGTTTTTAATCCTGTCTCCTATGAGGGGAAAGAGAAGTTGGCTAAGAGAACAAGTAAGTCATCCCTCCAGAGGTTTTGAGAAATAAAGTAGGATGGGGTGGCTCCTGTTGATACAGGAAGCAATCAGAATCACAGTTCTTCTAATCCAAAATCTTGGAAACGATTTATAAAGAAAGAAATCATTTTGCTACAAAAGGAATGGGGAAGGGGTGTCTGCGTGGCTCAGTCGGTTAAGCAACCGACTCTTGATTTCAGCTCAGGATCTCAGGGTTGTGAGATCGAGCCCCAAAGTCTCCTTCTCCTTCTCTCTCTGCCCCTACTCCCACTCGCACACACTCTCTTTCAAAGCAAAAACAAAACAAAAAAAGGTATGGGGAAGACTCCCAGATGATTCAAGAGGTGTGTGTGTACACAAGACAATAATGGGAGTGCTGGACATGGTGACAGACACAAAGGATCACAAAGACCTTCCAAGATACCATATAAAGTTGCAGAAATAAGCAGCAAATCGTGTCTCCTGCTAATGTCCCTTCCTTCACATTACTGTCACATGAGGTGGGATTATCATGTATGTTTCTGCCCAACCTGCCCAACTGTATGTGGTCAGCCTAAAACAGCAATGGGGACTGATACAGGGATAATATTTTAAAATATGGTCCTGGGGTTGGTGGGGAAGGCACATGCACACTTTTGAGGCAGGCTTAGGCATCCTTTTCTCTGAGGGTCTCTGGATTCCACGAAGAGATAAAGTCCACCAAGATCCTAAAATCCATCCAGTGATTTTTTTTTCCTTTTTTTTTTAATAAGTAAACTCTACTCCCAATGCGGGGCTTGAGCTCACGACCTTAAGATCAAGAGTCACATGCTCTGAGATCCTGTAACCCATTTCCTTAACATCCCCTCTTTAGATAACTGCAGAATCTCAAACAGCCATGACTACGAGAATGGACAATGTGGAACTGTCAATGGCCTGGCTCCACAGAAGCAAGATTGTACCAAAGGGCCATAAAACATATGGAGATGAGGTAGAAGAGGGTGATCACACCCTTGGCACCCTAAAATGGACTCCAGAATGGCAAGAACACATGGTCAGGACCGCCTGGACACAGCTTCTGGTTCAAGGTAGTTTCTGAGTCATTTTATTGACAGTGACGTTAAATGTGTAAGGTGGTGTCAGAGAAAGGGGGAGTTGGAGCTACCCACAAGAGGCCTTAAGGAGCAGTGTTCTAGTAGTTTTGAGGATATCCGTAGTAAGAAAGGCATCTGCATTGTGACCCAGTATGCACAAATAGACACCGACTGTTAACTCAAACAGTTTTACCAGCTGATACTTACCTTCCTAGGTGCAATGTACTCTGATAAATTCTTTTGTATTCTGCTCCATTAATTGATCTTACTTTTAAAAACTGTTGATTATGATAGAGTAACTTGACTTCAGACTCACTGATGGTGTTGAATCCTGCAGACTAGCCATATGTCTATAACCTACAGACATTGTGGTACTTAGTTTCACATGGTTATTAAAAGGTCTAGGGGCACCTGGGTGGCTCAGTTGGTTAAGTGTCTGACTCTTGATTTCGGTTCAGGTCATATCTCAGGGTTGTGAGATCGAGCTCCACAATGGGCTCCACACTGAGCCATGAAGCCTGCTGAAGGTTCTCTCCCTCTCTCTGCTCCTCCCCCCACCTCCACCCGCACGTGCACGCATGCACGCCTTCTCTCTAAAAACAAAACAAAACACAGGGTCTGCGGCCAGATTAGGAGCGTTCACATCCTACCTCTTATAAGCTGTGTGACCACAGGCAAGTTATTGAACTACTCTGTGCATCAGTTGTTTCCTTTGTTAAAAGAAGGAATAGTAACTATCTCATAAACTAAACCAAGGTAATAGATAACTGTACATGAGCCTCTGAGAAATTAAAATTAGATATTTATCAACAAGAAAGCAAATAAGCTGACACTCACTATACACCAGATCCTGGTTTAGTTCCTTTAACACTAGTTTGGCCAAAACACTGGTTTTTCTCCAGAAGCAACCAAGGGATCAAGGCCCGTGGTAGTGTGTGAACTTTACCAACCTTACTTTGGGAAACACGAGAGCAGATGACAGCCTAAAATGAGAGTAGGCCAGGCTGGTCTCGCTAACTGTACTGGAGGCCCATGCGCCAGAGGGTGTGGGATGCGAGGGGTCCCTCACCAACACCTCACAGGAGACCATTCACTCACATCAATCTGCTAACGCGTTAACTTCAGGGGTCTCCTTGGCATGTGCGTCTCTCAGGTATTCTCACCAATGGCCAAAGTTTCTCTTTATGCTCCAACTGGAATATTCTATCTGCTTTGAAGCTGATTATTTGAGGAAATAGGACCCGAGGTTTGCGGCTTAGTTACAGAGGCTTGTTGTCCTCACCCACTGAGACAACGTTCCTGAAGTTCTCCAGCATCACGTCCTGGTACAGGTTTATCTGGGTCTGGTCCAGTAGCGCCAGCTCTTCCTCCGTGAAGACCACAGCCACGTCCCTGAAGGTCACAGTTTCCTAAAACATCAAGCACACGCCACATGGACCATCCACAGATGACCACTGGCAGACGGGCACAGCTGGAAGCTTTGCAGGTCTTTAGGCTGCTGTCCTTCTGCTCCAAACTCTCCAGTTTAAACCACACTTTGCAATGCTGGGGCCACGACTCTGCAAATCACGCTTTGAATCTGAGAACGGGCTCTGCGGGAGGCTCTGCCACTAGGGGGCGCAAGAGGGGTTCTGCAAAGACTTGTTGGGGCCTGCTTGCCTCCTGTTCTGGTATCCCCTCTGTAATGCTGTGTTTTGCTGGTGGCAGCAGTCCCTTTCCCTAGTGATATCTGGTCTGGGTCCCTGGCCCCTAGGCTTCTTTGCTGAGCTCAGAGACACCAGCCAGCCAGCAGCCCCTCTTCACAGTTCTGCATTTCGGCTCCACCTGGACCGTCTTCTAAACGTCCAAGTTCCCAAAATTCAATCTCTCCCTTTGGTTCCCTCAGCCAGGTTGGTAGTTACTTCCCGTAGTTGCTACTTCCATGATATTGTAGAGTTCTCTCTTTTTTTCTTAAAGATTNCAAAATTCAATCTCTCCCTTTGGTTCCCTCAGCCAGGTTGGTAGTTACTTCCCGTAGTTGCTACTTCCATGATATTGTAGAGTTCTCTCTTTTTTTTTTTAAGATTTTTTATTCATTTATTTGACACAGAGAGAGAGAGATCACAAGTAGGCAGAGAAGCAGGCAGAGAGAGAGGGGGAAGCAGGGGAAGCTCAGCAGGGAGCCCGATGTGGGGCTCGATCCCAGGACCCTGAGATCATGACCTGAGCTGAAGGCAGAGGCTTTAACCCACTGAGCCACCCAGGCGCCCCTGTAGAGTTCTCTTTATCCCCTCAGTTACCCCCTGAGCTACCCCTCAGGTATGCTTCATACCTAGTCAACAATTCTATTAAATTCTTCCTGTTCAAGTAGCCAGTGTCCTTTTTCTGTCTGACTGGACCCTTACTCATGTAAAATAAATGAGAAATATAGAAGAAATTCAAAGTTTTGGGTAGGCCAAGTTTTTTTTCTATTCTCTGCATTGCCTGTGTCCCTGTTAACCATCCACAGTCACACAAAGAATGTTCCAGTAAACATCCATGAACATCTGACTTTGAGTGCTTATAAAAGCATTTTTAGAAAATAAATTCCTAGACGAGAGACTACGGAGTTACTTGGGTATGCGTATTTTACACTTTGACTGATATTGTCCAAATGTCCTCCAAAAAGTTTGTACTGATACACTGGCCGAGTAATGTCTGGGTGTTCATTCCTTATCATGCATCAAGACTTGATGTTTTATTTTCTCTGTCATGGCAGATTAATCTATTTCTATTGGACTAAGCAGACAAGGCAACTAAAAGCATTGGCTGCCACATTTTTTCTTAAAGTAAAAAGGAAATTATTGGGACACTTAGGAGCATTTGAGTGTCAACTGAGTATTAAAAAACAGTAGAATCAGTAGTGGAATTACTGGTTCATACGGTAGTTCTACTTTTAATTTTCTGAGGAACCTCCATACTGTTTTCCATAGTGGCTGCACCAATTTTCATTTCCACCAACAGTGCACAAAGGTTCTTTTTATTCCACATCCTGGCCAACACTTGTTATTTCTTGTTTTTTTATTTTAGCCATTCTGACAGGTATAAGGTGATATCTCATTGTGTGGGGTTTTTTTTTAAGATTTTATTTATTTACTTGAGAGACAGAGAGCAAGACAGAGCACAAGTGCGGGAAGCCGCAGAAGAGCAGAGGGAGAACAGACTCCCCGCTGAGCAGGGAGACCTACCCTGGCTCCATCCCAGGACCCTGGATCGTGACCTGAGTTAATCAACTGAGCCACCCAGGTGCCCCATCATTGTGGTTTGGATTTGCATTTCCCTGACGATGAGTGATGTTGAGCATCTTTTCATGTGTTTGTTGGCCATCTGCATGTCTTCTTTGTAAAAATGTCTATTCATGTACTCTGCTCATTTTTTAAATTGGATTATTTGGGATTTTTTGGTGTCAAGTTGTATAAGTTCTTTATATATTTTGGATATTAATCCCTTATCAGAGATAGCATTTGCAAATATCTTCTCCCATCTAGTAAACTGTCTTTGTTTTGTTGCTGGCTTCCTTCTCTGTGCAAAAGCTTTTTATTTTGGTGTAGTCCCAAGAGTTTAATTTTGCTTTTTGTTTTCCTTCCCAGAGCAGACATATCCAGAAAAATCTTTCTACTGCTAATGTCAAAGAAATAACTGCCTGTTTTCTTCTAGGAATTTAATGGGTTTCACGTCTCACATTTAGGTCTTTAATCCATTTTGAGTTTCTTTTTATGCATGGTATTTACCCAAAGGAAATGAAAGTGCTAATTCAAAAAGATATATGCACCCCTGTGTTCACCATAACATTATTTACAATAGCCAAGATATGGAAGCAACACAAGTGCCCATCGATATAGATGAATGGATAAAGACCATGTGGTATACATATACAATGGAATATTACTCAGCCATAAAAAGGAATGAAATCTTCCCATCTGGATGGACCTAGAGGGTATAATGTTGCCTGAAATAAGTCACACAGAGAAAAAAATGCCATATTGTTTTCACTTGTATGTGGAATTTATGGAAAAAACCACAAATGATTAAAGAAAAAAAAAGAGAAACAAAAAACAAGAGTCTTAAACACAAAACAAACTGGTGGTTGCCAGAGAGAGGGGAGGTGGGTGGGGATGTGGGGAAAACAGATAGAGGGCATTAAGAGCACACTTATGATGAGCGCCAAGAAATTCATGGAATTGTTGAATCATTACATTGTACACCTGAAACTAATACAACGCTGTATGTTAATTTACTTGAATAAAAAAAAATGTCTTCAGTGTGACGGCAGTAATGTGGAAATGTAGGAAAACACCCTTATTCTTAGTAGATATATACTGAAGTATTCAGGAATGAATAATGATGACTGCAGCTTATTCTCAACTGGGCCAGCAACTGCCCAGGTACATGGTCACAGATATATCTTCTCAATAGACTCTGTAGCTCAAAAATGTGTCCAACCAAAGTTGTGAGTAGTTATGATGTATTTCACAAAGAATTTATTACTAGGGTGCCTGAGTGGCTCAGTTGGTTAAGCCACTGCCTTCAGCTCAGGTCATGATCCCAGGGTCTTGGGATCAAGTCCTGCATTGGGCTCCCTGCTCAGTGGGGAGCCTGCTTCACCCCTCTCTGCCTGCCTCTCTGCCTGCTTGTGCTCTCTATCTCTCTGTCAAATAAATTTTAAAAAAGAATTTATTACTAGCTGTTGTTCAATCATCAAAACCTGACAATTGGGGCGCCTAGGTGGCTCAAGCATCTGCCTCCCACTCAGGTCATAAACCTACGGTCCTTGGATTGAGCCCTGCATCGGGCTCTCTGCTCAGCAGGGAGCCTGCTTCCCCATCTCTCTCTGCCTGCCTCTCTGCCTACTTGTAATCTCTCTCTCTGTGTGTCAAATAAATAAATAAATAATATTTTTTAAAATAAATAAATAAATAATAAAGGTGGGGCTTTTAGGGCGTAATTAGGTCATGAGAGTGGAGCCTCATGAATGGGATTAGGGCCCTCATAAAAGATTTCTCAGAGAGCTCACCCCTCCTGCCTTGTGAGGACACAGCGAGAAGATGACCACCAATTAATCAGAAAGTAGACCCTCGCCAAACACCAAATCTGCCAGTTATTGATCTCAGACTTCCTAGTCTCTGGAGCTGTGAAAGTAAGTTTCAGTTGTTCCTGAACCAGCTGGTATATCTTAGCAGCACTGCTTTCCTTGGTGGGAGGTGACGAAATGGAGTTGGAGTGAGTGGGCCAGGAAGTACAGATACCAAACAGCCGATGTGGGACAGACATCTGGGAGAAGGGGTTAGGAATGCAGGCTCGCCAGCCTAAGCCCCTACTCCCTCCCGGGCCTCAACTATATGGGGAAACAAAACACCCATTTCCCACCACCTTTTGCAGCTTGGCAGGTCCCTCGCTGGGATCCTAGGCAGAGATGGCCATACAATGCATGTATAAGGACAGTCCAAAAATACTAACAAACCAAATGTGTAAACTAATACAGATATAATCAAAGATTTTAAAATTGTTTTTCTCAGCACACAGCACCATCTATGAAGTCCTCTTGTAAAATCTGGAACCTAAGTTCACTCAAGCACTTAATGCTCCCACTTACAGGAAACACTGTAGCTGGGGGAACCCACTGAATGACACCAAAAAAGAGGCATTTTTGAGATAATCAGGGAGAACTGATTATTGCCAAGGTATTAGATGATGCCAAAGAATTACTGATAATCTCAGCCATTTTTTTTGTATTCTTGGTAGAAATACATACTGAAATATATAGCAGTGCATGGTAAATTAGACCGCTATTTAGCAAAACTCCCCCATGCTCCCCAGTTCCACAAGAACCAGTGTGTATTTCCTTGCCCCTTGACTTTGGATTTGGCCACGTGACTTGTTCCAGTTCTGAGCCTGCGCCTTAAGAGGTCGCGTGCTTCCGCTTGCTTCCTTGCTCCTCTGCCAGCACCCAACACATCCATGCTAACCAATACAAAAAGTGCTACCACAAGCAGAGCGCCACAAAATAAATATTTCCGGCACCGACTTGGGGACCGAGCGGCAACACTTGAGAAAACTATTATTAGAGGCTGGAAAAAATGGTAGCCTGGGTGATACAGTGTGAAACATTTGGTAAAACAGTCACTGGCAGTAACGTAGAAGATGGAAAATGCACCTAATGGGACTCAGTGTGGAGTCGGGCGAGATGGTTTCCAGAGGAAATGAGTGGGAGCTCGTTTCCTTTAGCTTGCACACAAGCAACTCTAAGAAAGTGATGAGCTCAGAACAAAGCTGATATAAAATGAAATAACATGCTATCCAGGGTATTTTAAAATGTTTTGGGATGTCTGACTCTTGGTTTCAGCTCAGGTCGTGATCTTGGGGTCATGAGATCAAGCCCTGGATTGAGCTCCGTGCTCAGTGTGGAGTCTGCTTAAGTTTCCCTCTCTCTCTCTCTCTCTCTCTCTCTCTCTCTCTCTCTCAAATAAATAAATAAATAAATCTTAAAATAAAATAAAATAAAATAAAATGCTTTCAGAAAGAAAAAAGGAAAGTAAAAAAGAGATAGATTAAGCAGATGGGGCAAAATGTTGAACCTGCACTATGGGTACTACACACAGAGATTCATAGTACTACTTTCTTTTTGTGTATTTTCATAATTAAAACATTTTTCACGATTTAAAAAAATCCTTGCTCTACCCTCTGATGGCCTTTTGAGGCATCAGCTTGGCTAGACTACAGTCCCATTATGGAAGCAAACATTAATCTAGGTGTTGCTGTGAAGATATTTTGTAGATGTGATTAAAGTCCATAATCAGATGACCTGAAGGGAGACTATTTTAAATAATCTGGGTGGGCCTGGTCCAGTCAGTTGAAGAACTGCAAGACCAGAACTGAGGCTTCCCTAGGAGAAGAAACTCTACCTGTAGACAGTACCATCAGTCTGTGTCTAGGGATTCCACCCTGCCTGGGGGTTTCCGATTTGCCCAGCCCCCACAGTCACAGAAAATAAACTTCTTACGAATCTCAATACCTCTCTCGTACTGTTCCCGCTTCACTGGTTGAACCCTGATGGATACATCCACACTCAAATCTTGCTACTTATGTGGATTGGAGCCAGCGCCACTCCCAGTCTGGTCCTATAAATACCGACCATGTACTCGGAGGTTGTGACAATACTGCATTGCTACAAGGGTTTCTGAATGCACGGCGCCTGGGTGGCTCAGTTGGTTAAGCAACCAACTCTTGGCTTTGGCTCAGGTCATGATCTCAGGGTCGTGGGATCCAGCCCCTCATCAGGCTCCATGCTCAGTGGGGAGTCTGCTTCTCCTGTTTCCCCTCCCGTTGCCCACACTCTCTCTCTCTCTCTAAAATAAATAAGTAAATCTTTTTTTTTTTTAAAGATTTTATTTATTTATTTCACAGAGGGAGAGAGATCACAAGGAGGCAGAGAGGCAGGCAGAGAGAGGGGGGGAAGCAGGCTCCCCGCTGAGCAGGGAGCCCGATGCGGGCCTCGATCCCAGGACCCTGAGATCATGACCTGAGCCGAAAGCAGAGGCATTAACCCACTGAGCCACCCAGGCGCCCAATAAGTAAATCTTTTTGAAAAAGTTTCTGAACTCTTACTCTTGATTGCTATATTGATCTCTCAGTGATGAGAAGCTCATGGACAAGGACTTGTGCAAACTTCACTTGGAGTAGCACCGAACTAGACACCTGGACATTTCAGAGCCTGTTCCTTCATTTCTGCAAAGGGAGTGATACCACCAATCTCACACAGCTGTTACAAGCAAGGCTAAGTGCCCAACACGGAGCCATCCCTCAAAAATAGGCGACCTCCCTTCAAAGAACAGAGGTGTTGAGGTCCTCAGAAGTGACACTGGCCTTTGAGAGAGAGAAAGGAAACTTTAACTTACCTGGAATTTAATCATACTGTCTTCCTCTTGGAAGGAGTGGGATCCTGTGAAAGCAGGACTGCGAAGAAAGAATCCATGAGAGCACGGGTTTGACAAACTGTGAGTGAATCCTGGTTTCTCCGTATCTGTATAATTTTCTCACACATTCTTCTCTCCCAGGATCGCTTTACCTCACCCCTCATTCCCAACAGACTCCCTCCCACCTCCTCAAGCCCTGTCCCTTGCCTCCACTCCACCCGGATTCTTGTAGGACTCCTGTCTCGCTCCCCAAGCCTCTGGGTCCCAGCCGCCACACTTTTTCTTGTTCGTAGACTTGTGAATGTATTGGCATCACCTATATCCTAATTACTCTGGAAAAGAGGCTCCAGAATTTCTGACTTGGACAGGGATCTCAGGATGATGGGGGACCTCCCTCTGTGTCCACCTTCTCATGCGAGACTTGCTCTAAAGAACTTTCAGTTAGCTCAGATCTTAACTCTCAGCTTCCAAAATGATCTCTCTCCAGCCCCCGTTCTATCCTCTGGGGCCCCGTCACTTTTGCAAATATTTGACAATATACCTAGGACGTGAAAGGCACGCTCTCTGCTCTGGAAAAGCTCACAGGCCCCTGAGCTAGGAGCTCTCTAGGACCACAGGCGACTCCACATCCACTCAACTCTCTTCTCCATCCTGCCTGTTATCAGGGAGTCCCCTTGTTGAGTTCAGCCAATAGGGAGAGTCAGCAGGCGATCCAGAGAAGGGACAGAAGTGAAATCAAAGTATTTATTCCCCCAGAACTTCCCTCGGGGGTTGCTTTGGACTGGCTCTGTTTCATGTCCCTTGACTGAAGGTCATAGCGCCTGCCGGTGGCCCTTGTCTCAAATCTTTCCCCAGGTCTGGCGACTGTTTCCTCCCTTAGCCCTTCCATCGTGGGGACAGTAAATTACCCTGCTGTGACCAGATCTGGCATACTGCAATATCCTTTCTTGATGACCGCGCCCTGCCTGCACTTTTGGAAACTGTCCCTTTATTTTAAGCTCAAGTTCCATTTTCTCAAGTTACCATTTTGACTGCGGTGTTTATTTCCTGTCTGATGAACTCTGTAACCATGGTGGCCTCTGGCCTTTCAGGAGAAACTTAGTGTATAAAATTTCTGCCTTAGGCAGTGTGGGAACCAAAACCAGGTCTCTGCCCTCTCAAGTAATGCTTTCTTAAAACTACCCGTGGTGAAGGCCCAGTTTCATACTCTTTTCATGGTTATTTTCAATCTGTCACTGACTAATATTTTGGTAAAATACAGTTAAAAGAAATTTCTAGAAAAAGGAAACACAGAGGCATACAAATTATAGGCCCATTTAAAAATTATTGGATTACTCAATTATCACAGGATTACTGAAACTCCTATACTGATTTTTAAATGTTTCCAGTCAATTTCTGAAATAATCTGGTCATACAGCAATTAACATTTAGTTCTCCAATCGGCACCCGTGCTCTGGTCACCCCTTGAGATGCAAGTGCTGGCAGATTACAGGGTGACAGAATCGGGCTAATAGAATATGAAATGACTCTTGGCAAACCTTCACTCTTCCCCCCCACCCCCGTGCCCTGCTTCCTTGACTTTAGTTGAAAGCCCTAATCACCCTTATTCTGGGCTCCAACAAAGATTTGCTAAACCAGGATGCCTGGGTGGCTCAGTTGGTTGAGCGGCTGCTTTAGGCTCAGGTCATGATCCCAGGGTCCTGGGATTGAGTCCTGCATCCAGCTCCTTGCTCAGTGGGGAGGCTGCTTCTTCCTCTGCCTCTGCCAGCCACTCTGCCTGCTTGTGCTCTCTCTCTCTCTGACAAAAAAATAAGTAAAATCTTTAAAAAAAAAAAAGATTTGCTAAACCTCTTAGTACAGGGCCAATCATATAGTTTTATAAGAGTTAAAACCTACCAAGTAACATTTCTCCCTAACTTGTCCAAAAAAACTATAAATCCTGAAGACATAACCAAGCCTTCGTCCTTTATCTGGTAAAGATCCTGCCATTTATCAAGCACTCAGTGTTCCTTGAGGTTAACAAACACATAAATAGACTCAGCTCTGATACACTAGATGCTTGTGCAAAGACACCAGGCTCTCTGCTTCTAGAATGTTCTCTCCTAAGAGCCAACGATGGGTCAGCTTGACTTCCGTGCCGACATGTGCACACATGCTCCCACACACGTGTGGGAGGGAGTTTGGTTTCCCAGATTTTGGTTTCAAGCCATCCCTGCCTTTATAAAGTCGGGGCCCTGGCAGGAACCAGAAGGCACATTCAAATTTGAGGCAGGCAGTTAATAAACAGACTACCTACGGGGGTGTAGGCTGGGTGTAAGGAAGCCACGGGGGAGAAGGCACCATGCCAGGGAGCGACAGGCAGGTGTCATTACTACATCTGGGCCTGAAGGGGGTAATAGGAGGGAGAGTCCTGGGCCTGGAACAGAATGTGAAAAAGGTCCCTGGTGGGAACTGTAACTTTTTGTTGAGAAGGGCAGGCAGCCTAAAGAGAGAGAACTGGGGAGATCAGATACGCCAATTCCCTCTCCTCTCTCTCTCTCCAAACTCCCTTGTTGTGACTTCCCACTGGCCGAAGATAACCAGGCCAGAGGGCGGTGGCGGGCTCTCAGGGCAGATGGCAGGGTGGAAAGGTGAAGTGGATCTGGAGGTGGGTGACCGAGAGAATGTGGCACATGATGCCCCAAGACCCTTGCTGTCCCCCACCTGCCCGAGAGCACACAGCTCTCTCCCACAAATGCTCCTGTCGCTCACTCAACCCAATCTCACTCCGATAGGAGTCACTACAGCAGGACGGAGACCAGGTGCCCACCTGGTCTTCCCACCTCTAGAAGGGAAGGGGACCCAAGAGGAAAGCAGCAGTTGAATTTGGAACTGCAACTGCCCAGAAACACAATCGGAAATCGAGGCCCCAAGTTCTCCCCCAAATCCTGCTTCCAGATTCCTGGCTCTTTTTCTCAGAATTTCTAGAGCATTCAGGACTGAGGAGAGAGACTAACCTGAACTCTTCCAGATATACCTAGCAATCATGTGTAATCATCTGGGCAAAAGGATAAAGACCATTTCTTCCACGTGTGTGAGAGAGTAAATGTCATGTAATATGACAAAGGCGTATATCTGTGATCCGTGAGTATCTGAGCCAAGGGACTCCATGAGATCTAACTTCAGCCCTAAGGGCCGGTGGTAGTACTGCAGGCAGGGCTGTCTCTAGTCCATGCCAATGTGCCTTTGGACAGATTAGAAAAACGCATCCCTTCTTCAAGATGCTTTTCTCCCCCTTGTTGGAAATTATTATAATATTCTGTTTCTGTTAGAACAAAGAAAGCACTTTTACTGCTACTTGCTGAAAAACTGTGTGTGTATTCTATCTGGATGGCACAGCTTCAGTGTGGTCTCCTTGTGCAGAACCCAACCTGCAAAATGGGCACAGCAGTCATACCCTCAGAAAGCCTGTCCAAAAACCTGAGACTAGGGGTGCCTCGGTGGCTCAGTCATTTGAGCATCCAACTCTTGGTTTCAGCTCAGGCTGTGATCTCATGGGTCATGTGATCAAGCCCCACATTAGACTCCTCGCTGAGTCTGCTTGAAGATTCTCTCTTTCTGTTCCCCCTTTCAAATAAAGGAATCTTAAGAAAACCTAAGGAGCGTCTGGGTGGCATGGTCAGTTAAGCGTCCAACTCTTGGTTCAGCACAGTTCATGATCTGAGGGTCCTGGAATCAAGCCCCACGTGAATCTACTTGGGACTCTCTCTCCCTCTTCCTCTGCCCCTCCCCACCCCTGCATGCTCTCTCAAAATAAATAAATCTTCAAAAAACAAACAAACAAACAAAAATGGAGCAGGGGGACAGGGAGTGAAATGAAGTGTTCAGGAGAAGACTCACTAGGGTGATCTGTAGGAAAAGACCTAACGAGGTAAGGGAGTGAACAATACAAGCATCGGTACAAAGAGCATTCTAGAAGGAGGGGACAGCAAGCATCAGGACCCAGAGGCGGCAGCATGCATGGCATGTGGCTGAAGTGGAGTGAGCAAGGGAATGAGCACTCGGAGAGGGTACAAAAGGAAATGCGAGCCAGCTGGTATGCGGTCTTCTAGGCCATTTTAAGGACTTTAGCGCTTACTCTCATTAGGTGGGAACAATGGGAGGAAGGTGAACAGAAGAGTGACATGATCTCACTTTAGGTATCAGCAGGATTCCTCTGGCTGCTGTTAAGAAGGGACTAACAGTGGCACGAGGGGGAGCAGGAAGACTGGGTAGGCGGTTATCACGATAATGCCAGCAAGGGATGATGGTGCCTTGGGTCAGCGAAGCAGAGGTGGAGGTAGTAAGAAGTTGCTGGGGTTTGCATTTATACTGTAGATACAGTCAATGGGATCTGCTGATCACCTGCATCTGGGGTAGAAAGCGGGGAGTGGAGGCTTTGGCCTCACTGACTGGAAGGATGGAGTTGCCATTTACGGAAATGGGGAAGGTTTTGTAGGGGCCAGTTCTATGGAGGATCAGGAGCTCAGTTTTGGAAATATTAAGTTTGAGGTGTTGAAAAATGCACCTGTATTTGCAGAGATAGAAGATAAAATTTTCCCATTCGCAAGAGACAAAAGACATAAAACACCTGTGAATCAATTTCACTAGGAAAGGAAGAGAACCTCAATTTTATTGAAACACCTGAAGCACAGACCACACCCCTGAGCTCACAGTGACTCCCAGGGTCCAGGGGTCTAGTCTGAGGGGGAATTTGCAACATCTGGCCCCCACATACTATATGCAACTAAAAGTAAATTCAACCTTTCTACTCTTCTTCAAGACACTTCCTAGCTAGTTAACTGGAAAACTGTTTGGAAGATATTTTATCATAAAAATTTCAAACCTGGGCGCCTGGGTGGCTCAGTGGGTTAAAGCCTCTGCCTTCGGCTCAGGTCATGATCTCAGGGTCCTGGAATTGAGGCCCACATCGGGCTCTCTGCTCAGCAGGAAGCCTGCTTCCTCCTCTCCCTCTGCCTGCCTCTCTGCCTGCTTGTGATCTCTCTCTATATATATATCTGTCAAATAAATAAATAAAATCTTTTAAAAAAATAAAAATAAAAATTTCAAACCCATGCAGAGGTAGACAGGAGAGTCTAATGAACCCCCCAGGTATCAATCATGGAGCTTAAGCAATTACCACCACATGGTCACTCTTGGTTCAACTATACCTCTACCCCTCCCCCATGTCCTCATGTATTATTGGGAGTATATCTCTGACAGCATATTCATCATATTGTTTAAGCCAGAAATACTGCATTATGTCACTCTAAAAGGTATTAAATAGTTTTAAAAGTGCTAATATTACACCTAAAATAATTAACATCAATTCTCTAATTTTATCAAATGTAGAGTCAGTTCTCAAATTTCTAATTTGTTGACAGCAATTGAACAATCCGCCATTTGCTCTTTGTCTTACACACCTCAAAGTTTGCATTCCCTGCCTCACAGCATGCAAGGTGAGGATGGGGTTAATAATTTGGGGCAGTTCTCTTTAAACCGTGTTCAGATTTCTAACTAGAGAGAGGAGAAAAGTCAAGATGTAAGCAGAAAGAGTTAGGGGTCCCTCGAGAAAGATGAAACATAGCTTCTTGACATTAAGAAAAGTCATTTGAGTTATCTGGGTCCTGGCCAACTTGAGATCTAAGCCTGACTGGCACTATGTGCCCAAAGCACCTTCCTCGAAGAACTTCCTGGGATACGTTGAAATTGCAGAGTAGACCTCAGTCGTTAATGATTTGAAGGGAACAAAAGAATGGAAGAATGAACAGCCACTATCAGGACAGGAGATAGCCTGATCCTATCAGGGACAATCAATCGATGGTAAAATTTGCAAGGCTGATTCAAACGTGAAGAGTGACCAGAAGCACATTCTTGAGTTCTCTTTTTAGGATTTAAATCTCTTTGAGCACCCAGATACCAGACCAACTGGAGCCAGAGAACTGATGATGCTGACCCTTGCAGGCCCTCATGACTTCCATCAGACCTGAACTCTTGTCACCTTAAGATGACTTATGCCCCCAGTTCCAGGCTGAATTTCCCATTGCACAAGCGCCTTCATGAATACGTACGCACCCTTACCTTAAAACTTCCCCAGTTTTGTTATTCCAGGAGTCGTTGCTTTGGAAAATACACGCCCCCCGTTCCCCTTTAATCGTTCCAAGTAAAATCCTTCCTTTCCCTATTTTTTTGGCTTGGTTGTGTCTTTTGGCTCAACAGCCACCAAGAAGTGGACCCAGTTTTGGGGAACAAAGATGCCACCCCACCCCAGAGTTGGGGCTGCCAAAGCCCAAACACAGCGCTCAGAATCCAAGAGTCCAAGAACCTCGGGCTGCTGAGCCCGAATCGCCCCCCCATGCCAAGGCCAGGAATGTACAGCCCAAGCGGCCCCCCATGCTCGGAGATGAACAGATTGAGCCAACCCCTCTCCGCAGTCAGGGACGCTTGCCCCAAACCATTATTCCCCCCAAACCTGAGCCAACGCCCTCCTGTCCCCGCCCCGGGCCAGAGATGCACATTGCAAGACCGACGCCAACCCCAACGCGGGGGTGTACAGCCCCTAAAAACCTGCAGCGGTGCTACCGGGGTGAGTCCCCCCAAACCCAGCTCAAGCTCTTCCCGCCTCTTCCCCGGCACTGCCGGGCGAGCCCCTCGACACTCCGCCCCGCCGAGGAGGCTCTGTTCATCGGCCACCAGTCCCCGCTTCCAACTCCTCCCACCCGTCCAGAGGGCCGACTCACAGCTACACACACCCTCCATCCCCCGTCACCCCCGACGCCTCCGAAGGGGGCGCGGTCCCGGCCGGACTCACCTCAGCGCCCCAAACAATGTCGCCCACAGCGAGCGCCTGTGCCCAAACCGCATGCGCAAGAAGCCTGTGGACTACAACCCCCAGAAGCCCCTGCGCCGCAGCGGCGGCCGCCCGGGAGGCGGCCTGGGGATCCGTGGCCCTGCGGGGGCCACCTGCATGCTTGCCATTTAGATAAAACAATAATAATAACAGTCGCAGTGGCGATAAAATAACAGTGAAATGTTAACAATAATTAAGGCAAATCACTGCCCACCTGTGATACAAATGAGGAGCAAGATTCAGTATCCCACCACCTGGAAAGACGCACTTGTTCCCAATTTAGTGAAAACCCTTAGAGGTTCTTACTCTGCGGACATATCCTTTAATTTTACGAACACGCGATTTTTCAATTAAAATTCATTTAAATACTTTTTCATGGTTCGTTTCTATCGAAAGGGACTCTGGAAAATCTCCCACACTTGAGAGCTGACAGTCCTCTCGTATGTTTCCCCTTCTCCGGAGAAGCAGAGAGAATTACCAACCAGTGCCTTCTGTTTAGAATCCGGGACTAGCACGAGTCTGGGGTGGAGGTCGTATAAGAGACATAGTTTCACAGATCGTGAAGACGTGGAACGTTTTCAGGTTCCCTTTGAGAAGTCTCCCCTGTTGGCACTTATTTTTTGCATTTTAAGATTACTGTTAAGGAAAGTTCCTTTTTG
Source organism: Ailurus styani (assembly GCA_002007465.1). Classification (NCBI taxonomy): domain Eukaryota; kingdom Metazoa; phylum Chordata; class Mammalia; order Carnivora; family Ailuridae; genus Ailurus; species Ailurus styani. The sequence continues at coordinate 1,341,848 of LNAC01000268.1, forward strand.
TGCCGTCAGGGGGTAAGAAAACTGCATAAGGATTTCACCAAAGACCCACAATTCTGGCCTGGAGGAAAGCACCAAAGAACGGGTGAGAACATCCTCTCTCTTGGCCACCTCTAGTCCTAGACTAGACAGATAATTGAAGACCCCCACCTCCTAGCAGTTGGCAGGAGCGGGACACATAATATAACCACCTCACGGCCTGGCATTGCAATTCATGACACGTACAGGGGACAGTCAGGTTCTTTTGCACTGGCTCTGTCTTTTGATGTCTTGACATTAGTTTCGTGGTTAAAAAAAAAAAATCTAGTAAGATCTGCCACAGAGACGGGAGTGACCCTTAATTTTGGCAGATCCTAAAACAGTCCTTTTACCGGATGGAGGAAGGTTTCCTTTAACATGCTTCAGTAATATCTGCGATAAATATGTCAAACCTCCACATCTGAGTTAATTTATTCCCTTTTAGCCTCTCCTTTTTGACCTCGTTTTCTATTACTTTCCCCCTTGCCCATTCTGGTCCAATAACCTGTCAGTAGTATCCCCAGTGCTTAGACACATAGTGGCTGACCCATGGTATCTACTGATTAGCTGAAGGTCAGTCAGAAGTAACAATTCATGAGGCTGGCTATGCATGCACTCCTGATGGCCAAATTACAGGATACCATGTTACACTGTGACAGTGGGGTCCAAGGCAAGGCCAGTCTTAGCTGTTTTCAGCGCTCTGAGCAACACATCTGGATGCAAGAGATCTCCCAAGTGAGAATAAATCAAATTTAATTCCTGACCTACCATCCTACCTCCTCATCCTGGTAGACTATCTCACCGAGTTGGCGTACTTCATTCTCTGTCTCATGATGCATTAACACTAGGCTGGGTTTTTATACCTGAGATATTTACATTCAGGCTAAGGACGGGTCTGAGGAACAGTTACAATTTGTCTGGACCCACAAAACCTACTTGGAAATAGGGATCTTGGGAACGCCTGGGTGGCTCAGTCGGTTAAGCATCTGCTTTCGGATCCCAGAATCCTGGGATTGAGCCCCACCCCCACCACTGGGCTCCATGCTCAGCAGGGAGCCTGCTTCTCCCTCTCCTCCCTGCTCTGCTCTCTTGCTATCTCTCTCTCAAATAAATAAAACTTTAAAAAAATTTTTTTAAAAAAGGGAAACGTATCCTAAGTCTCTGACTCTACCTTATAAATGATCACATGTCACCTTGTTGGTAGGATACGTTACTATCACAATCAACTTATATTCTATACCAGACTTCTTGCCCCTACCAGCCCACTTCAGCTAGAGCCAACTCGTTCACCGTCATTCTTTGCAGACTAACAATCATTCATGTTCTGACTCTGCCCGCAGAGGATGTTTTTACAACCCTCCAGACGTCCTGAAATTTGTATTAACCTTTCTACCATGTAACACTCAGAGAATGACAACAGAGCGACATCTTACTTCACTTCTCCTGGTGATTTTGGAGAGAACACACTCCACTTTAATGCCCGACACCGACCAATCCAGAGCGGTGACAGCACTCCCCTTGACCCTGGTGTATCCCCTCCCCCACTGAAATAGCAGCGGCCGATTGACACCTGGGTAAACCGTAGGTAACCCAGTGGGATCTCGAGGACAGGCACTAGCAGGAAGGGTGGTTAGAATACATCCACGAAGGCCGCCTGTTGGCACGATCATTCCGACCGAATCGTTCGCCAGTGCTGTTAGTAGGTACTGTTTGAAGAGCCATCATCCACAGGTTCTCTGGGACTCCTTGCAAGGGGTGGAGCCTAACGACCCTCCCCGGAAACTTAGTGACTCCTAAGGAAGGGAAGAAAGCAGAAGGGATGGTCATTTCCCAGACTGGGTCACAGAAGGCCCTGTGGCTTCCTGCTTGTGCTCTCCTCTCTGGTCACTTGCTCTGAAGGGAGTCAGCTGCCGTGTCAGGAAGGCCCTTGGGTCGTCCTGTAGAGAAGCCCACGTGGTGAGGAACTCAGGCCTTTTCCTACATCCACAGAGGAACTGAGGCCTCCTGTTCAAAGCTCTGGTGCCCAAAACCATCTTGGAAGCAGATCCTTCCAGCCCTGGTCAAGCATTCAGATGACTAGCTGCAGCCAACATGTGACAGCTACTTCCAGAACGCTGGGGGGATACTGCCCAGACCAATTTAAGAACCCGTGGTCCTCCCTGTTTTTATCTTATTTTTTCCTTCCCTTCCTCTATGTTCACGTTTTGATTCCTAAATTCCCCATATGAGTGGAATCATACGGTATTTGTCTTCCTCTGATTTATTTAGCTTGGCAATAATACCCTTTAGTTCCATCTACGCCTTTGCAAATGGCAAGATTTCATAAAAACAGAGAGGGAGGCAAATCAAAGAGACGCTTAACTCTAGAAAACAAACTGAGGGCTGCTGGAGGAGAGGTGGGCGGGGGGGGGGATGGGGTAACTGGGGGATGGGCATTCAGGAGGGCACGTGATGTGATGAACACTGGGTGTTCTATGCAACTGATGAATCACTAAATTCTACCCCCAAAACTAACTAAATAAGTAAATAAAATTAAAATTTTGGAGCTTTTAAAAAATGCATAAAATAAAATTACAGAAAAAAAGTCTGTGGTCCTTTAGAAATCCATGCAGAGAGCTGAACTTTTCAACCACAGACCTTAAGGGTCCGAGGGGCAGGGATGGTGTCTGCATGTGTTCTTTCGCTATAAAACCCACCCCGTGACTGGAATGATGCCACTGCTATTCCCCCAAACACTTGAGGTTTTTTTCTAAGCCCCTTCAGAACGCTAACCATTTCCAGCTATGGACACTTCACTGAAAAGTTAAAATAGTTAAAGACATATTCTTTTACTATTCATTTAGATAAAGGGGCCCTGCCCACCTCCCTGTCACACCTACAACTGAGATTCTTCATGCAGCAGCCCAGGCAGCAGAGAGGAGCTCAGCCCAGACAGTGCCCCAGGTGAGAGGGTCAGACTAGATGGGACCCATCCTGGTGCGCTGCTTTCGAGGAAGCCAGGCTTGGGGGCTCACGGGTCCCAGAGGACCAGAATGCAGAGCGGAGCACAGAAGCTCCTCCCAATTACCCAGGCCACCCTCGTTTCCGACCAAGCCAACAAAAATGATGCATCTAATTATGAGAGCATCTAAGTCACAAATTTCTCAGTTCATTTGTATACCTTATATTTGGTACTCGGTCCTAAGTAAACAGTAGAAAAAGCAACAACAACAAAATTATAGAGGCTGGGACATGGCTCTTTGACCATAAGGCACTGTTCCACCAGACTAATTTTTTTTTAAAAAAATAGCTTTATTATTGTTATAAAATTGATATATACTCTTTGTTAAAAAGTAAAGTACATAAAAGTACACGAATGTATTACATACCCCACATCCCACTTCCAAGAGATAAGCAGTTATCATACTAACCTTTCACACATTTTTTTTATCTTTCTCTCTCTATAAACATGCGCATGTAAAAACATATTAACAAAACGGGGCCATATTAAAATGGTCCTCCAACTTTCCTGGTTCACAAAATAGTTTGTGGGCAACCTTCAATGTCAATGGAGGTGTACTTGAATATTTCTAGTGGTTTTCACTCATTTACATGTGCCTTAATTTATTACACTTGGAGTATTGACATTTTTTTTGCTACGATAAGAAAACGCTAAGAAACTCAGCCATATGCATACATCTTTTTCCACATGTGCAACTATTTCCCAAGCATCAGTTACTACACATTTAGTGTCACTTCAAAGGTTATACAAATTGAACTTGATACACTGACAAATTCTTTCCCAAAGAGACTACTTTTCTTTACCCCCACCAATAAATTCACAGGTGCACCTTTCCATAGATTCCCCACTGATGTGGCTTTGGTGACTCGATTTTACCACGGCTATTCTGACAAGTTAAAATGGTATTCCTGATTCTTTAAAATGCTCTAATAGTTGTCCTAAGAACACTATGAAATGAAATGGGCAAAAGAATTATATTTATGATAGCATTAAAACAAGTTAACCTATAAATTCAATGCAATGCCAATGGGCTTTTGTTTTTAAAACCTGATAAAATGAGGGGCACCTGGGCAGCTTGAGTGTCCAACTCTTGATCTCAGCTCAGGTCTCGATCTTGGGGCCATGAGTTCAAGCCCCACATTGGGCTCTGCACTGGACATGGGGCCTACATAAAAAAAAACAAAAACAAAACAACCCGGTAAAATAACATGGTCCTGCAATTCAGTACAACCTCTCTAGGAGAGCAGTTTATCTCTAGGAGATAAAACACATTCAGCACAATGGGACATAAACAGCATGATGGAGACACATCACCCCGACCTGCAGAGAGGGGGACCCTCTCTCTAACCATTCCTGCCCTTCTAAAAGCGACTGGCCTCAACCAACGGTAACATCATCTTTTGATTTTTTTTTTTGTAAAAACGATCTTCTAAGAGGTACACACAATATTGGTTTTGGTAAGGTGACCACTCTTTCCTACATTTGTCCCCTCCCACCTGTAGGTAGTTCCCACCCCCCGCCCCGCAAAGAATCCGTGTCCGCAACCTGCTCCTTATCATTTACACGAGCTCCCTCCTGGGCCGACTCTGATGAGAGGGACGATCTTTACTGAGGCTCCGTCCCACTTCCTCGAGGACAGTCCACCGAGCGACAGATTCTTGGGAGACGGAAGCCCGCGACTCGAGTGCCCTTCCCGTTCCCCAGCCTTCCGGGTCTTCCCTTCCCCTGCAGAAAGGGCCGCGGTGGCCGGGTCAGCCTCCCCGGGGGGGCCGGCCCTACACACCGTGTTCCCGAAGGCGTCCCCCGGCGCCGGCGCTGCGGGGAGTGCAAAGTCCGGGGGGCCACCCCAGCGCACGACTACTTGTCGGGTTTGTCGCCGCCGTGCGCTCGCTGATGGTTCCTGAGGCCGGAGCTGTAGCTGAAGCCCTTGCCGCACTCGGGGCACTTGTAGGGCTTCTCGCCGGTGTGGACTCTCTGGTGCACATGCAGGCAGGAGCTTCGGCCGAAGCCCTTGCCGCACTCCTCGCACTTGTAGGGCTTCTCGCCCGTGTGCGCCCTCTGGTGACCCTGCAGGTGCGAGCTCTGGCTGTAGCCCTTCCCGCACACGTCACATCGATAGGGCTTCTCGCCGGTGTGTACCCTCTTGTGACTGAGGAGCCCCGAGCCGTACCTGAAGCCCTTGCCGCACTCGTAACACGTGTAGGGCTTCTCGCCCGTGTGCAGCCGCTGGTGGGTGCGCAGATTGGAGCCGTAGCTGAAGCCCTTGCCGCACTGATCGCACGTGTAGGGTTTCTTGCCCGTGTGGATCCGCTGGTGCTTGTAGAGGCTCGACGTGCAGCGGAAGCCCTTGCCGCACTCGGCGCACTTGTAAGGCTTCTCGCCCGTGTGCACCCGCTGGTGGATGAGGAGCCCCGAGCTGTAGCTGAAGCCCTTGCCGCACTCGGCGCACTTGTATGGCTTCTCGCCCGTGTGCGTCCTCTGATGGATGAGGAGGTCGGAGCTGTAGATGAAGCCCTTCCCGCACGCGTCGCACACAAAGGGCCGCTCGCCCGTGTGGACCCGCTGGTGGCTGTGCAGGTCGGAGTTCCGCCGGAAGCCCTTGCCGCACTCGGCGCACTTGTACGGCTTCTCGCCCGTGTGCACCCGCTGGTGCACGTGCAGGTCGGAGCTGCGGCCGAAGCCCTTGCCGCACTCGCACTTGTAGGGCTTCTCGCCCGTGTGCAGCCGCTGGTGCCGGAGGAGCCCCGAGCTGTAGCTGAAGCTCTTGCCGCACACGTCGCACTCGAAGAGCCGCTGCCCGGTGTGCACGCGCCGGTGCGCCTGCAGGTACGAGTTGTAGCTGAAGCCCTTGTCGCACTGCTCGCAGCGGTAGGGCTTCTGGGCCGCGTGCGCCTTTTGGTGGCTGCTGAGGTGGGAGCTGCAGGTGAAGCCCTTGCCACACTGGCCGCAGTTGTATGGCTTCTCCCCGGGGTGCACGTGCTGGTGCTTGTGCAGCGCCGACTTGGCGTAGAAGCCCTTGCCGCACTCGCCGCACGCGTACGGCTTCTCGCCCGTGTGCAGCCGCTGGTGCACCTGCAGCACCGAGCTGTAGCTGAAGCCCTTGCCGCACTCGCCGCACTTGTACGGCTTCTCGCCCGTGTGCACCCTCTGGTGCACCAGCAGGTTGGAGCTGCGGCCGAACGCCTTCCCGCACTCCTCGCAGGCGAACGGCTTCCTGCCCGTGTGCACGCCCTGGTGAATGAGGAGGATGGACTGGTACCGGAAGCCCTTCCCGCACACCTCGCACTGGTAGGGCATCTCCCCGGCGGGGGCCCGGGGCCGGCTGGGCCGGCGCGCGCTCTGCCTCGGGCCCCCGCCGCACTCCGGAATCTTCGCCGTTTTCTCGCCCGAGGGAGTCCTTTGGGGCCTCAAGCCCGGACCCAGCTCATTTTTATGGGGCTTCTCTCTCCAGGGCCCTCTGGGATGAGCGGAAAGGCGGGACTCTTCCCTGAAGCCGTCTCCACGTTCCTTTCTCGTCGGGTCATGCTCTTGGGGGTTAGGGCGGTGAGGAAGTGTCGGCTTTTTAAGGTGGTCCTTTCCACACGGATCCCAATTACAGGGTCTCTCTCTTTCAGGTAACCTGTGGTCACTGTGACAACGCGCTGTCCAGCCCAAGCTGTAACCGTCCCCTTCGTGTTTATATATTGTATCTTGCCTGTCGAGTTTTTTACACCTTTCTCGAATGTTCCACGGCTCATTCACAAAGGCTTTCAGGCAAGAATCTTGAGCGGGTATTGTTCTTACAGCTTTCCAGGGTGGAAACGCTCGATTTTCTGAACCGATGGGTCCCTGAAGACTGCCCACCAAACTGTCAATGTGTGAACCCCCAGCAGGTGCTCCTTCCCACCCTTGGCAGGGAGAAGCATCTTCTGAGACCTGGTAACTTCTCCGCTGAAGATTTACTCTATGATCCCGACTCCCAGTTAAGTCGCCAGCCACCTGTTCCCAGATTTTCCAGTAGGAGAGCTCTCTGTAGGAAAGGCACTTTAATTCTCTTTCTGGAATATACTCCACTTCCTTTTCATTCTTGTCTCCTATGGGGTGAAAGACAATTCAGAGATGAGGACAAACACAAGGCTGGCTCAGCGATCTCAAGCCAAGTCAGGCTTTCAGACTCGGACCAGTAATAAGCCAAGAGCAAAATTCACTATATGTATCATAACTATCAGGGCACTTCTTTTATGTCTGAAAAAAAAAAAGAAGAGGTTCCTGTTAACAAGCTTTGAAGCTAAATGTGAATACGATCCTATTAGTAACAAACTACGTCTCATCATTTACCTGCCAAGTGAGAAATTCCCAACAGATTCTGCAGAGAAAATTCACTTCTCCACACACTGCTATTGTTGCTAACAATAACAATAATATCCAACGTTATTGCAACACTCCCCGTGTGCTGATGATACCCCCAGGATAACACTGATTACCCAGACATTCCCCTTACCCACAGAGAGCAGGTTCCTAAAGTTCTCCAGCATCACGTCTTGGTACAACTTCCTCTGGGCGGGGTCCAGCAGCCCCAGCTCCTCCTCGGTGAAGACCACTGCCACGTCCCTGAAGGTCAATGGCTCCTAAAACGTGAAACACCATTAACAACACCCACCAGATGAAAGGTAAACTTGGAGTCACTGAGAAGAGTAGGCAAGCAAGCAGGAAGTTGTTCCACCTGGCAGGTCAAACCAAGTCTTGTTAATGTCTGATCCCAATACTGTCCATTGTAACCACTGGATCGTCCGTGGTTATCCCAAGAGCAAAGCAAGGAACCCTAACTACTCTTTGCTTGGTGTGGGTAAGCACTTCTAAGGGCAACTCCATAGAACTACAATGCTTCACTCATACGGTCTGTTCATTTAACTTGGAGAATACCAACTTCTGCTCCACGATGACTGTGCCAACAGTGCGTAATGTTAGCGTGCGTATGTCTGCACACACCCCAAAATCACCTTCTCTGCCAGAATGACTGTTCTTCACCAACCAGCCCCTCGTCCCTCCATCAGCAGCTGGGCAAATCCTGCTCTTTGCTGCCCTAGCCCCCCACCCCCTCCACACACACTCCTTACATGGGCCTCCATGTCCGCGCTCAACAACAGAAGCAACCAGTGCTTGTTTATGCAATCGTGACCCCAACTGGATGAGGCCCATCGAATCACACTGTGTCATCCTCAGTTACGAACTGAGGCCCAAGGGTTTTTGTGAAGGAGAACTGGAGTGTGAACACTTTACTAAAGCGATACTGTGAGCACTGCAGAAATCACAATGATTAAAAACCCCTGTCCTCGAGGAGCCTGGCTGGCTCAGTCAGGGGAGCACGCTACTCTTGATCTCGGGGTCGTGAGTTCAAGCCCCACACTGGGTGTAGAGATTACCAAATAATAATAATAATAATAATAATGATAAGCTTTAAAAAATCCCTGTCCTCAAGGATTCCATAAATCAAGACACAGGTTAGCAATGGTCTTCGAAATCAGAGTTTGTGATCTTTTCTGTTCCGTGGCCTCCTTTGGCACTCCAGTGATACTTACAGACTCTTAACTCAGAATAACGTAAATGCATAAACTAAAACACAAAGGGTTGTTTTAAAGGCTAATTATGTTCAAAAATAATAAAACCCCAAGGATGTGCTTCTTTGTACACATTAAATATCAAGAATGAATTTACTGTATTTTCAAAATAGTCATGGGTGTAATATTTTGAAACATCTACACCAGCTAAGACTTGGTGTGGTTAAAAACAAGAACAAAAACAAAGCAAAATCAGCAAAGGAAAAAGCCCTGTGGGGTGAATCTGGAGGAAGCCAGGTGCAAACAGGGGTGCTGCTGTAACCCATCACAGCCATGACTGCAACTACACACTGAGCCCCTTGGGTCTGGCAAATCTCTGAACGTGGGGGTGGTCTCAGGGACCCCCTGAACCAGAAGGTGAAGTAACCTGGCCGTGGTCACATGGCCACTTAGAGACAGAGGTCTAGTTCAAGCTGTACACACAGAGTCTAGTTCCAGAGCCACTAAGCCTTAACAACTGTCCTATAAAAGCCAAGATGTGTGTCACCAGGGGACCAGTAATGAGTCTATAAAGCAAATGATATTAATACCTTATAGTTACAGAAAAATTATTGTAAGGCAGTCTCTAGCCTAAGTATTTTTTTAGGATTTATTTATTTATTTGTCAGAGAGAGAGAGAGTGAGCATAAGCAGGGGGAGCAGCAGGCAGAGGGAGAAGCAGGTTTCCCGCTGAGCAGGGAGCCCAATGCCGGACTCCATCCCAGGACCCTGGGATCATGACCTGAGCTGAAGGCAGACGCTTAACCCACTGAGCCCCCCAGGCACCCCTCTAGCCCAAGTATTTTTATATGATTGATCTCACTTAATTCTCACAGAACTCGTGGAGAGTGAGAAATTTCTGGAGTGCAGGGAATGTTTTCTCATCTGCTCTATTATCAGTAACTACTCACAAGGTAGTGACGAGCGCTATCTCCACTTCACTGGTGAGAAACCTGGCGTCCCAGAAAGGTAGTGTTCTTTGTCCAAGACCATACATCTAGTAAGCGGGGAGTCAATACTGGCCCCAGGCTTCTCCATGAGAAAGCTGGCTTCTCCATGCAGAAAGCACTCTGCTATCCTGCCGCCCCAATGAGGTCACAGGGGCCAGAGCACAGGACCCCACCTCCCTATTTTGGCAAAGGAGCACCACCAAGAGAGCACATTTCTGAGCAGAATTCTCGATCAGTCCCAAGACTAGAGACAGCGTAACGGTGGGGAGAGACCTTAGGCCAGAGGCGGTCAGTCTGACAATTAATTAAATCGATGTGGACCCGCCACTAACTCCCGAATCTTTATATCCAGCCCTGCCGTCTATACTGAGCCCTGCCGACTTCAACTACCACCTGGGTGCCTATAAGGTGTCGTGAAGCAGAAACAGCCCGAGCAGACGTGAGTCTCTCCTCCCCAATAGTTCTAACCCCCTGACGTGGGTAAACACAAGTACCATCGACCTTCGAGGCATCCTTGAGTCTTTCTTTTTCCTTATTTCTTACATCTAATTCATTAAAAAAAATCTGCTGATTATTATTTCAAAGTAGACTTCAAATCTGTTTCTTCCCATCATTACTTCCGCTTCTCTACTATGACTAATGTGGAGTGCCACCGAGATATGACTCTACCATGACTCGTCATCACCCTTTGCTTGAAAGACTGCAGAAACCTTCTTTCAATTCACCCTGCTTACGCCCCTCAAGTCACTTGAGACGGATGATCCTGTTTTTAACCTGTCTGCTACCTGTCTCCCCCTTCCAGAATGCCAGCCCCAAGAAAGCAGCAGCGTTCTGTTTTGTTCTCTGATTTATATCACCAGGGCTTAGTATAATGTTTGGGCCATAGCAAGTGTGCAAGAAATGTTTGCTGAATGAGCAGGGAGAGGAAAAATGATAACTTCTGAACTTTGAAAGTACATGCTCAACATAAATAGTAAAACAATACAGAGACATACAAGTAACTCAGCAGACCAGAATATAGAATGCACAAACAGTCCCATTAAATGAAAACTAACTCAACTGTGCTTTCTCTTCCTCCATATATATAATATATATACCTATTAAATATATAAACACATTCGTGTATAAATATATACAAAATATGTAAATGATAAAAATAGTACTTTAGTTGACTGGCAAATGAAGGATAAATATAACAAATGGCATCATCATGATTGGTGATCCATCTTGAAGAGAATGAAACTGTCAACCTTACACCACTTACAAAAACAAGTTACAGCCATATTAGAGATTAGAATGTTTTTAATCTAAATAAAAACCCATTTACGTGCCTGTTTGGTTAAGCTTAGAACAGGTAAGGCCTTTGGCAGCTAGACACAGAACAAGATTCTCAAAAGGGAGCTAAAAAATCTTTTAACTAGGTGAAAATGTTACACTTTTTTTTTTTTAAGATTTTATTTATTTGACAGAGAGAGAGAGACCACAAGTAGGCAGAGAGGCAGGCAGAGAGAGAGGAGGAAGCAGGCTCCCCGCTGAGCAGAGAGCCCGATGTGGCGCTTGATCCCAGGACCCTGAGATCATGACCTGGCTTAACCCACTGAGCCACCCAGGCGCCCAAAAATGTTACATTTCTTTATGGTCAACTCACCATTTGGAAATTCAATATTGAGAGAAAGTAACCGTTAACACTTTTGATGGATGAACTAACAACCCTACTCTTGAATGAGTGCCTTTCAGTAATTAATGCAAGCGGGCGAAAGCCTTTTATAAGCAATTCACAGATGAGAAAACACAACTGCAGCAAACATATGGAAGAGGTCGTCATGTACTGTCTGTGTGACGAGCTGAGAAATACACGGGAGGTCTCAGCCACACACCCTCCCTCCATCAGATTAGCAAAAATGTCTAGTACTGAGAAAGCCCTGGGGGAAAATCTTGCCAAAAAAATTTAATCAGAATTCTCTGCAGCATTAAAAGAAAAAAAAATCACTGCTATAATTACGGGAAAATTAAACCTCAAGAGATGAGCTAACCAGCAGAATGAACATCACTGAAGCCCAAGGCAGTGAATGGAGCCCAGAGCAGCCTCCTGGAATATGATGGAAAATTCCAAAGAGGAGAATAAAAGTGAAAGGATAAGGAAGATCGATCCAGAAGTTACACCTTTAATAACAGGGGCTCCAGTATTGTCCAAATGAATAAAATAATAGTAACAGTAGACATCCAGACAGAAAAAGAATTAATGCCAGAAGATCGCAGAGCAAGGGCAGTAAGGGGTGACCCTTGCAAGTGACACCTGGCCAAGATGCTGTCAAGTATAAACACAACAGACCTTGCGGGGAAAAAAATGCTAAAGTAACTAATAAACCAGAATAAACTCTATTCACCAGAAGATGAATGGAGAAGCCATGAAAAAAAAAGACCAGCCCAAGACTGAATGCCAGATCTCAAACTAAAAAATGAAGAATGTTCAGCTGAGGCAATTTGCTATTTGGGGATAAAGGCAACAGACATTTTTCGGCTTGGGAATGCTTGATGGGTACAGCCTCCACAGGTCTTCTCTGGGAAAAGCAAACTGTGGAGTGACATTAAGGCAACCAACAGAGAAATCAAAGTGAAGCCAGGAAGGAAGAAACCGGTAAAAAGGACAGGTGCCAGTGACCTCTAGACACAGAACTGAGACCAGCCCACTGTGGGAATCCATGGTGGCAAATCAGCAGGTAACGGTAGTAAGTAACAACAGTATCATATCAGGAGATGGTGGGAAGTAAAGAAGTGTTCATTTTTTTTTTAAAGATTTTTTTATTTATTAGATAGAGAGAGAAAGTGAGTGCACGTGCAAGGAAGAGGGAGAGGGAGAAGCAGGCTCTCCGCTGAGCAGGGAGCCCGATGCGGGACTCGATCCCAGGACCCTGAGATCATGACCTGATCCGAAGGCAGATATTTAACCAACTGAGCCAGTCAGGCAACCCTACAAAGTGTTCATTCACCCCTCAGCACAAGAAGTTCATCAATAATATCTGAAATTAAAGCATATTCTAAAAGACTGACTCAAAGTTTCCAAATTTTTCCATGTCTTTCCATAAAAAAAAAAGCTTTAATAAATAATCTCTCATGTGCTGAAAAAATATATGCACTTAAAATTCACAATTGCTTTGATTTCTTTTTCTTTCAACTTAAAGGAAAAGTTAACACATATGCGTGTTTCTACCATGTGTGCATGTGGGTGTGCGCGTGAGAAACAGAGAAAGTGCAAGCGTGTGCGCATCTTTCTATGTCCTAATAGTTTCACTCGCTTTATCTCCCTGGACAGCAGCAGAAAATCTACAGAAGAACAAATGAAACCATAATAATCCATCAATCCAGCATCAATCCAACGGGTAACACGGAGTCCACCCCATGACATTTTTTTCTTTGCTGTTATGAACAACACTGCAATGATCATTCTGTGGACACTTGCTCTTAGAATGAAATTGTAGAGTGGGGAATATTGGAGCAGACGTATGTGGAACTTCCAGAAAGACTAAAAATACACCTTGCAATCGTGTCCATGTACCCATTTCTCCGTCGGGCTCACAGTGAATGCTGATCTTTCAAATCTCTGGTCATCTGCTTTAAAAAAAAAAAAAAAAAGAATCCTACCTTGTTTTAATCTGTACTGCTTTGACTAATAGATGCTGATCATCTTTTCATATAATTATTGGCAGTTTGTGTTTCTTCTTCTTTCCTGAACAAGAATGCTTCAGCATTTGAACCCCTCTTTCAAAAAAAAAAGACACTATAATTTATAATGGTGTCATAGATGAAATGTCTTTTTCTCTAATATGCTCTCTTTTAACCTGGTTCATGGAGTACGTTTTGGCAGGGTGTATAATCTGGAGAGTAAAACATCTGTAAATGAATCAGAGAAAGGTCCCACGGTGGAGAGAAACTCAGGCAGAGAAGATGGATTCATTATCTGGGGAGTCACCTCTCTGCCTAATTTAGGCTCGGGCCCTTAGATGAAACCATTATCGATGGGCAGGAACATGTCAAGCAGAATGGCAAATTATAGCCATACCGACCCAGATTCAAATCCAGGATTCCCCGCTCGTTTCTTCCTTTCTAACCCCGGATCCTCTCACCTCTCTCACATGGCTACTTCGTGGATAAATGCAACGAGCAACGTCATTACTTGCCCAATACGTTGTTTTCTCTGTCCCCTTTCACCAAGGGAGGGGGACATTTTTACGCTCTGACACCTGGCATGTTATTTCTGGAGAGAAGAGATCTCGACCCACCTGCAGCTCGGTCTTGTCCTCCCCATCCTGAGAAAGGGCTGAGGCTCGACATCGGACAGCTGTAGGAGGAGAAGGAAGCCATGAGAAGAGGGGGCTCCCGCCTGGGCTCGCCAACCATCTAGTGGGAGCCCAGCAATGTCTGCTGCTTCACACACTGGATTCTTCTCCTCCACCTCACTCTTCCTCTCTCCGTGCCCGGCTCCGATCCTCCCCCACCGCACCCCCTTCCTGAGCTCGCACCTCTCTTCCCAGGCCTTGAGGTCCAAGTCTCCATGGTCACCTCGCCTAGGTTTTCCCAGCGTGGCAGCAATTTTATTTCTCCTCTGATCTTCCGAAGCCGGAGAAGCAGAAGATCCAGGCCTTCTTCATTCTTGAGGTTCTCCAAGCTCTGGGATGGCTCCCTGGACTCAGAAGGAAGGACCTGCTTCTACCTTCATGCTCCACAGCCTGGTTGGTTCCCATGCTCCAGGGACCTGTGGGCTCAAGAGGGCAACCTGACTTTATCCAGGCCTTTCTCCTGGGCCCCAGAGCTCTGGGTCTTCAGTGTGGTGCACACCCTCTGGATACCATTGATTCGGTGGACACTTACTGAGTCGCTGCATGCATAGTCCCTGCTCCGGAGAGACTCATGGTCCACAGAGCCAAGAACACTGCTGGATGGCTGCAGACCGCCTGAGAAGTTTCTGCGGGGAGGGCCTAGCAGCAGAAGTGTCGCAGTAAGACACAGGGCCCTACAGAAGGGCACAGATGCCACAGACGCATGAGACCTATGTTCTGTGAAAGGAGAATGTGGAGTGTGAACACTTTACTAATGCGATACTCTGAGCATCGCGGAAATAAAGACGATTAAAAATCCTGTCCTTGGGGCACCTTGCTGGCTCAGTCAGAAGAGTGTGCCACTCTCGATCTCGGGGTCCTGAGTCACCAAAATAATAATAATATAATAATAATAATAATAAACTTAAAAAAAATCCCAGTCTTCAAGATACAGGTCAGCAAAGGTCTTCTAAATCAAAGTCTGTGATCTTTTCTTGTCCCACGGCCTGACCTGGCAGACTGTTGACACTCACAGACTCTTACTCAGGAGAATGTCGTAGAAGCATAAGGTAGACACAGGATCATTTTAAAGCCTGATTATATTAGGATACAATGTTCAAAAATAATAAAATACCAGGGATGTGCTTCCTTTTACACATTATATATTGAGAATGACCTACTGTATCGTTGCCTGCATTCACAATGAAAGGAAATGCAACTTTTCAGTTCAACTAGTGTGTTTTTTTTTCCCACTCCAGTTCATGACCCCCTGCATTCCGCCCAGGGGCTGCAGTTCGGGAGATCCTTTTCTAAGGGAAACCTTCTCCTGCTGCCACCAGATTAAATTAGTCACTCTGGGACCCAGAACCCCTTTGTTTAAGTTGCTGGCTTGCCACCTCTAACACAGCTGCCCTGTTAAGATCTCTGAATCATCGGGGCGCCTGGGGCGCTCAAGCTGGTTAACGAGCCGACTCTTGATTTTGGCTCAGGTCATGATCTCAGGGTCCCGGAATCGAGCCCCGTGTTAGGCTCCGAACTCGACAGGGGAGTCTATTTCAGGATTCTGTCTCCCTCTGCCTTGTCCCTCATTCGCAAGTGCGAGGTCTCTCTCTCTCTCCCTCTGAAATGAATCTTTAAAAAAGAGAGAGAGAGAGATCTCTAAATCATCAAGGGAACGGGGCCTTCTTCCTTTATTCGTGTGCTCTGTTTTGCACGGGCCCGGCACACTGGACACGTTTAACGAATTCCATCAACGGGCTGTGAAGCAGAGAGAGGACCAGAACTCTCGGAACCAGCCTGGAACCAGTCAGTAGGCAGGCCAAACACGCGGACCTTGAGTCCTTTCCCCTCTTTGCCTGATCTGTTTTCTCCTGAGACCCAAGCCACGGGGCAGGTTCAGACACACAGAAACACAGTCTTGGGGGGCCCACTCCAAGACACTCCCTGCACTGGACGGCTTCAGGGGCTCACGTCTCCACTTTGTCCCTAACTGTCGGTCCCAGACCTCTGCCCGGCCAGAGCCCGCTCCGGCCAGTGCCTCCCTGTCTCCCTCGGTTTGGGCACTGCCCTGCACGAGAGACCGCCCTCTGAAGCAAGCGTGCAAGACTGGGCCACCTACTGACCCCCTATGGGGAAGCCAGAGATCTGTAACAGGTCCTCCAGACCACTGCCACTGAAACCCGGCCCCTCAGGATGCTGCAGGACGGTGGCCCAGAAACCTTAGCCTGCTCGAAAATCACCATGAGAGACTGTTGAAACAGACCGCTGGAGCCCACCCCCAAAGATGCTAATTCAGCAGCTCCGCAGTGGAGCGCAAGATTCTGTGTTTCAAACAAGTTCCCAGGGAGGCTGATACGGCTTCTCTGGGCCCACGCTTTGCAGGAGCAGGTGCTAACATACTCGAGCGTCCTCTGCCTGGCTGGCTTCCAGGGGTTTCTAGATTATACAGAATTTCCTTGTGGTTCCTCCTCATATCCCTGAGCTCCAAAAGTCAGGGCTGCCTCAAGCTTCAGTGCATGAAGTTCCTCTCCACCTCTATCACCCACTCCCTCACTGAATCCATCCAGCCTCGGGATGTCAAATAGCGTCCACGTGCCGATGACTCGAGGCCAACTCGACACGTCCACTTGGCTGTCTAAAAGATGTCTCAAACTGAACACGCCCAACACCAAGCACCAGATTTGTCTTTTCAAATAAGCAAGCCACATGTTTTGATATGCTCTTTGATTTTTTTCCCCTCTTTTTCATCCACCACATCCAACCATCAGCAAAAACCTTCAAAGGATAGCCAGAATCTGACCAATTCCCTTACTACTGTAATGGTCTAAACCACCATCATCTCTTGCCTAAACTACTGCAATTGACTTCCAACTGGTCTCTCTGCTTCTATGCCTCTCTCCCTACAAACTACTTCCTACACAGCAGCTGGGATAATCTTTTTTTTTTTAAGGTTTATTTATTTATTTGAGAGAGAGAGAGAGCGAGAGCGCAACTGCATGCTTGCAGGGGGAGGGGCAGAGGGAGAGAGAAAATCTCAAGCAGACTCCACATTGTGTGCAGAACCTGATGCAGGGCCCAGCCTCATGACCCTGAGATGATGACCTGAGCGGAAATCGAGAGTCAGAAACTCGACCGACTAAGCCACCCAGGCGCCCCAGCCAGAATGATCTTTTAGAAAGCCAAGTAAAGGCATGCCACTCCTCTGGCCAAGTACTTCACCTCGCTCAAAACCTTCACCAAAGTACCATTAATGGCCAAAAGACCCTACATTATCTGACCTCCCGATACCCAATTTCCCATTTATCTTTCCTCTTTCTCATTCTGCTCAGCCTCTTTGGCCTCCTTACTGTTCTTCACATAGACCAGTCAGTCTTGCCCCACCTTGAAGCCTTCACTGCTGTCCCCTTGGCCCAGTGTCATGGGCCCCTCATTTCCTTTGGGTCCCTACTCACCACCTTTCGACTGAAATCACCACCTTTTCACTGAAATCATCCCTGATTATCCTACTTACGATGGCAAGTCCCTCTGCCAGCCCTTCCAAAGCATCTGCCCTGCTTCATTTTTCCCGTGACACTTATCACCTAAACTACCATCTGTTTGTCTCATTTACTATCTCTCTGTGCCCATGAGAATCAGAGCTCTATGAGGCCTGGGATTTTAGTCCACTCCGGGCACAACGTGGGCACCCAATACCTATATAAATGGGAAACTGGGCCTGAAGTAACCTCAGTCTGCTGATATTTGGATCCTGGGTTCTTTGCAGAATGGTTTTCTTCTGCTGTGTGTTCGCTTAGTCAATTACATGCTAAGGACCACGCTGGGCCTTTTGGGACACAGTGTGACCAGGGCAGGCAAGGACAGCGCTCGAGCAGCTGACATCCTAGCTGGGAAGACAGCACACATTCATTGAAATCCTATGTATCAGGTGCTTGGGTTTAAAGAATGATATCCCCTTTACCATATGAAGCTCACCCTGGGGAGAGAAAGATAACCCATATCACTGGTGACACAGGCAGTGGGATAAAGGGGTAATGGAAATAAGAGACACTGGCAAGGTAGAAATAACAGGACTGGATGAATGATTACATGTACGGATGAAAAGGAGAACTCAAACAGTTTAAGGAAAACAGGTAAATTATGGTGTTTCAATCCAGATAGCAAGACGAGAGAGGCAGGGCTGGGAAGCTGCAGGTCTGACTCTCAATACCAGAGTTGTGGCCTAGGGGTAAGTTCCGGCTCAGCCACTTTGTAGCTGCGTGAACACTAGAACAGAGACAAATCTCTAAAGGAGTCTGTTCTTTCTGCTGTGAAGACGGTACTTCTTACTCGCAGAGTCAGAAGAATTCAGTCTTTCTCTCTCACACACATACACGTGAGATACCCATTTGAATAAAGCTCATAGCCTAGTATGTAGCACCTAGAAAATCCTCTGCCAACTGCTATCATTGCCAATTTTCATTCATGCTAGCACTAACCTAGGAATACTGGCATCCATTTGTTTAACAAAGACACATTTGGTGTCTCTCTCTATCTCGGGCGCTGTAACAAACACACAGACACTGAGGCAACTAAGACGGACAAGGTACTTGTTCTTACGGTGCTTGCATTCTGGTGGGTAAACAAATCTACAAATAAGGTGATTTCTGAGTATGAAAAAAGCAATGAAGAAAATAAGACCAACTGTTTACGAACCAGAACATAGGTGCTCTGGGACAGAAGACAGGTGGCAAGTGTGGGAGGGGGAGCATTAATCAGGTTGTCGAGGACGGTCTCCAAGGCCTGTGTGAAAATAAATCGGCCGTGTGAAGATCTGGGATGCGAAGAGTACAGAGGGAGGGGCAGGCGCAAAGGCCCTGACTTCCGATTATAACACCTCAGCATAACTGGTAATATAATAAGCACCTAATTAATGCATATCATTACAGTTACTATAATTATTTCTTCCCTGTATCTAGCACAGTCCTGAAGCAGTGTAAGCCTGAGTGATTTAATGACTAAATGAACAAATACTAGAAGCCAAGGAGACAACACACTAAATCAAGACACCAGGAAATTCCCCCAATTGTAGAAAAAACCCATATCTGGGGGGACCGCACCCATGGCTGAGGGGCCTGAATGGGCATTTGTCAAGACCACGGTAGGAAGAGTGAGGTCAGGAGAGCAGGCCCTTGTTTGGGAAGAGAGCTGGCACTGCCATAAAACAAGAAACCAACAAGCAACTCCCTGGGAGCTCTCATGTCAAGAGACCTTGGGTTATTTGTTTCTCTTCCCTGAAGTTCTCTGAGAAAGAAAGAATCCCAAGAAGGCAAGGCCATGAAATAAAAACAAGCCAGGAGATAACATGATTTTATCACCTTTCCCAACACGCAATACAGAGAAATCTCTGAGCACAAGATGAATGTAATCTATCCTTCCTGTAATCTACTCCTACTTCCAGGAAGGGGACCTCCCTCCCTGCAGGGCTCAGACAGAGGGCCCACGGCATTCCTACCGTGGGCCTTGTCTACAAGCCTGCATTCACTGTAGCTCCCAGGAGACAATCAGATGGCCAACAGACGCATGAAAAGATGCCCCAAATCGCTCACCATCAGGAAAATGCAAATCAAAACCATAATGAGATATCACCTCACACCTGCCAGAATGCCTAGAATCAAAAAGACAAGAAGTAACAAGTGTCAGTGAAGATTTGGAGAAAAAGGAATCCTGGTAATACAGACTGGTGCAGTCACTGTGGAAAGAAAGCAGTATGCAGGTTCCTCAAAGGATTAAAAACAGAACTACCATATGATCCAGTAATTCCACTACTGGGTTTTCACCTAAAGAAAACAAAAACACTAATTTGAACAATATATGCACCCTTGTGTTTACTGCTGCATTATTTACAACAGCCAAAATATAGAAGCAACCCAAGTGTCCAACCATAGATGGCTGAAGAAGCTGTGATATTTGAATATACAATGGAATACTACTCAGCCATACAAAAGGGTGAAATCGTGCCATTTGCAACAACATGGATGGACCTAGAGGGTATAATGCTAAGTGAAATGAATCAGTTAGAGAAAGACAAATACCATACTATTTCCCTTAAACGTGGATTTAAGAAAAAACACAAAAGAACAAAGAAAAAAGAGACACAAAAAGCCAGACTCTTAAATATAGAGAACAAGACAGTGGTTGCCATGGAGGAGGTGGGTGGAATGAGAGAACACCTATCTTGATGCACATTAAACAACGGAATCATTGAACTGTTGAGTCATTATATACCTGAAACGAACAAAGTAGTATATTTTTAAACGCCTAAATACATACCTAAAGATATACCATGTTCATGCAATTAAAGACAAGGTTGTTATCTGTTCTCTCCAATGCAATCTCCATCAAAATCTCAGTCAAATCTCAAACTTTTTGCAAAATTTGACACACCGATACTAAAATATGTGCTGAAATGAAAAAAAAAACAACCCCAAACTAGAATAGCCAAAATAATCCTACTCAAAGAAGAAAAATTTGGACAAAATTTGAATTCATTCCTTCTAACTTTAAGATTTATTCTAAAGCTACAGGAATCAAGAAATAGTGATATTGACAATGAAGAAATAGATCAATGAGAAGAGTGTTTTCAACCTACGGAGTTCGAACAATTGGAAAATTCTTATGTACCCCTCCTTAAATCATACACAAAAATTCATGCAATACGGATTAAAGATCTATCAATAAAAAAAATTTGAATTGAGAGCTGTGATTCTCATAATGTTGTGTGACAGAGTGGAATTCAATCCGTGTGCCTCGGACGCTGCAAAAAACAGACCTAGCACCACTACATCAGCAAAATAATCGCTTACAACTTGTACTGGCGCTTAATAATTCTCAAGGGAACACATACAGAACATTAAAAATTAACTTCTGCAGCTCCTTATGGAAATGACTTCACAGAAAAGTCTGAAATTCACACAGAATTGGGTGTGCAGCTACCGTGAACGAATTCCAGATACCATCCATCTGAGACTGCCTGCATTGGAGTCTCCCAAACCGAGCGATGCCCGTCTCAAAGCCACAGCCGCTTACTTGGAACTGCTCCTTCCAAACCTGGGGGTGCCCAGCGCCGCTGCCTGAGCCCCGCCCCCCATCCCAACCCGGGATGCCCGGGGCATCCGCCTCCTCAAGCCTCTCCTTCGCCAGGCGGAGCCGTCGAAATCCCCTGGCTCTGACCTCCACCACACGCCCTCTCCCCCTAGTTCCTAAAGACCCGGCCCCTGTCCCTGCGGCCGGAACGAAGACCTCCAAGAAGCCCCCACGTCCCATAACCTACTCACCATGGCAGAAGAAATTATGGCAGTGCTGCGGTGGCCGGAAGCGGAAGTGGGAGACTCGGGAGGGCCCAGACTACATTTCCCAGAACCCACTGCGGCGCACGGTCTTAGAATCCAGATCTTGACGTAAATAATCGTACACCTGGAGCCCCGCCCATGGCCAGGTGAAAGGCGGAGTACCCGACAGGTGTACCCGGGTCTGTGGGAGGACCCATGATGTTCTGGCTCTCAGCTTTGGAGCACCACTATACCTTTTTCTCACTTTCCTTAAAAAAAGGTTATTACTGGGCGCCTGGGTGGCTCAGTGGGTTAAAGCCTCTGCCTTCGGCTCAGGTCATGATCTCAGGGTCCTGGGATCGAGGCCCGCATCAGGCTCTCAGCTCAGCAGGGAGCCTGCTTCCTCCTCTCTCTCTGCCTGCTGCTCTGCCTACTTGTGATCTCTCTCCCTCTGTCAAATAAGTAAATAAAATCTTAAAAAAAAGTTATTACTCAGGGCGCCTGGGTGGCTCAGTGGGTTGATGCCTCTGCTTTCGGCTCAGGTCATGATCTCAGGGTCCTGGGATCGAGGCCCGCATCAGGCTCTCAGCTCAGCAGGGAGCCTGCTTCCTCCTCTCTCTCTGCCTGCTGCTCTGCCTACTTGTGATCTCTCTCCCTCTGTCAAATAAGTAAATAAAATCTTAAAAAAAATGTTATTACTCAGTGCTAACATGTTCACGTTGTAGAAAATCTGACACTGCTCTCCAACAGACAAATCCATAATGCCATCACCAGGGGACACAAAACAATGATGTTTTGGTATAAACTTTATATGTATGTAATATACATTTTCATTATATATATTTTAATTCCAAAAGCACCGCATAATCAATGTTAAGAAAAAAATGTAAAAGGAAAAAAAGAGGAAAAGTAAGAAAAAGAACTTAAAGTCCTCTGTAATCCTAGCACCCATAAGCAAGCATCATTAATATCTTGGTTTATGTATTTCCAGACCTACTCCTTGAGTAAATACATACTTAAAAATTTTTGTCCCCACAAAATTGGCATCATAAATTTTAGAACCATTTTTGCCTCCCACTTCATGTATCATGGGTAGCTCTCTATGTCACTAAATAATAAATTCATTTTAAGTGCTTGCTCTGGACTCTTTAGTTTTAGATCTGTTACCCCCTAGTCCACCAGCAAAGCTGGACTTCCAGTCTCAGTGTGTCAAAACTAGGAATAATCATTTCCTTTAATTTCTTCCAATTTGATAGCCCAAACTTACTGATTGCATTTCTTTGCTCATGGAGATGTTGAATAAATGTCAATATGTCAGTGGTGGGTAAATTGCCTTCTTATATCCTTTGCCCATTTTTATCTTTTGTTTATTTATCTGTAAGTTCTCCTTACATACCGATGGTATTGACGATGTCCTGTATGATGATTTCTTTCCTACAGTTTGGATTTTTATTTTTTTTAAAGATTTTATTTATTTATTTCACAGAGGGAGAGAGATCACAAGGAGGCAGAGAGGCAGGCAGAGAGGGGGNCAGGCTCCCCGTCGAGCAGGGAGCCCGATGCGGGCCTCGATCCCAGGACCCTGAGATCATGACCTGAGCTGAAAGCAGAGGCTTTAACCCACTGAGCCACCCAGGCGCCCAAGGATTTTTATTTTTTTAAGGATTTTATTTATTTATTTGACAGAGAGAGAAACAGTGAAAGCGGGAATACAAGCAGGGGGAGTGGGAGAAAGAGAAGCAGGCTTCCCTCCAAGTGAGGAGCCCAATGTGGGGCTCGATCCCAGGACCCTGGGATCATGACCTGAGCTGAAGGCAGACGCTTAACGACTGAGCCACCCAGGCACCCCGAAATCTTACCCAATTTTTAAGACTCAATTGAATATCCACTTCCTCCATGAAAACTGTATGAGTTCTGACAAATGAATGGATCAGCCTCTGGTTCAGGAGAGTTTCATGTGAGTACAGTTAATGAAATCTCAGTTTTGGAACTTTCTCATTTCCCTGGGAAAGCAATAAATTGGAGTGTTTTTACCTGCAGAACTAAAGAAGAGTCCCTATAAGAGGAGGGCAGATGAATCTGTCCCAAAGCCCTAGATGAAGTCTCAACCTTCACCTCAAGTTTACCTGTTGTGAGGATCTCATATTAAATACGAAGTGGGATAGTATCACTTGAAGGCACATAGTGATAAGCAAAAATCAGGTAAGTAGAAAACAGAAAACCAATGAAACCAAAAGACAGTTTTCTGAAAGCATCAATAAAATTGATAAACCAAGAATAAAAGAGAAGACATGATCAAAAACAGAAATGATGGAGAGGGTATCACTACTGCCAATCAGACAAAACATAAAAGAGTTATAAAAGGACATTATGAATAATTTTATTCCATCAACCTAGACAACTTAGGTGAAATGAACAAAATCCTAGAAGGGCATCAATTATCAAAAATGACTCAAGAAGAAATGAAAAAATCTGATTAGACCTATAACAAGTTAGTAAGTTGAATTAGTAATTAAAAATCTGTCTACAAAGAAAAGCCCAAGCCCACGCAGCTTTTTTGGTAAATTCTATGAA
Source organism: Ailurus styani (assembly GCA_002007465.1). NCBI lineage: Eukaryota > Metazoa > Chordata > Mammalia > Carnivora > Ailuridae > Ailurus > Ailurus styani. The sequence continues at coordinate 1,365,587 of LNAC01000268.1, forward strand.
ATATTTAAGGAAGTAAAAATATTAAAAATACACAAAACTTCCCAACTCAATCTATGAGGCCAGTATTATCATGATTTCAAAGTCAGACAAAGATATCATGACGAACAAAACTATAGACCATTATTCCTCATGAACAAAGACATAAAAATCCTTGACAAAATATTAGCAAACTGAACTACCCCATGACCAATTGTGACTGATACCAGGAATGCAAAGTTGGTTTAACATCTGAAAACCAAATCATATCATATCATTATAATCAATCATCATATCAATATAATAAAGGACCAAAAAAATGATCACCTCAGTAAGGCATAGGAAAAACACTTGACAAATGAATGTTCATGACAAAAGCTTTTAACAAAATAGGGATACGAGGGAATTTCCTTGACTTGATAATAAAATGTACATCTCATAGATCAATTGAGAGACTAGAACTAAACGCTTTTGCTTATTGATTTTTTCAACAAAGATAGAAAGGTTTGCTTAGAGTAACAATCAGTCCAAACACTGAAAATACTCAGTGTCTCTAGACAGTGTTAGGTTGGGCAAGGAGTTCAGAATTGTTTTTCTAATGTAGTAGAACTAAGAACAGACTCTTAAAGCTATTCCGCATCTTAGATACAACTCCCATTATCTTTGACAGTCGGCTGCCACACCTCTTTCACTTGTCCACATTAGAGAAGATGATGGAATTGTTGTATTTGTTCACCTAAATGCCCAATTTTCACTCTCCCTGAATTTCGTGGTTTTAGGTCCCAGTGAATTAGTGACCAATCTCATAATCAGCTGAGATTATCCTGAATGCAGGAGGGTCTGAATCTAATAGGTCCCAGATATTATATCTGTCCCTCGGTGTAAAGGTCTATTTCTATAAATCACCGAGCTCCCTGACAAGGCAGGTTCTATCCATGTCCTATATCTTAAGAACCAAAGACTGTAAATTTAGGAAGTACCCTTGTCATAAACTCTGGTAGTCTGGGGAGGTCATGAGCAAGGCTAACATCCCATCTCCTCATCATTTCCAAGAGAAGTCAATAATAAATAATTCCTTTTCCAGGTGTGATGAGGACTGGTGTTCTCAGCAGCATAACCCTGAGCTGATCTGTTGTGAGAATGAGAGTGATGTCTGTTTCCCATGACTTCCACACCTCTACGATACTGGGTGCCTCAGCTGGGGCCCCCAATCTGGCATATAAGGCTATAGGCCCTACTGGTGATCATTCAACTGTATTGAAGCCTGAGACAATACTTTGGTCCATCTGGCCAAGGTCGTTTTACCTATTAACAACTTCATCTGTTGCTTTAATATTCCCTTTTTTCTATCAACCCTGTTACTTGTGTGTTATAGGAGAGACGAAATTTCCACTTAATGGTACGTTTTTGGCCTAGTCTGGCATATTATGACCTTTGAAATGTAATGCCCAATTATTATCTATTCAATGAGGGTATCCATACACAACGCTCAGTTTCTCTAATCCCCTAGTGGTGACAGCCTGATTTATACGGTGGCAGGAAAAGGCTTGGATTAGGCCAGATGCAGTGTCCAGATTAGGCCAGATGCAGTGTCCATATAAACATATTCAGAACCTCACTCCTGGGGGAAGGGGGGTTAAAATCAATTTGCTAATCCCTCACCAGTTGGGAGCTCCAGTGAATGGTCCCAGGTGCATTCGGCCGTTGCCTTGGGTGTTGTCTGGAACATACAGGACAGGCGCTTCCTGCATTAACCAAGGGCAATCCAGCAAACCTGGCAAAATGCCATCTCACTTGGGCATTGCAATGGTCACTCTTTCTATGCACTCACTATGCTGCATCTACTGAAGGGTCTATAGCTAAAGCTTCTCCCCGAGCTAGGGCATCAGCTTCCTGATTGTAAGGGCATATCAGCGCCTTGTGAGCCAGGAGGTGGAAAACAGTGAGGGCTGTCTAAGGCTCTTGTAGATGGACCCAAAGTCTTTCCATGTATCTTGACCCTACAAGAGGTTATTCATAATCATCCATCCCTCAGCTTCCCATTGTCCAAGTCATAGGGTTAATCCCTTTAGAACAGCCCAGCTGTTAGTGTGGGAGGGTTAATGGCCAGGGCTCACGAGGAATCAATCACCAGGCAGACTGCTCTGAGCTCAGGCCCCTGGCTGCTCTAGTTTGTTTCTCTTTCCATCCAGATGGTGTCGGTGCTGGACGGAAGAGGACTGCAGTCTGTGTGGGCAGATTCTCTTGACTAGACCCATCTATCTACCAGGCATCAGCAAGAATCTCTGCTGCCCCTTCCTAACAGGCTATGGGGCTGCCACGGGAATGGGGTGGGGCACTGGAGGATAAATATACTCCAAGGGCTGAGCAGCACCCCATTTCTAGAGACGGAGGGCTTGTGAACAGGGCACGCCTCTGCTGCAAATAGACATGCCACTTAGTCAAGTGGGGGTCTGAGCCACGGTGAAGGTGAGTCGATGAAACAAATTTAACCCACCCCTTGATAGGAAAGTTCTCGGTGCAGTGGACTGTGAGCAGCTCCACCTGGAGGAGGGCTGCGTGCTCTGCGGGGAGCTGTTGCTCTGTGGGCATGTATCCGCTTTCTGCCCATTTCCAGAGCTTAGGCCAAAATCTTGGGGGTACTGTCTCCTTGTCTTGTTTCTGCCACAGTGCAGACCATACCTTCTGCAATCACAGGCACATTTAACTCAAATGGGAGCCTTACTTGACAGATCCCCAGAGCTTTAGGCTGCTTCGCTGGTATTTCTGCGTTCTCAAACACCGACTGCCGCTCTGATCCCTAGTCCCCCACGTGCCCTTTCCTTATTGGGTGGTATAAGAGATGGAAACGCTGTGTCAGGTGGGGAAGAGAAGTCCTCCACAAGCCCCAACATCCTTACAAAAGAGTGGACCTCTTTCATATTCTCAGGGGTTGGGTAGGCTTGCATCTTATCGATCACAGCTTCAGGGTCAACTGGTCTGACCAAGAAGACAACTCCCAGAAACTTCACAGGGGTGCCCGGGCCTTGAATTCTCTATGGGTTCATTACCTTACCTCTCCCTCACAGATGGCCCAGCAGAGCCCACAACATGTCCTGCAACAGAGGAAAATCTTCATGTGTTAAATTATAACATCATTGGTAAACATTGTGTTATGTATATTTTACCACGATGCTTTAAAAATGGAAACATAAAATCCCCTGTAATAACATGACATAAAGATTATTGATGTGTGTAAATACACACACACACACACACACACACACACACACACATTGTATGTTCTTGCCCTCTCATTGATGTGGGGAAAGAGAACAGGGACAGGTCTTGGGCTTCCATCCCATGACATACAGTGGGGGTATGCAGGTAACCTTGGGGGAGCATTTGAAAGGTCCATTGTAGCCCCTTCCATGTGAAGGCATTGACCTTAGGACTCAGTGGCCAGAGGTATGCTGAAAAAGGCATTTGCTAAGTGCAGCAGAGCATGGTACATTCCTAGGACTGTGGCTAAGAAGTCTAACATGGTGGCAATGTTGGGCACAGCCACATGGATGGGGAACATTACCTTATTTAGTGTCCAGTAGTCCACTGTCATCTACCATGAGCCATTTGGCTTTTTTACTAGTCATACCGGGCTATTGAAACTACTATGGGCAGGGTCTAAGATACCTACCCAGTGTTGTTCTCAGATGGCTTCCCAATGCACCCAAGCAATATATATTGTTTGATATACACCATTTTATGTGGGGATGGCAGGCTTACTGGTTCCCAGTTGGCACTTCCCCTCGGCATGGGTTTGATTACTCTAACCTGGAGGTATCAGAGATTTGCAGAGTTTGATCTTGTAGGATATCAATTCCCAATATGTCCTCTAGTATTGGAAAGATAAAAACTTCAGTCTCCGGTGGGGTGGGGAATGTCCGAGAGAACCTTTCTGACTCTGTCTGTTCTGCCTAACTATCAATGGCACTGAAGGGGGCAGGAAACCTCTGAAGGTCACTATATATTAAGGTCCATTTAACCTCAGTATCCACCCGAGCTGTCAGCATTTTATGTATTTCTGGAGGATCAGTGAATAGTGAGCTCAACAAGGGACCTCTGATCACCTCCAATGGCCCTCACCTGGAGGCAGTCTTGGCCTGCATATTATGCCTAGGATGAGGGGGGCAACCATCCCATCAGGGATGATAGGAGCAGATGAGACAGGTCTAAAGTGTTGCTCAGGTTTTAAGGCTTTCTACAGGCCCACCCAATCTATCTGTTTAGGCAGGGTCCCTGAAGCAATGAGACCATACCATATTTGCTTCCAGGTTATTCTGACTGGACCCCGTATAGGGAATTGGGGTAGCCTTTTGGATTTCCGGGCTTCCTCTCTATCTCTAGTCTTCCCAGTCGCCCATGTCCGGTTCCCAGGACCGGTCAGTTTCCCCCAGTTCAGCAATGGATTGCCCAACATGATAAATATCTTATCTCATAACTGGGCTCAGCATGGATACCAGTGTTGGGAGGCAAACTGGAGAATCTTGGCTTTTATCCCTGGAGTGAATGTGTTCTGATCAGGACCTTCAAAAACAGGAGCACATGGGCATCTGGGTGGCTCAGTGGGTTAAAGCCTCTGCCTTCTGCTCAGGTCATGATCTCAGGGTCCTGGGATCGAGGCCCGCATTGGGCTCCCTGCTCAGTGGGGAGCCTGCTTCCTCCTCTCTCTCTGCCTGCCTCTCTGCCTACTTGTGATCTCTCTGTGTGTCAAATAAATAAATAAAATCTTAAAAAAAGAAAAAAACAGGAGCACAGATCACCTGTCTCATTCCCAGTTCCCTGAGAATTTGTTATACCTCCTCTATAGATTTCCAAGGTCCCACATGTGCAGAGAGAGAATTCTTCATTGGATCAAGCCTCCCTGCAGGATAAAATAATCCAACCTATAAGGAACTGATACCCTGAGTCCCTGGGCCACCACACAGGTGCTGCCAAAGAGCAGGGGGTGTGGTGATGATGCTCATTTTCTCTGCCTCTTGTCGGGCCCCTGGTTAGAGCTAGAGTGTATTATGCTAAGAAAAATAAATCAGAGAAAGACAAATCCCATACAATTTCGCTGGTGGAACTTAAGAAATGAAACAGACGACCATAGGGGGAAAAATAGAGAGGCAAACCATAGAACAGACTCTTAACTATAGAGAACACACTGAGGGTTGCTGGAGAGAAGGAGTGGGGGATGGGCTAAATGGGCGACAGCTATTAAGGAGGGCACTTGTTGTGATGAGCACTAGGTGTTATATGTAAGTGATGAACCACTGAATTGTACTCCTGATACATATAGATATATAACTAATATTATACTAAAAGCTAACTAATTAGAATTTAAATTAAAATTTTGAAATGACAAAAAAGAAAAGAAAAATGAAAACACAACATACTAAACTTACGGGATGAAGCTGAAGCAGCTCTTTTAGGGAAACTGATAGCTGTGAATGCCTATATTAAAACAAAAAGAGTCTCAAATTAATAACCTAACCTTTTCCTTTCAGACACTGAAAAAAAAATAAAGCCATCAGGAGGAAGTGAAATTGGAGCAAATAATGAAATATAGAATAACATTAGAGAAAAATCAATGAACCAGGTTCTTTGCAAAGATCAACAAAATGTACAAATCTTTAGCTAGACTGAATAAGAAACAAAGAAAAAGAGGGACGCCTGGGTGGCTCAGTCAGTTAAGCGACTGCCTTCAGCTCTGGTCATGATCGCAGGGTGCGGGGATTGAGTCCCGAGTCGGGCTCCTTGCTCAACAGGGAGCCTGCTTCTCCCTCTGCCTCTGCCTGCCACTACCTGCTTGTGCTCTCTCTCTCTGACAAATAAATAAATAAAATCTTAAAAAAAAAGAAAGTGACTCAAATTACGAAAATCAAAAATCAAAGGGGGATATTACTACTGACCTTTCTGATACAAAAAGGGTTATACAGCACTACTATGAACAACTACATGCCGACAAATTAGATGATTAACAAATTCCTAGAAAGACACAAATAATCAAAATTGACTCCAGAATAAAGAGAAAAATCAGAATAGACCCATGATAAGAGAATTAATAATTTTTATTTTTTTATTTTTTTTAAAGGAAAGGAATGCTTTTTTTTTTTAAGATTTTATTTATTTATTTGACACAGAGAGAGAGAGAGATCACAAGTAGGCAGAGAGGCAGGCAGAGAGAGAGGAGGAAGCAGGCTCCCTGCTGAGCAGAGAGCCCGATGCGGCCTCGATCCCAGGACGCTGAGATCATGACCTGAGCCGAAAGCAGAGGCTTTAACCCACTGAGCCACCCAGGCGCCCAGAGAATTAATAATTTTTAAAAGCACAAAGAAAACTCCAAAATTAGTGGCAATTCTTTCGGCAATTCCAAAAAATATAAGACAAGGAAACACATCACAATTCATTTCTAAGGCCGATATTGCCACGACACCAAAATCAGGGAATGATATATTTGAAGAAAACTATAGGTCAATGTCTTTCATGAATATAGATGCAAACATTCTCAAGAAAACACTAGCAAATAAAAATGCCTTGGGTAAACCATGCACCTGTTAAGGAGCGTACATCTTGAATACAAAAATTGTGCTTACGACTCCATAATAAAGACAACCCAATTTTAAAACAAATGATTTGAATACACATTTCTTCAAAGAAGAAATACAAATGGACAATAAGCCTGTTAAAGGATGCTCAGCGTCATTAGCCCTCCAGGAAATGCAAATCAAAGCCACAGTGAGGCACCACCTCACACTCACTAGGATGGCTAGAACAAAAAATACAGATAATAACAAAAGTCGTCAAGGATGTAGAGAACGTGTAACCCTTGCACACTGCTGCTGGAGGTGTAAAATGCTTCACTCGCTTTGGAAAACAGCCTGGCTGTTCCTCAAACATTGAAACACAAAGTTTCCATACACTTGGAAATCCCACTCTCAGGTAGATACCAGAAAGAAAACATATGTTCACACAAAATCTTGTACATGAATGTTCACAGGAACATTATTTATAAGAGCTAAAACGTACAAATAAGCCCATGTCCATTAATTGATGAATGGATAAAGAAAATGAAATATTCATACGGTGGATTATTATTCAATAACAAAAAGGAATAGTGTTGGGGCGCCTGGGTGGCTCAGTGGGTTAAAGCCTCTGCCTTTGGCTCAGGTCATATTTCAGGGTCCTGGGATCGAGGCCCGCATTGGGCTCTCTGCTCAGCAGGGAGCCTGCTTCCCCCTCTCCCTCTTCCTGCTTCTCTGCCTACTTGTGATCTCTCTCTGTCAAATAAACAAATAGAATCTTAAAAAAAAAAAAAAGGAATGGTGTTGTGGTACACTCTGCAATATGGATAAGCCTTGAAAACATTATGCAAGTGAAAAAAAATCAATAACAAAAGTTCACATATTATATGATTCCACTTATATGAAATGTCCAGAATAGGCAGAGCCTTAGAGACAGAGAGATTACTGGTTACCTACGGCTGAGGGTGGAGGGGAATGTTGGACACAAGGTGAGAAGTGACCGCTAATGTTTACAGGGTTTCTTTGGGGGTGATAAAAATGTCCTAAACTTGATTGTTGCAATGGTTGCACGACTATGTGAATACGCTAAAACCACCGAATTGTGCACTTCTGAATCTTATTTTATTTAAATTTAATTAATTAACATATAGTGTATTATTCGTTTCAGAGGTAGAGTTCAGTGATTCATCAGTTGCATATAACACCCAGGGCTCATTACATCACGTGCCCTCCTCACGAACCCGTCACCGAGTTACCCCAACCCCCACCCCCTCCTTTCCAGCAACCCTCAGCTTGTTTCCTATAGTTAAGAGTCTGTCATGGTTTGTCTCCCTCACTGGTTTCGTCTTGTTGTATTTTTTCCTCTCTTCCCCTATGACTTGGGAGATATAGCCAGTAAATACATCATGCTGGTCAGTGGTTTGGCCACGTCTTGGAGTAAAAGGACAGTAATGCAGAGTGGCTGGAAGGCCATGCCTATGTCCAAGTGAGACATGATTTGAGTGTGGGGACCCAGGGGGTTATCTGAGAGTCATTGCTGTGAAGAGAGGAGATGTTGGGAGGGAACCTACTGAGGTCTGTGGGTTACTAAGTGTTTCCCGTGGGTAATGGGCTGATTGTCTCAAAAATCTGGGAATGGTGGGAGAGAAGCTAGACAACACAGGAGATTCTCTGAGTGCTGGGGGTCGTGGGGGAGGAACCCGGTGAAGTCCATGAGTTAGTGTTTCCTGTGGTTAATGGGCTGACTCTCACAGAAATCTGGAGATGGTTGGAGAGTAGCTAGGTGCCTTGGGAGATTCTCTGAGTGATGTCGGCGAAGTGCTTGGTGATGAAAGTAAGAAGATACAGTATATTGTCTGTAGGTATGGTGACTCCAAAGACACCCCAGAAGACAGAGCAGACCCCAGTGGCTTTGGTGATCGTCCGGCACGGTTTGGAGAGCACAGTGTGAAGTTGTGGGATGTGGGTAATGATGGAGGTGAATCTGGTGAACTTCTGGGAGAGGAGGGTACATAGACCAGCCACCCCGGTGAGGCGTTTCCCATTATGGATGTGCTGCTGGGAGAGGAGAAGCTGCCGAAGGTTGGCTGTAGTTTGCAGTGTCTGGGCTGCGGGACCCTTCAGAGGGGCCGCCAGATCCTCTCTCCCCAGACGCAGTCATGACTGCAGCTCCCATCCTGCTCCTTCTCTGACTCCACAAATGGAGAGTAGCGTGTGTGCGTGTGTGCGTGTGTGTGTGTGTGTGTGTGTGTGTGTGTGTGTGTGTGTGTGGTGTGGAGGGTGGGATGCCCTCTTAACAAATGCAAGAGTACACGAACGAAACACACAGACAGACTGACTTACCAGGTGTTCGGTCCCGTCCTCTGAATTCGACTCCACGCAGGTAGAACTCTGAAAGAAACGAGCGCACAGCGCCGGTGCACACCACCCGGGACGCGGCTCTCCTGGGGAAGATCCGAGCGGAGGAAGACCGGGGCGGGTTTTCATGCCAAGGGGCGGGGCCTGGGCGGGGCCTGGGCGGGGCCTGGGCGGGGTTTTTCACCTGCTTCCCGCACGTCACTTCCAGCGGCCAGACTCCGCCCAGCAGAAACTTGATGTCGAGTTTCAAGTGTGAGACAAACTTTGATTTGCTTTGATTTCATGTTTACAGTATGGAAAAATGTAAGGTAAGAACTTAGAACTTCTGTGAGCCAAATATAAATTAACTCCGTTTAAACAGTTCTAGCGCGGTGATTCTGAGATTGTGAGCGTGGACCTCAATGGCATTGTTGCAAATCCTCAAACCCCAGCCAAGACCTCCTGAATCAGAAACCCGGGGGTCGGGTTTCTGGGGACTGAGAAATCTGTGTTATAAGAACCCCTCCCTCCTGATTCTGATGCATGGCAGAGTTTGAGAACCACCTGTGTAACAGAAAAGAGAGTTTGCTTTTTTAAGTTAAGATACATATTGTATAAATAAAATTCTGTTCTTATCTGGGGATATAGGAGCTAGGTGGGTGGGGATCGATTGGATTTTGGTGATTAGGTTAGGAGTTTGAACCAATGATAAATAATCAGATCATCTAATTCTTTGTTTAAATTATACAAAATTGTTTAAATTGTTTAACTTATGCTAATTACTGAGAATTGCAATGCTCAAGTGTGACAGGTAAGTGATTTTTTTTAGAAAAGATTTATTTGAGAGAGAGGGAGGGAGCAGGGGGGCTGATCCCAGGACCCTGAAATCATGACCTGAGCCAAAATCAAGGGTCAGTGGCTTAGCCAGCTAAACCACCCAGGCGCCCTGTGACAGCTAAGTAATTTTATGTAAATGTTTACATCAGAACGTAAATCTTATTTTCCACCCTCATGTGCTTGTGGGCTTATTCAGGGTCAACCCTTTCCTGTCCCTTGGATTGGTGTCTCAGTTCCAAACACTTTAAGAAACATTAAGGGGGAGAAGGAGGTTATGTCTCACACTCTTCCACCATCCAGCACCTTGTTAAAGAAATATCAACATTTGTTTTATCCTTTCATTATATTCTTTTCCAAGCTTCCTGAAATTAATGATAAGACGTTAATCTCTGCTTCTCTTTTTCATCAACATATAGGATAAATGTTGGTGACAATCCATGATCTGATGTCATTGTTTAAAATTTGATTAATTTTCTAATTTCTTTTAACCCTAGATCACAGTAGCTATTTTTAATCTTTATTTATTATGTTAAACCCAACTTATGAACCATGAAATTTTATTAAGATATTGAAAACATTCTTTTGGCTTAGTAAATGATTCATCTTACATCACATCAATAGGCATTTTTAAAGATGTCCATCACCTTTATATAACATTCAACACGTTAAACCAGGAAATCTAATATCCAACCACATAATGAGTATGAGGTCAGTTAAAATTCCCCCCCTGAGCATCTGTTTAATCCTCTTTGTGCTTCCTGGAGATGGGGCAAAGTGAGCTGGACAGACTTGGAACTTTGTTCAACCCAGTTCCATCTCTACAACGTGGCAGAAATTGATCCAAACTCCTTTCCAAACATGACCCTCTCTTATGTTTTCCAGTATTAATGACAATATCCTCATCTTTTCCTAACTTTGAATATTTTTCTGTGATATCGGGGTGCAGGGGGATTATTTAAATACTTGGAGTTAAGGGTAAACCATGGATTATCCTGCATGTTTCTGAAAGACAGCCCGAGGCTGCATGATTGGGGGAAAGCTGGCCCTGCCCCTGTCCATTATTTTCATAATTCCACAACCCTGCATCTACTCACTCTACTCAGACTTCTGCTTTATAGTGGTTGTGATCTCTGCCTGATCACGTCAGATGGTATGTGGGTTCCAATCCTGAGTTGTATATTTCGAAGATTCCTCCAGGCATCCTGATGCATCTTCCTAGAACATTCTCTTCTGATTCTGATTAAAACTACTATACCACAGAGAATGGGGCAGAACAGGGACAGAGATAAGACCTGGGAATTATAATTGAATGTGGTGGGACTTATAATTGAATGTGGTGGACATGAGGCCACTAGGGTGCTGTTCTACCAGGAGCAGAAGGTAATTTTGGCCGAGGAAGAAATAGAAGTTCCACACAGGGAATTTGTTTGTTTGTTTCTCTGTTAAGCTGAGTAACATAGATTTTTATCCTACAGACATGTAGGATCTGATGTCATTTGTTGGTCAGACAATGCCATTGCAAACTCCTTGTAAAACATTTTATTTTATTTTAAAGATTTTGTTTATTTGTGAGAGAGAGAGAGCATGCACAAGCAGGGAGAGTAGCAGAAAGAGAGGGAGGAGCAGGCTCCTGGCTGAGCAGGAAACCTGATGTGGGGCTCAATCCCAGGACCCTGAGATCATGACCTGAGCCAAAGGCAGATGCTTAACTGACTGAGGCACCCAGGCATCCCTTTGTAAAACATTTTAAATGTCTGCATGATATTTCTATCATGGATAAGCCAAATTTTTCTATCCATTTTGCTAATGTTGACATTTCCTTTTTCTTTACCAATTTTTCATTATTATATTGTAGTGATGCTTCATGGGCATTTATCCTTGTCAAGAGAAATAACTGGAGCAAAGGATCTAAGTATTGAATGGCTCTTGACATATATTGTTACTTTCTAGGAAGGCTCTGTCAACTTACGTTCTCTTAGCAGCATGAATGGAAGTGTGGGTCTTAACCAAACTGTGCCTTCTGTACCTCCATCTCTGGAATTGGACTGTACAATTAAAAAAAACAAACCTTTTTAATCTGAGATCACAAATGAGGTTAAACCTTATTTTCAAACATCTTACTCACTGAGTCAGTTTTGTGTGTGTGTATGTGCGCGAGAAAGGTGGATAGGTAATATTTTCATCGTACAGTGTTGAGGAAAGCCTTTTGGGTTCAGCTCTGAGGCAAAACTTTGCCGGAGAGTCTTTGGTGATCATACAAGACAGGTTCTGGCCCCACCTGTTGAGGGTCCTCAAAGGGGATGATTATGGAGCTCCTGGGTGGCTCAGGGGCTGACTCTTGATTTTAGCTCAGCTCATGACCTCAGGATCGTGAGATCCAGCCTCACATCAGGCTCGGAGTTCAGTGCAGTCTGCTTAGGATTCTCTCTTTCTCCTGCTGTGCCTCTTCCCACCCTGCTTGCCCGAGTTCATGCTCTCACTCTAAGTAAGATTCAAACAGAGAGAGAGGGAAACCATGAGAGACTCTTAACTCCAGGAAACAAGCTGAGGGTTGCTGGAGGGGGGTGGGTGGGGGGATGGGGTAACTAGATGATGGGCATTTTAAAAAAAAGATTTTATTTTATTATTTACTTGAGAGAGAGAGAGAGAGAGAGAGAGAGAGAGAGAGAGAGAGAGAGAGAGAGCGCATGAGAGGGAAGAAGGTCAGAGGGAGAAGCAGACTCCCCATGGAGCTGGGAGCCCAATGTGGGACTCGATCTGGGGCTCCAGGATCATGACCTGAGCTGAAGGCAGTGGCTTAACCAACTGAGCCACCAAGGCGCCTGGTGATGGGCTTTGAAGAGGGCATATGACGTAATGAGCACTGGGTTTTATATGCCACGGATGAATCACTAAATTCTACCCCTGAAAGGAGTATTACACTCTATGTTAACTAAAGTGAATTTAAATAACAATTTTTAAAAATAAATAAGTAAAATCTTTTAAAAACGGTGGGGGGTGTGTGTGAGTTTTCTCTCCAGTTCCTGGGGTGTTGGCTAGGGGATGTCCTCACTCACTCTACCCAGTAGATTTTAAGGACAAAAATTATGGAGCAAGGAGACCTTGAGATGGGAGATTCATTATTAAGTTGTTTTCATTAGTAAGTTTCCGCACAGTGATTACAGTGGCTCTAGGAGAGGCACTGCAAATAGCACTGTTGATTTATTTAGAGGAACACATACAATTCTTTATAAAAAATGCCCAGTCTTGGGCGCCTGGGTGGCTCAGTGGGTTAAAGCCTCTGCTTTCGGCTCAGGTCATGATCTCAGGGTCCTGGGATCGAGGCCTGCATCAGGCTCCCTGCTCGGCGGGGAGCCTGCTGCCCCCCCCCTCTCTCTCTACCTGCCTCTCTGCCTCCTTGTGATCTCTCTCCCTCTGTGAAATAAATAAATAAAATCTTTTTTAAAAAATGCCCAGTCTTTTCCTCTCCCCAGTAATGATAACCTGGGTCTTTTAGGGTAAATTAAATTTTTTTTTTAATGCTGTGGTGACCTGGATTCAAAGGGTGCAAACTTAGCCAGTAAAGTTACACCCACTGAGGGTCAGCTGGCTATCCTGGGAAGAGATGCTAACATGTAGTAGAAAACCAAGTATCATCTAATTTATTCCAGATGGGTGGTAAATGGGGTACTTTTTCCACAAGAGGAAGTAAACCCGTATTTCAGTCAGGTTCTTGTATATCAGCTGGGGGATGTGAGATCCTCCAACCTTGAACAATCGGAGCAACTGTTAGGAGCAGGGGGATTAAGGAAACCGCTCTGGAAAGAGAAATGTCAACTGGAATCCCATTTGGGTATTTGGTTCCTAAGTCCATATAGTTAATGTTGCTTTCGAGCAGGCATTTGTATTTCTCCCCTTTAGAGCTTGTCTGCTGGATAGTTAATTTACACTTTGCCTTCCCCACGCCCCACCCCCATGGGATGGGATGGGCCATATTAACTAAAATCTTTTTTTTTTCTTTTCTTCCTAAGCTTTAACAAAGAGCAAATAAGGGCTCTCACTGAAGGTGAATTGCCAATAACCCCATTCATTTTTGAAAACCTTATCCCTTGAATGATAAATATGACTAAATACACCTGAGGTGGGGCCCATTTATTAATGTTACCTTTATATGTTCTTACTCGGCCCGTGGGCTTATCCACCAGAGAGGCAAGTAATCAAAAGGCCACCTTCTGAGTGCCAGCGAGAGGCCTGAACTGGAATTTTAGGTGTGAGATGAAAGTTTCCAGGTCATCGGTCTAGTGAAGGTTGTTTCCTGTATGGACCCACATTAAGCCTTTTTTATCATTCGTCCAAAACTTTGATGTTGACCAACATTTGCCTACAGGAAATTTGGACTGATCAACGTAAAACATCTCCTGTGAAGTCAAGTTTTTGCCTGTCATGGACTGAATGTTTATGTCCCCACCCCACCCCCGAAATTCATATGTTGAAATCCTAACCCCCAATGGGATGGTATTAGGAGATGGAGTGCATTGGGCTGTGATTAGTTCATGAGGGTGAAATTCGCCATGAATGGGATTAGTGCCCTTGTACAAGATTCCAGAGACCGCTCTTCTCCTTCGGCTGAATGAGGACACAGCAAGGAAGTGGCCGCCTATGAATCAGGAAGTGAGTCCTCACCAGTCACTGAATCTTCTGGTGCTTTGCTCTTATTCATTATTTAAACCATCCAGTCTACAGTATTTTTGTTATACCAGCCTGAACAGACTAAGATGGTGCTTTTCTTGGACACTCTTTTTTTTTAGGATTTTATTTATTTATTTGACAGAGAAAGAAAGAGAGAGAATAAGCAGGGGAGCCTCAGGCAGAGGGAGAGGGAGAAGCAGACTCTGCTGAGCAGGGAGCCTGATGCAGGACTCGATCCCAGGACCCTGAGATCATGACCTGAGCTGAAGGCAGACGCCCAACTAACTGAGCCACCCAGGCGTCCATCTTGGACACTCTTGATACTGTGCCTCACAGTGGATCCATACAGACCTAGACCTTGGTCTAGCGTTCCTAATGGTTTCTCAAGGGTCACAGTGTTCCTGCCTGGCTGGTAGGAATTTCACTTGGATTACTGGTCTCTATGGCCTCTGTAACACCACCAAAATGTCTCAAACATGTTTTTACCTATTATCCACAAGACATTACAAGCCCACTTTTATTTTTCTGCCTTAAGCTAAGCTACTCACCAATGAATCCTTGTTTGATGTTGCTGCACAGTTGCTGATTCCCTACGATGAATATGTAGCCTTTCTGGTGCTAATGCTGCTGATTGCAATTTAACGCTAGTTTTAACCTAGTCTCCCTCTCTTATGTAAACATTTTTATTCTAATTCAATGTTTTCTGACCAGTTTGAACATCTCATGAACACAAATCCACAATTTCAGTTTCATTTAAAGGTAGAAACTTTAGTTTTCCTTTTATTAAAAAAAAGTACAACTGGACTTGATCCAGGAATAACAGAGAACAATACCCCCCCACAGTAGTCACCCCCCTCTTCCCATTTGGGCAGAGAAGCCATGATTGAGCACTCAGACACAGGTAGAAGCCACACCACATGGGGAAGCTGTGGTGACTGGGTGTCCAATTTCTTGGGAACACATCTTGGGACTGGCTGCATTATATACAGGTCTAGATGACAAATGCTATCAGCAACACATAAAAATCTACCCACCAGATTACAAAGAGATTTCACCTCCCTCTACCCCAGTGCAACATAAATACTAAAGCAGAGAGTACACCTAGTATCAATGGTGGAATCCTGATACAACTAGTAGAGAATAGTAACATCAGAGAATACAAATAAACGGCTTTGGTATTTTATCAGAAAAATATCCTTTGGTTTTTCTTTAGGTTTGGTTCTTTAACAACCTAATCCCCACTACTAAAATTTCAGCACATTCCACTTATGATCATATCTACATATATTACTATTTTATATTGTATGGTGTGACAGGTGGTGACTACACTTATGATGAGCACGGAATTGAATAATGCGTAGAATTGTCTAATCAATACACTGTACACCTGAAACTAATGTAACACTGAATCTTAACTATACTTCAATTTAAAAAAAAAAACAGTTCAGGTTACTGGCATGTCCTTAAAGTTTTTCAAAAGTACAGAAAAATCAGGTACTTACACCCACAGAAAGTTGCAGCTTGCTACAAAATGTCCTGTAGGAGTAGCGTGGTCCTTGTGGGTTCAGCAGCAAGTCATGCTGGAGTAAAATGTGGACAAGCCAAAGAAAAAAACAAGAGGAACAGTTGATGGTCAGAAGATTGAGGAAACTGTCTGATCTTCAGTGAACCAGAGGCAGTGGTATCAACGATCCAGACCTGAACAAACACTGTCAGAAAATGAACTTGTAGAACCTGGGCAAGAAAAAGGAACAATATCCAAGCAAATATCCAAATTTCAAGATTTTGACCCAACATCTAAATTCGAGGAATGCTCCCTGAAGAACTGAGGAAATGATGAACACTGTCATAACCTCAGAATGAAGATTCATTCAACAGAACAGAAAAGCTGTTAAAGAGTCCAAATGGGATATTAGTACAGAAAGGGTTATCAATCACAAACCCATTTCTGCCTAAATACCATCCTCAGTGGACCACAAGTCAATACCACATTGGCTCTAAGACAGAAAATCCAACTTCACTGTTTCAACATGAACATCCACTTGGCAAATCCCAAAATTGACATCTTAAATGGAACAATACTATTTTTACAGCAAAATCTATAAAATTCATTAATTGAGTTACACCTCAAGTTAATCCAAATAAGAATTAAATTATCCTAAGCAGTAAAAACTGTCACTGACTTGGTCCTACTTTTACAAAAACAGTTTGAGAGAGCTTTTGAATACTCGCAACAACCAAAGTTACTTAACATTAGCTCGCTAATTTGAGCTGGTTTTATGATCTCTTCCCCTTTCCATGCCCAGCCGCTGAACCCTCTTTTTGCATGGTGAATTTTTCACTAGAAAACAAATGGACATCCCCCAGAGATCCCAGACTTGGAAGTGGATGTGATGATGGGAAGCTCTGGGTTATCCTTACATGGGGAAGAGAGTGAGCATTTTTTTTTTATTTTAAGAGATATAGCTGTATTGTGTTACATAGGAGCCTCTATATACATATTGAAATCAAAGTATAGAAGGTGAAGAAAATGTTGACTTATGGGTTAGGCAGAAGAGAGGGCTATACTGGAAACTTTCTTTGCTGCTGCTTTGCAAATGAATAAAATTCTATGAATGACGAATTCTCTATTTAATTAGTAGAAGTGGAAGGTCAAGGCCACCTACCACTACAGACTCCAGGAAATACAAAGGTTAGTCCCTCTGACGTCTCAAATGACTGTATAGCGCAGGTGCCACCAGATGTAGGCACTTGCCTCAGACTTGGAATCAAAAGAAATCAACGTAGAGATAGATTAAGAAAATTAATTATGAAACTTTGGGAACATTAAGGAACTCTCATAGGCACCGCATCATA
Organism: Ailurus styani; assembly: GCA_002007465.1. Taxonomy (NCBI): domain Eukaryota; kingdom Metazoa; phylum Chordata; class Mammalia; order Carnivora; family Ailuridae; genus Ailurus; species Ailurus styani. The sequence goes on from LNAC01000268.1 coordinate 1,382,806, forward strand.
ATCCTGGCAATCATTTCTGTCTATAAATCCCCAGACATGATCTGACTGCTTCTTGCCAATTCTTGAACCCACCGAATGTCCTTACAATAAGCTCCTTTTTCCGACTCAATTGGCTAGCGTTGGCTCATGGGCTTCCCAACTAAGAACTCAGGTTGCTATAATTTTTAGAGTGTAATGCACTCCTTATGGACATGATCCGTTCTGCAGTGAAACAGTCCGGGTACAACCTCTGCAACAAACTGGAAAAATACTGATTTTCCAAGATAAAGTTCTAAAGGCATTGGTAATTTAACTGGTCTTGTGAAGTATGTTAAGACACTCAGAACAGATGCACAAATCCAAATGAAATTTCGATTGTTGAGCACAAAATCCAAATGAAATTTTAAAAATACAGAAGTGTATTTGAAAACAGTATTTAAAAATCTGGATCTCCCCTCTCCTAGCTGAAATCTCTCAAAAAGTAAAAAGTAAAATATATTTATCTTTTCAAGCCTAGAAGTAAGCTGAAACATCAAACCACAAAATGAGGTGGGAAAACTATAAAAGCGGTAAAGGCTGATCACGAGTGTGAGAGGACACATAACAACCAGAGTTAACATTGCTATTTGGTATATTTGAAAGTTGCTACAAAGTAAATCTTAAGGGTTCTCATCAACAGGGAAAACTAAAAACCCCATGGTTCTGTATCTCTACGAGATGATGAATGTTAACGGTGATAATCATTTCACAGTATATGTAAATCAAATCCTGCTGTATACCTGGAACTAACACAGTGCTGTATGTCATTTATAACCCAGAAACACTGGGGAAAATGAAAACTTGGTTCTAGGAGAATATTTCCTAACATCTAGGTAGTTAAAAACATTTTGGTCACTTTTCTTTTATTTCTAATTTTACTGGAGTATGGTAAAAAGAAATTTGGCTTGTAAAATCTCTATAAATTATTCTATGGCCAAATACAGCTTTATTTTTGTGAATTTTACACAGACCAAATTTTTTTATGCAAGGGATATTTGTCATACACACACACACACACACACACACACATATGTATCACATATATCATTAAAATAAAACTATTGATTTCCCTTTTTAACCTTAAATTTTAGGTTCATAAGTTGAATTATATATTTTTGTCATGTCACATGCCTTAAGCTTATTATTGATAAAGGAATTTTTGGTGGATTATCTTTAAAGTAAAATAATATTTTTTCCTACAAGGGAAATTACTGAACAAATAATATAAATTAACATTTTTATTAATTGAATCTATCTTTTATCAATACACTTGGCAATCCTTAATCCCCACTCAGAAACTGATACAATACTTACGACTTAGTGCACATAAATGACTCATATTCAAGCTGGCCGGAAACATACACACACACACTTACAAACATACTTCAAAAATTTTGCAGTTTTAAAAATTTCACTCTCAGGGGTGCCTGGGTGGCTCAGTCGTTAAGTGTCTGCCTTCAGCTCAGGTCATGATCCTGGGGTCCTGGGATCGAGCCCCACATTGGGCTCCCTGCTCTGCAGGAAGCCTGCTTCTCCCTCTTCCACTCCCCCTGCTGTGTTCCCCTCTCTCACTGTCTCTCTCTCTCTCTCTGTCAAATAAATAAATAAATAAAAATCTTTTTTAAAAAGTTCACTTTCAGTGAAATATTTTCAATGATAACTGAAGAGATTACTTTGCGATGAATCACTTTCCAAACTTGAGATATTCAGAGCCCTCATTCTTCGCCCAGCTGGCTTTATACTCATTCTGTACAATCATGGCTTCTTACCTTCAGAGGAAGATTCAACATGCCCAATGACTTCATCCTAGCACTGGTATTGGTTTTATCTCTAATTTGGGGGGAAAGAAGCCTCTTCAGGTCCCGTTGCTAAATTAAGACTTGTCACCATCTTATGTCCTCTGCAAAAGGGAACACATGCAGAACCCCTGCTGTTCTTCTATCTGTGCATTCATCCACTGACTGAAGAGCACTCAGGCTGTGTGTGGACCCAGCTGTCGGCCATCAACAGCTGTTCCCGAAAAATTCAATCACTGCCATGTGTGCTGTACTCTGGCTTAATCCTCAGAGGTGGCTCTGCTTAGGGTCATCTCATGGGGACAGAATTTTACTGAGGGTGACCACTACCAGAGGTTACTTTCGGTTTCTTTCTCCCTCCAGAGAATTCATCTCTTTTCTCTGGTCTCCCATTTCAACTCTCAGCTTACTTTTTACTAACTCTCTAGGATCAGAGGTTTCAGGTCCATGATAATCCATAGGATTGGAATTTATGATTTAGGGGAAAAGCTAGAAAGACATGCGAACCACATCTTAGAAACCAACAAATAGCTACAAATCTTACCTAAAATCATTCTTGCAAGCTTGATTTAGGCAATGAGCACTTAGCATGACAGTGCTCTCTCACTCAGAAGACATACATCAGGAAATATATTCCAGAGGGAAAAAAAACACAAGACTACATGGGGGAGGGGAGCCCTCAAAAATATGCCCTCTACACAGCCTGCATATTCTCAATCCCTCATATGGAGCCTCTTATGGCCTAAATTTCCAGTTCCCCATTCCCAGGGAAATATTTTCAATGAGAAAAATCCCTAGGTATCCAAGTCCTAAGGAATGACCTGCTCACGCTAATCCAAATGGAAATCTCAGAACCCCAAGGGATATCTAGCCACCTAGTCTTTCCTAAATGGTCAAAGATGGAAATCTTTGGTTTACTTTTTGTTTCTAATTTTTACTCCTCGTATTACCTACTATAGTAAAACAGCACACATCCCAAAAGAGAAGAAAAACCAGGCATAAACCTAAAAATCAAACAGATACACCTGGAAACCCTTTCAATTCTGATCCATACACAAGTTATCACAATGGTTCTAGAAGTTACTGTTCTATACTCTTGGCCTGCATTTTTCCCCACTTCATTATCATAGCCATTTTCCTAATCTTTATGAAATCTTCACATATAATAAAAAGTGCTGAATAAAATAGATTACAAAGTAGCTAATGGGGAAATCATGTCATAAAACAGAACTGAAATACCATTTTCCAGCCTGTGTTCCAATACCTATACCAATTTTCCAATCTTCTTAACAAGCCCACCAGTGTTTGCATTCTCATTTACTCTTTATTGTTAAAGAGGTCTATCTCACTCGTAATCACTCCATACTAAGTTGTCCATTTAATGGTAATTTTCTCTGATTCAGGTTAGAGTGATTTCTTCCAGGAAAAGTGCCAATATTTATTACTTATGTGGCAATGTGTCCTAAAGGCCAAGTTTCATCTTTTTAATACAAAATTGTTAAGTAAAATATGTGACTGTTTTTCTTTCTTCTCCAGAATGAACTTCCAGACACATAACAGAAGGCTGATATCTGAAAGAAAGAAAAGAGGAAAGGAGAAAAGAAAAAAGAGAGAAGAAAAAAAAGAAGGAAGGAGAAAAATGCAAGAAAAAGGGAAAGGAAAAAAATATATATATACTCTGGCTGAAAGATTTCCAAACTAGTTACATTCATAGGGCTTCTCCTCAGTATGAGTTGCCTGATGCCTAATAAGTTTAGAACTATTAATGAAAGCTTTCCCACACTGATTACATGTAAAGGGCTTTTCTCCAGTATGAGTTCTTTGATGTACAATAAGTCGAGCACTCAAGCTGAATGTTTTCCCACACTGATTACATTCATAGGGTTTCTCTCCAGTATGAGTTCTTTGATGTTGAGTAAGGCATGAACTCTGCCTGAAGGACTTCCCACACTGATTGCACTCATACGGCTTTTCTCCAGTATGAGTTCTCTGATGTACAACAAGAACATAGCTCTGGCTAAAAGACTTCCCACACTGGTTACATTCGTAGGGTTTTTCTCCAGTATGAGTTCTCTGATGCATAACAAGGTGAGAACTGCGGTTGAAAGATTTCCCACACTCATTACATTCATAGGGTTTCTCTCCAGTATGAGTTCTTTGATGGGCCACAAGCTGAGAGCTCCAGCTGAAGGATTTTCCACACTGGTTACATTCAAAGGGTTTTTCTCCCGTGTGAGTTCTCTGATGGGCGACAAGTTTGTAACTTTGACTAAAGGACTTCCCACATTGATTGCACTCATAGGGTTTCTCTCCAGTATGAATTCTTTGATGGGCAATAAGCTTATAACTCTGGATAAATGACTTCCCACACTGACTGCATTCATAGGGCTTCTCTCCAGTGTGAGTTCTTTGATGGGCAATAAGTTTGTAGCTCTGCCTGAATGACTTCCCACACTGATTGCACTCATAAGGCTTCTCTCCAGTATGAGTTCTCTGATGCACCACAAGAACATAGCTCTGGCTAAAAGATTTCCCACACTGATTACACCTGTAAGGTTTCTCTCCAGTATGAGTTCTCTGGTGAGAAACAAGGTGAGAGCTCCGGCTGAAGGATTTCCCACACTCGTTACATTCATAAGGTTTCTCCCCTGTATGAGTTCTCTGATGTGCAACAAGATGAGAGCTCCAGCTGAAGGATTTCCCACACTGATTACATTCAAAGGGTTTCTCTTCAGAATGGCTTCTCATGTTTTGAGCAAGGGATGAATTCTGGGAGGTTTTGCTACAGTTATATTGACTCTCTTCAACAGGTATTCTCTGTTGTTCATCTTGGGATATACTGTGGTTCAAAACTTCCCCACATTCCTTAAAACCTAAGGATCTTCCTCTTGCGTGTATTTTCTGATGTATATTTAGAGGTACGTCATGGCTAAAAGACTGAACACTATCACTAAATCCATAGGATTTATCTTCTGTTTGAGTTCTTGCAAACTGAATAAGGTGAATGTTCTGGTCAGGGTTTCCACATTCACTATTCTCACAGTGTTTCTCACTGTCACTAATTGTCTCGTGAATGTTTACGAAAGAATTATAATGTAATTTTTTAACATGTGAGGCATGTTTATGAAAGTGGTTTCTTATGGGTGTCATCTGGGGTGAAAGAAGACTGGAATTGAGACCACTTTTCTCTTCAAGTTCTTTACTTATATAGACTCTCTCGTAAGTAATAGCTTTCCTGTGAGTAAATGCCATTTCCTTCGAAAGTCTCTCTTGTCTTTCCTGTTGCTTTTCCAAGTGGTCCTTACAGTCCTGAATTTCTTCACATGAAGGTAACCAAGGATCATCTCTTGTCAGCCTTTCCAACTTCACACCACGGGATGGTTCATCATCAAAAATGTTCTGCTTTGAGATTGATTCTCTTCTTCCAAGTGCCATTGCCAAGTCTAGAAGAAAGCAAAATAAAACATCCTAGCCAAAGAATGTTAGAGTTGGAATACTGGGGAAAAGCTGACAAACAAGTACACATATATACATATATGTGTGTGTATATATATATATATATATATATATATAAATACAAGTATATATACAAAATATATATGGATTCGTTTTCAGCTATGGACCTATAACCTGCATTAAGAAAACAGAAGGGTGGGATAAAGCAAGAGGCAGAGAAGTACCAGAGCCCAACAGGATAATGATATTAAAATTCAGTGTTTCTGAATAAAAACACTTTAGATGCCAAATACCTCCATATTCCAAAATAAGATCATCTGTGCAAAATCTACAGAATAACAAAACAATTTTGCAAGTCTTAGCAAAAAAACCAGACTCTCTTCTATCCTCTTTAGTGATACATGCATGCTCAGTGAAATAGAGTACAGTATCTACATTTCTAGGAATTTCTGGAGTCATTTGTCAGTAAGACAAAGGCAAACTACTTTGTGAACCAAGAGAAAGAATGAGGGCACTGTTATCCCAGGTTCCCTAAATGCCTTAGCGGCTATTAAGGCCTGATGGATTCCTATGGTTCCAAGTGAGAGAGAATAGACATTAGCTCAGAAGCAGAAGCCTGTGTGGCTACTAGGTCAAGCACAGAAAGTACACCTGGAAAAAGTGGCAATGTATACATTTCGCTAGGAGTGGGAGAGATGGAGAAATATGTAGCATGCCCTATGGGGATTCTTGAAATTAACCTTCAACACCTGTAATGATTCCTAAGTGTCTGTTTCTCACCTGGATACGTATGTTGGGAAATGTTTATACTCATCCCCTTGCTCCCACAAGGAGACAGCATCTGGTTTGAAAAGCTGATAGGGGGCGCCTGGGTGGCTCAGTGGGTTAAAGCCGCTGCCTTCGGCTCAGGTCATGATCCCAGGGTCCTGGGATCGAGGCCCACATCGGGCTCTCTGCTCAGCAGGGAGCCTGCTTCCTCCTCTCTCCTCTCTCTCTGCCTGCCTCTCTGCCTACTTGTAATCTCTCTCTCTGTGTCAAATGAATAAATAAAATCTTTAAAAAAAAAAAAAAAGAAAAGCTGATAGGAACCAATGCAGGACTTAGGGTGTCTGGGCTGGGGACAAAAGAAAATCACTGCAGAATTTGGTCCCAGTCTTTGGCTTTTAAGAACTATGAAGACTGAACAAGCTAAAACCAAAGAAGCTGTACCTTTGCTACCCCACGAATTAAAATTAAAGCCTCGCTGGGGTATAAAAAGCATATATGTAATCTGTGTATGGTCAAAATCATTCTGACCTCTGAACCATAATCAACTGGAATCATTTCAATATACAAACTTCATTAATTCTTACCCCAAGAGACCAGGTCCCTGTGGTTCTCTAGGATGCCATCTCTGTCCAGGATCCTCTGAGCAGGGTTCAAAGTGCCTTCTTCCTTCTGAGTGAAGTCCACAGTCACAATTTTGAAGTTCACTCCTTCCTAAAAGAGGACACACATTCCTGCTCATCATTTTCTATGTTCACAAAGAAGGAAGAGTTTGACAAATGGAAGAAGAAAAACTCGATGGCCTAGAAACTGTCCTGACTGTCCAAGGATTCTAGTCAAGGTGTCCAGGTGCCTTTTATGTAAGCCCCTTTGGGTTTTGGATGCTGGACCTGTTTATACATCCCCAAAGAGGGACACTGAATCGGAACAGATATAAACTGTTTTCTCTCTTGTTCCCCTTGAAGAAAGTGCTTATTTTGATTTTTGCACTGATGAATGTAAAATTCCCACTTAGGAATTCCCTCCAAATTCCCAAGCTAACAAAACAGCGTCAGTATACTTTTTCTGTCAAAGGTCAGAGAGTCAACATTTTAGGCTTTGCAAGCCATCCAGTCTCTAACACAACTACTCAGCTCTCCTGCAGCAAGAAAGCAGGCATAGAAAATACAAACAAGGGATGCCTGGGTGGCTCAGTCGTTAAGTGTCTGCCTTAGGCTCAGGTCACGATCCCAGGGTCCTGGGATCGAGCCCCACGTTGGGCTCCCTGCTCAGTGGGGAGCCGGCTTCTCCCTCTGCCTCTGCACCCCACCCCCACCCTGGCTCACGCTCTAATAAATTTTTTTAAAAATCTTAAAAAAAAAAAAGAGCAAAGGTCTGAATTTTAAAAATACATATTTAATCTCACCATCTACCCTCTAAGGTGAGTTTATCCCATTTCTATTTATTAGGCTTAATCATACCCAACTCATTGGGTTGTGTGGTGAATTAACTTTATGATATATGAAAAGCCATTAGCAACCCTGGAACAAAAAGACAAAGGCTGGCAAATGGGCTAGATGGGTGACAGCTATCAAGGAAAGCACTTGCTATGATGAGCATGGGGTATTGTATGTAAGTGATGAATTACTGAATTCTACTCCAGAAACCAATATGCACGAATGTTAACTACCTAAAACTTAAATTTAAAAAAAATGGAAAAATAAATTTTAAGAGAAGGTCATTAGATCTGAGAACTCTGAAAAACTGATTGACAGTCAACATGACCTTTGTCTTGAACGCTCAGGCTTGAGAGGACACATCTCTTTTGCACACACTCAGAGTGGCGCTGTAAGGCCTTCAGGAGATGCACTGTCATTACTGTCACACAGAGGGGGTCTCTTGGGCTGCCTCCTATCACCAACAAAGGACCCATTTCTAAGACTACTGGGCAGGAATTTGATCCAATCAAGTGCTGAGGGTGATCTGTCCTTACCCAAAGGCAGCAAAAGCCAGGGAGGTAGAATGCCACTTGCCACTAAAGGCTTTTTTTTTTTTTTTAAAGATTCTATTTATTTGACAGAGAAAGACACGCGAGAGAGGGAACACAAGCAGGGGGAGTGGGAGAGAAAGAAGCAGGCTTCCCTCGGAGCAGGAAGCCCGATGTGGGGCTTGATCCCAGGACCCTGGGATCATGACCTGAGCCGAAGGCAGACGCTTAGCAGCTGAGCCACCCAGATGCCCCGTCACTAAAGGCTTTTTAAGTAGACCTGGTATTCCTGAGCTGTGGTTCATGAATAGGACCAAATCCCTGAATCCCACGGAACTCGACGCAAAATACGGCTGTACCTGAATTCTTCTCATTTGGGACCCATTAATTTCACTGAAACCTCGGAAGTTTTCATGATCAGCCCAAAACAGGATTCAGAAATATCATTTGCACACTGCCACCTACGTTGCACATGGATCTATAGATACTGTTTTTCAAGCTCCAATTCATACTTTTAATAAACACTCCTCTTCACTGTTTAATACAGGTCCCTTTAATATCAAGCTTGTTCAGGGACACCTGGGTGGCTCAGTCCGTTATGGTCAAGATCTCAGGGTCCTGGGTTCGGGCCCCTCAGGAGGGAGTCTGCCTGTCCCTCTGCCCTTCCCCTGCTTGTCCTCGTTCGTGCTCTCTCTCTCTCTCTCTAAGTAAATAAATAAAACCTTAAAAAATATATCAGGCTTATTCAAATGTCAAATAAATAATACCAAACTAGATTAGCACCCCTCCCTCTGACTCCACCCCCGGCTGTATGTTCCAAAAGTTCTGTGCATTTCTATAAGACTCACCACACGTTCTGTTGTGTTCATTTGCATAACGGTCATCTTTGTCACTGGGCTGCACCCCATGAGGGCAGGGGCAAGGCAGTGATGGTCTGTGCCTGTAACTCCGGCACCTGGCACAGCGTTGATGTACACTAGTTATGAAATACATATACTTGGCAAAGGATTTCAGTGAGTAAATCTGGAGTATCAACAGACTTTGTAATACATCCAAGTAATCTGATTTTTGGTCCAAATTCTTTTTTTTTTTTAAGATTTTATTTATTTATTTGTCAGAGAGAGGGGGGAGAGCACAGGCTAGCAGAGTGGCAGGCAGAGGTAGAGAGAGAAGCGGGCTCCCTGCTGAGCAAGGAGCTCGATCCCAGGACGCTGGGATCATGACCTGAGCCGAAGGCAGCTGCTCAACCAACTGAGCCACCAGGCATCCCAGGTTCAAATTCTGATTTAAATCCTCTCTCTCACCTGAATCTCACAGGCTTAGCACACACAGTCCGGTAGTGGATACTGGTTTCTCTCGACTTTTATCTCCACTTACTCTATCCTTCTTCTCACCTGCTCCAAACTCCCCAACCCCTCAAAATTCCTTCCCCCTTCCACTGGGTCCCTGGGCGGTCGACTTCTAAATAGTGAAATCCTACAACTTCATCATCACCAAATATTCCCTCTATATCCCTGTGTTAATGGAAACCTACATTTCCCCCGACGACCCTGTCCTCTGCAGGCCCCACAGGCTCACGGCCGCTCAGCATCAAATGGGGAGAGTGAGTCCTCCCAGTTACACTGAAACTCACACTACTTACTTTACTTCTTGACCTTTGTCCTACCAACCCCTGACCACTAAAAACCCCATCCACTGGAAACGTATAACACCTCGGATTTATTCTCTACTTCAAGAACTTATATTGGCTCATCTTGCACTGTCCCTAGCATTCATTTTTAGAGTTCTCTGACAGTAATGTAAAAGTAATTGACTTCTTAATTTTTTTAAAGATTTATTTATCTGAGAGGGGAGGGGCAGAGGGAGAGGGAGACAAAATTTTAAGTGGACTCCGTGTTGAGTGCAGAGTCTGACGCAGTGCTCGATCTCACGACCCTGAGATCGGGATCGAGCTGAAGCCAAGAGTCAGACGCTTAGCTGAATGCCCCACCCCAGTGCCCCTAAAACTAACTGACTTTAATGAGGCACTTTCTGTGGGCTTTCAGACTGTGAGCTAAGCATGTTGCATGAACTATCATTCATTAAATTCTCACAAGGTCCCTGAGAGAAAATCCTAGTAGCAGCACCATTTTTTTTTTCAGATGAAGAGCTGGAAGAAGAGAGAAATGAACACAAATGTCTGAAGTCAGTGGTTGGGAGGCAGCGTCAACTTTGCCTAACATAGGTTCTCAGTCACCGACGCCTAGCGCTAGCCCAACTTCCAGCCCCGAGAATTGCTCCTCAGCACCCTGCTCTCAGGGTGAGACCCCAGACCTTGAAATCACCACAAAGTACTCCACCTCTCAGGTTGCGCGGACACGACTCTCTGATTACACCATCAGATTGCTCTCCCTTACTCTTCTCATTCTTTGATGGCTTGGGGCCATTACTCAACTCAAGTATCTACTATTAACTATCCACTGGTCTATATTCTTTTCCTTCCCACTTAATGCCCCTTTTATCTCTTCCATCTTGATTATTCCAATTTGAGTAACTGGATCATTCATTTTCATCTTTCTATTCGATCTATTAAAAAATCCTCTTTCGGGCGCCTGGGTAGCTCAGTGGGTTGATGCCTCTGCTTTCGGCTCAGGTCATGGTCTCAGGGTCCTGGGATCGAGGCCCGCATCGGGCTCCCTGCTCAGCGGGGAGCCTGCTTCCCCCTCTCTCTCTCTGCCTGCCTCTCTGCCTCCTTGTGATCTCTCTCTCTCTGTGAAATTAAAAAAAAAAAATCCTCTTTCAAATAGTACGTTGCCCTATGGGGCTTTCACGGAATGTACTGGGCGACAAGAACGAATCTGAATGTCCGTCTATGGTCATTCATGGTCATTATGGAAATGGTCATCATGGAAAAAGTTGGTTCCAGAATGCCGCTGGGAAAGAAAACTCCCGAGAGCAGCGGGACAGAGTCACTATCTCGGGACGATCCTTTCAGACTGACCAGCAACCCTGTTAACCCTCCTGGAGCTGCCCGGCTCTCATAATCCAATAGTACTGTTTTCAGCCTTCTCCACTTCCTCAAAGCTCTCACTCTTCGATCTCCACGAGAACAGACCAAGTTTTTGTAAAAGTTGTCCACTTATACCTCCATTTCCTCCCTTTCTGCTCAGCTCCCAGCTCACTTCGACCGGGTCCTTGCCACCAACTGGCCATGCACATTTCTCAATGGAGAGAGGCCAACTCACCTGAGATGGAAGAGCCAGTGACCCAGCATCTTCTCTCTCGACCTTGACGATAATCTCTTGAGCAAGGAGAGAGTCCTGAGAAAGCAAAACAGATGAGAAAAAGGAAAATAACCAGGAAGCTAAGTCGTGGCTCAAAACTCCCACAGTGAGTAGGCCAGGATTTGAAAAATCAGCTGTTTTCACACATCCCACCTACAAGACTTCTGCTCCCTCTCACTGTTAAGCTCACGCTAGTTCCCACTGGGCAGGGAGCCTGATGCAGGGCTCGATCTGAGGACCCTGTTGGTCACACAGACCCACCCTGGTACCATGTGGACGTGGAGCCCAATGTGGGGCTCGACCCTAGCGCCCTGAGATCATGGCCTGAGCTGAAGTCAAGAGTCAGACACTTAACCAACTGAGCCACTCTAGGTCCCAAAGATCTAAATATTTTTGAAGAGAAGAGTAATAGGTCTCTTTCATCATCACAGAGATTAATGGTAATAACGTTCAGTAAACCTGTTTAAGTCCATGAAGTTTACCAGAGATGGTCCAAGTGCTAACTGCCTCATCCAAACTCCACCCCTTTCTGCTGCTCCACCACTCAGTCTTATCATTTAGGCCACCTCTTCCAGGAAGCATTCCCCGACAGCACAAAGTCTCATCCATCCCTTCTTCCCTTAGGCTTTCTTAGCTGTTTTTATCGGATCTTTACTGTAACAATAAAATCACTCTCCTTCTTTTATTGCTTCCATTTCTACACCTCTCACCTGGGTCATGAGATCGATGCTGTAAAGAACTGTATATTTTTCATCTTTGTATTCTCAGTATTGAGAATTCTCAGTACTGAGTAGGAGCACAATGTGAGTCATCTGAATTCGACGGGGTTAGATGGGCTTGGGGTATATGAGTGGAATTTAAAGCCTTTTATTTTTTTCACTATTAACTATTTACAACTTTACTGAGGTATGCTAGACAAAAACTATCTATTTGGGTGAATGACGTGATGTTTTTTACCTACGTGGACACTATGAAATGAGCACCACAGTCAAGCTAATTAACATGTCCAGCACCTCACACAGTTATGATTTTTTTTTTTAATGATGACAACACTTAAGATCAACTCTCCATGTTGAGACCGACAAGGGACAGGTGAGGCTATATTACCTGCTTGGCCGGGTTTTGGTCTCAGCCCTTAGTGCAGGCAGGGCCTTCCCCAGCCCAGCTACTTCCAGTGTGTAAGTCACTGGAACCTCTCAGCTGATGTCCAACAGGCTGGCTCACTGGGCTCCTGTCCCTCATTTAGCGCCAAGACTTGGGCTCCCCTGATTTCTCTCCCTGCCGGGCCTTTAACTGATATCCATCAGGCCCAAACAAAGTACTTGTGCATCTTCTGATGATGATTAAAATTTACTAGAGGACATTCAGAGTGGAGAAGTTTGCTAGCCAGCCTCCAAGATGACCCCCAGAGGCCCCCACCCTCCAAGATTCCACACCCTATGTAGTCCTTGCCCACATGGTACCAGCGGGTCTGTGAGACCAAGAGATTACAGAAGTGATGCTGGGGTGCCTGGGCAGCTCAGTTGGTGAAGCGTCTGCCTTCAGCTCAGGTCATGATCTCAGGGTCCTCAGATCGAGCCCCTGTATCAGGCTCCCTGCTTAGCGGGGAGTCTGCTGCCTCTGCTCCTTCCCACGCCCATCCCTGCTCATGCTCTCTCTGTCTCTCATATAAATAAATTTTAAAAAGAAAAAGTGATCCTGTGTCTCTTCTGAGATCAGATGATAAAAAGCACTGGGGCTTCCATCCTGGCTGTGTGCAATGAAGCTCTCTCTCCTCTCTCCTCTCTCTCAGGTCCTTTGCGAGGGGGGAAACCAGCTGCTCTGTTGTGCGCAGCTCAACCTCTCTCTCTCCCTGGGGAGGGCTCTGTGTGGTGTGGCACTGAGGCCTCTCGTGAACAGCCACAGGAGTGAGCTGGCGAGGGGGTCCTCCTAATCACAAGCCTTCTGAAGAGAGCAGCTCGGGCTGACAATTTACTGCAATCTCGCCAGAGACACTGAGCACCAGGAACATCCAGAGAAGTCCCTCCCAGGCTCCCAACCCTGAGAAACTGCATGCTATCATAAATGCTGGTTGTTCTAAGCTGCTGAATTTCGGGGTATGAAACCATAGATGACTAATACAAGAAGGAAGGCATTTCTGCTTTTCCTGCGTAGCCTTGGAATATACAAGAAGTGAATGGATTAAGAAGATGTGGCCCATATACACAATGGAATATTACTCAGCCGTCAGAAAGGATGAATACCCAACTTCTGCATCAACTTGGATAGGACTAGAGGAGATTATGCTGAGTGAAATAAGTCAAACAGAGAAAGTCAATTATCATATGGTTTCACTTACTTGTGGAACATAAGGAATAGCATGGAGGACATTAAGAGAAGGGAAAGGAAGAAAATTGGAGTAGGAGATGAGCTATGAGAGACTATGGACTCCGGGAATCAAACTGAGGGTTTTGGAGGGGAGGAGGGTGGGGGGATGGGTTAGCCCAGTGATGGGTATTGAGGGCACGGATTGCATGGAGCACTGGGTGTTATAAGTAAATGATGAATCATGGAACACTACATCAAAAACTAATGATGTACTGTATGGTGACTAAACATCATTAAAAAAAAAAAAGCTGCACATTTCTATCTATGAGAACTAGGCCATCCTTCTTCCCAGCACCTCACACGGAGCCTTACACTGGTTAGGCAATCAATGAATAAGTGATGAAAGTCAAAATTATAATGAACAGATTGCTAATTCAGTCGTGTAACAGAAAAATGGCAAAAGGACCATGAAGGTTCCAGAAAATACCCAAAGTCACTATGCCAAGGGTCACAATCAAAGCACGCTTTACTTACTGTCTTGACAAAGCATGACTATACTTATGTAAATTTAAGTGCATAACTCCCTCCAAAACTCTTGCACACGTGTAAACCGATCCTTGATCAACACCAATTTGAATTGCACAGGTCCACTAATATATGGATTTTTTCCCCCAATAAATACAGTACAATACCATAAATGCATTTCTTCTTATGCTTTTCTTAGTAACATTTTCTTTACTCTAGCTTACTTTATTATAAGAATACAGCATATAGGGCGCCTGGGTGGCTCAGTGGGTTAAAGCCTCTGCCTTCGGCTCAGGTCATGATCTCAGTGTCCTGGGATCGAGTCCTGCACTGGGCTCTCTGCTCGGCAGGGAGCCTGCTTCCTCCTCTCTCTCTGTCTGCTTCTCTGCCTACTTGTGATCTCTCTCTCTGTGTCAAATAAATAAATAAATAAAATCTTTAAAAAAAGATTTAAAAAAAAGAATACAGCATATAATACATATGAGATACAAAATATTCAGGGTGCCTGGTGGCTCAGCCATTAAGCATTTGCCTTTGGCTTAGGTCGTGATCCTGGGGTTCTGGGATCAAGCCCCACATCGGGCTCCCTGCTCAGCTGAGAGCCTGCTTCCCCCTCCAACCCTCCCCTTGTTTGTGCTCTCTCCCTCTCTCTCAAATAAATAAAATTTTTTCAAAACATACGAAACAGGCATTGTTGACTACTTATGTTATCAGTTAGATTCTGGTCAACAATATGCTATCAGCAGTTAAGTTTTTTAAGTTTTGGGGGGAGTCAAAAGTTACACGTGGATTTTCGACTATATAGGGGGTTGGTGTTCCTAACCCCTGCCTTGTTCGGGGAGTCAGACACAAAAACAGTAGTGTTTACACTGTAAATACACAAAAACACTACTATTTACAGTAGTGTTATTTGTAACAGCAAAACATGGAACACTAAATATCTCTTGACAGTAAGCCCATAAATTCTGTGGCCTGAGGTGGAAATTTAGGCATTGGGCGTGCATATGGTATCAGAATGTCACTCCTTCCAGGCCCTGACAGTGGACAGAAATAGGATTTTATGTGTGTATGTCTCTCTACACACACACACACACACACACACACACACACACACACACACACACAGAGTCCTACACATTTTAAACCTCCATCTACTGAAAACCACATGCCACATCAATACCTACAATCCCCACCAACCACTAAAGTTCATTCCACGGTTCCTCCTGCCACATCTGATTGCAAGAACCCTGGCTCCCAGGAGCCTTATGACATTTATTCAGCTGACCAGCGCCCCCTGGGGGTCACTCCTCTCTCATCTCCACTGCCGCTCCCTCTCCCACACAGATGCTCCTCGGCCCCCCTGGGCTTGGCCAAGGGGCCCTCCTCACCCTCCTCCGGCTCTGACTCTGCAGGCAGGAGGCCTCTTCTCACAGACTCACCCTCATGCCATTGGGACTTGGACTCCAGGGGGACGCCCTTGACTTCCGGCCTGGGCTTGGTCTGTCAGAGCCCACTCTGGGCTACCCTCATGCGCTGATAACCTCAACCTGCTTCGGTTGTGATGCACCACACCAGGAAGGGCTGCCGACCCCAACGTGGGTGCACATCTTACACCCCACGGGCTGCCCTTTGCACAGACTCACTGCACTTGGGCTGTCCCTTCTGTGGACACCCCTCTCACCTGCTCTGGCCTCTGTCACCCCAAAGCAGATCCCCCTGCCCCAGATGGACACTCACCTCACCCCACTTGGGCTCTGACTCTCGGCACCACCTTCCCCACCCTGTTTGGTCACTGAGTCCCCCACACATGGACACCCTCTTCAGCCCACAGGAGGGAGCGAGCCCTCCCTTGCCTGCAGACCCCCACACAGCCATGTCCCGCCTAACGGCTTCAGGGTTGAACTGTTTAGGAAGGGGGAGGTGATAGTCTAACTGAACACTTTTAAGAAGTTAAATGGTTTCAGGCGCCTGGGTGGCTCAGTGGGTTAAAGCCTCTGCCCTCGGCTCAGGTCATGATCCCAGGGTCCTGGGATCGAGGCCCACATCGGGCTCTCTGCTCCGCAGGGAGCCTGCTTCCTCCTCTCTCCTCTCTCTCTGCCTACTTGTAATCCCTCTCTCTGTGTCAAATAAATAAATAAAATCTTTAAAAAAAAAAAGAAGTTAAATGGTTTCAAAGAATATTTGTTGCAAGAAAGTGCTTTAAACTGTTGCTTTCTTAACCTTAAAAAGTGCTGTACGGAAGCAGAAAACGACAGATAAGTAAATGAAAACATAAAGTCACTTGGGATGTAACTTGCACATAAGCTTTGTTAACTGGCATTACTTATAGTCTTCTAACACATTTTCTATACACACACAACTATATCCCTTTAAAAAAAAAAAGATGATTGATCCCAGGGTCCTGGGATTGAGCCCCACATCGGGCTCCTTGCTCAGCGGGGAGCCTGCTTCTCCCTCTCCCTCTGCCTGCTGCTCCCCCTGCTGGTGTGCTCTTTCTCTCCTTCTGACAAGTAAATAAAATCTTTAAAAAAAAATAAAAATTTTAGGGTGCCTGGGTGGCTCAGTGGGTTAAAGCCTCTGCTTTCGGCTCAGGTCATGATCTCAGCATCCTGGGATTAAGGCCCGCATCGGGCTCTCTGGTCAGCAGGGAGCCTGCTTCCTCCTCTCCCTGTCTCTCTGCCTGCCTCTCTGCCTACTTGTAATCTCTCTCTCTGTGTCAAATAAATAAATAAAATCTTTAAAAAATAAATAAATAAAATAAAAATAAACATTTTAAAAAAGTGATCATTTCTGAAGGCACCTGGGTGGTGCAGTCAGTTAAGCATGTGACTCTTGGTTTCAGCCTGGGTCACTATCTCAGGGTGATGAGATCAAGCCCCGCATCAGGCTCCACGCTCAGCACGGAGTCTGCTTGAGATCTTGAGATTCTCTCTCACTCTTCCTCTGCCCCTCCCCCTGCTCACATGTGCTCTCTCTCTCCCTCTCTCTAAATAGTCTTTCAAAAAAAAAATCATTTTTAAACATTATTTACCTAACCTAGATCCTACATACCTGTGTATGTCAGGAAATATGTATCATGGCACGCATCAACGGCCGCAGCATCGTCTACTTCGTGGTCTCCCCATAACTCTTTAACACTCCTCCTGCACAGTCCGTTCTCAAACATTTTTTCCAGTTGCTCATTCCCAAGCAAAACTGGAAGTAGCTGGCCACAGGGGGATCAGTACTCTAAGGGCCTTTGATACAGAGTGCCAAATTCCTCCTGGGAGGAACTATCTGGGTTAAAATGGTGAGGAAATGCAGGGAGCCTCCTAAAATGTTGAGTGTATCAAGTCAGGGGAGACCAAAAGCCCCAAAACACTGCCAAGAGAGCCAGGTCAGCTCCCAAGCCTGGAGAGTTGGGTTGTGAGGGCCGGGGGTGACGAGCTCTAAGCTCTGGGTCTCCTCCAGGAAGGGAAGTCTCACTCACCTGCGCACAGGTCTTCAGGGGCTCTGGCGGCTTCTCATCCCGCTCTTCCATGCTCTCCTCCAGGAAAAGGGAGGGTCCTGAGCTGCAAGGGCAGAAGCCCTGAGAAGAACATCCCGGCACAGGTCCACCGTGACGCACCCCCCGCTCCCAGATTGGTCTCTGCTTCCAGGATGCATTCCCCATGGCAAGTGTGCATCTAGAGCTTTCTGCCTGAAAAGCTGTGCACGCACCTAGAGTCCCTCAGTCCCTGTCCCAGGCCAAGACTCTGCAGCTCCAACCTCGCGCCCCCACTACTGTCACAGGCCTCTGGACCCCCTAACTGAAAGTCATGCCCAAACACAGCCTTCTGCCCACCACCGAGACCTGCAGCACACGTCGGTCCCTCCCCGCACCACTGGGTTCTGGGATCCTCACAAATGCCCAGCACACCGAGGACCACGTAGCATGTGCTCCTCCCCTGCTGTGACCTGAATCTGCAGCCCTAAACCAGCACCCCTTCCTCAGGCAAGGAGCAGGGCTTCTGGGATTAACCACCCAGAGTCACCCTCCCTGACTGAATGCATGAAGCTCATGACACAGCCCCACCCCTCCCAGGATCCGACTCTTCCATCACCCTGGCCTGACCCTCTCGCAACCTGTCATGAATGGCCTCCCACTTCCAGCTCAAATAACCAAGCATATGCACGGAGCTGGGTCACACATAGGACCTGGTGCCTCCACCGTTCTGGGCTCCACTGGCCCCTACCAGAACGGCACCAGCAGGATCCCCTGTCCCAAACCCGCCTGAGCCCCGAATGTGTAGCTCAGACCTAGTCCCTCCACCAACATGGGTAACCTCAGGCCTGAATCGGCAACAGAGCTGCCATGGGCCTGGAAACTTCCTGACACACCCCAGCACGTGCCACCCCCTCCACGGCCCCGAATGTGGACCTCGGCTGTCTTTGTGCCAGCTCGAGATTTCTGGGTCTGAGACCAGAACAGCCCCTGGCAAATCCCAGCCCACACACCACCTTACCAACCCTACTCCACCTCTCCCTCTTACCCACACCCCTTTACCCCCACCGGATTCTCACTCCAACAGTATAGTGTGGGTTCACAATGCGGCTGTGTCCCAAACTTGCACACGCACCATTTCCTCCACCAACATCTCTAGGCCCCTACTTGAGCCACACCTGCCCAGAATCCTGCCCAAATATCCTTCTGGGCACCTGTAGCTTAGGGAGATCCTGTCTTCCCACCACCCTGGGTACCACCAGGCTGTGATTCGGGCACCCTCCGCACAAAGACCCCAGCACTCTCTAATTCCCACCTCCAGCCTCCGGTTTCCCATCCAAATACCCGTGTGTGTGCACAAGGGGACCGGGAGCAGCCCTAATCCTCTGCAGCCCCGAATCTGCAGGTGCTCCCTCCACTCGCCTGGGTATCCCCAGGCAGTACCAAGGTCCTAGGACCGCCCATGCCTCCCATTCTGCCCCTTCCAGGTCCAGATCTGCAGCCTAGATTCTGTCCCTCTACCAACCCAAGCATTCTCGTGCCTGCAAACAGAGTAGCCCCTGAGCAAAGGCCCTGGGAATGCCTACTTTATGATCAGGCTCCCGGCACCCTGCTTCCTTACCAAACAGCAGTCAATTTCAAGCAGCTACTGCAGCTCTGTCCTTCCCGGACGCCAATTCTGCACCTCCAACCCAAACCCCTCTCCACCAAACTTGCATGCCCTAGGGCCCTGCGCTTTCCTACCTGGGTCCCAAGATTACCAGTCCAAATTCCCGCTTCCCATTCACACACCCCCTGGAACGTGCAGGGAACGCTCTGCCTAGAACCCGCCTCCCGGCCTCGGTCCCTCCTTCAACCTAGGAGTCTGCAGCCCATCAGCGATTCTCGGAGGGTTCGCTCAAGTAGCACTGCCTCTTCTGGAACAAGACTCCGCAACTCAAACCTGGTCTCTCCACTACCCAGGGCGCCCCCCGGGTCCCCAAGCCAATTGCCCAGAATCTCACCTCCCACGTCAGGCTTCCTACTCAAATGTCTGCTCAAAATACAGGGATAGTGGCAGAGCCCCTCTCCTCCAAATCTGCTATTGACTACTCCATCCACCCGGGCTTCAGTCCTCGGATTCTGCACTAAATCGGCCTGGCCCTGGAGGAGGGGAAGGCGGGGTTCTCAGGATCTCCCCAGGTCCCTGCACATGGCCTGTCTTCACTGAGGCATTCTGAGGCCTGGGACAAGAGCACTACCCGACCAAGCACTCGCGCATGCCCTCAGTCCTGAACCTGTAGCTGCACCCAAGTATCTCCACCTACTTCGGGGAACCGAGGCTAAAGCTCCGCCCGCGAGGGTCCCAGGTCGCCCACCCCTACTCCTAACCCCAAGTTCCCGCCTACACCCTGCGCATGCGCGCATGGGACACCCAGCGCTGCCCCGCCCCTCACCGACCTGGGCGTCCACCGGCTCGCGGCCCAGGCCGGGCCTGTCCCAGCTTCAGTGCCCGGCACGGCTGTGCGGCAGAACGGGGTCGGGTTAAGCAACCCCCTGCGCCGATTCTGCACACAACAGACTCGGCTTAAGTTAGGTCGGCCCCCTCCCCTAGTCGGGATCCGCAGCGCGCCCAGGTGCGCGGCGACTGCAAGCACCCGCGCTGGGGACAATGGCTGCGTTTCTGGCCGAACCCGGAAGTGCGTTTGGGCTCGGCGAGCCGGGACTACAGTTCCCAGAAGCCTCAGCGGCGCCAGCGGCGATTACGCTAGAGTCCAGCTACTCCCGGAGGTGAGCGTGGGAATTACGGCCAGACGCGTCCGGTTGGAGTAACCGCTGGGGGCTGCGACTGTGTGTGCCCGAGTTTTTGCGGGGCGCCGAGAGGAGGAGCAGGACCTGGCGTCCTAGACTTCGATGCGGGGTCAGTGGCTGACTTCGGAAAGGCTGGCCTGGGACCGGCTGGACGCCCAGGCAGAGCGGCCGTGAAAACGGGATCCGATGAAACGGCGGGGACCCCTCCCGGGCTCCCGCTGCTTTGTCAGACGCTTCGCGTGCGCAGTGCCCTTTTTGGTCCTCAAGCCCCAAAACAGTGGCTACAAGCCCGTTACACAGTCCAGGGAGCTCCTGTAAAGTCCTTCAGGAATCTGACATGTTGATATGTGTCTGTAGCTCATAATAGTCAAATAGCAAGAATTTTTTTAAAGTGAGTTCTTTCTCTTCCTGTAAGACTTCAGGGATCTGTTCCCTATCCCTCTCCTTCGCTTTTTGCCTGATCTCCTGACCATTTTTCTCTCTCAGTTCCAGTCACGCCGGCCTTTCCACCTTCCCCAGCAACTCCATGAGGCTCCCACCTCAGGACCTTTGCATGTGCTGTTCATGCTGGCCGGCAGTCTCTCCCTTTGAGGATTCGCCTGGATTCTGCCACCTGGTCCTTAGGCAGATGTCACTTTCTCGTGAGGTATTCCCCTATCAACCGTTGTAAACTCGCAAACCTTTCACTCGCCCATGTACTCCTTGCCTCCTTCCTCATCTTTATTCTCTAGAGAACTTTTCACTACCTATGTTGTAGGTATTTATTTGTTCTATTGTTTATCAGCTGTCACCACCAGACACTACCATAAGGGGAAGGATTTGTATCTACTTTGATCAGTGCTGTATTCCCCAGCATCCCAAGGTATGGGGCACATTAATAGATGCTCAATAAATGTTTGTTTTGTTTCGAATAAGTAAAGGTCCCTGGCCCTTTGTTAAACACATCAACATCTCATTAACTGGCCCAATCACCCTGTGAGAAAACAGTGATGTTTATTTCCACCCCACCAGGGAGAAGCTGACCATTGGTGCCCTGCTGTATGAAAATATGGCATTTAAATTTTTTATTACTATCAAAGTACTCCTGTAGTTTTCTTCATGTAACTTCTAACAAATTATTGCTGTTTGAAATGTAATCTCTACCCCCCAAATTCCTTATGATGGATAATTTTTTTTAAGATTTCATTTATTTATTTGAGAGAGAGACTGAGAGAGAGAGAACATGAGCTGGGTTGGGGGGCAGAGGGAGAAGCAGACCCCCCGCTGAGTAGGGAGCCTGATGCGGGGCTCGATTCTGGGACTCCAGGATCGTGACCTGAGCCAAAGGAAACCGCTTAACTGACTGAGCCACACAGGTGCCCCTGTGGTTGATTAAAAAAAAAAAATTTATTTGTGGGATACCTCACTGGCTCAGTTGGTACAGCATGCGACTCTTGATCTCGGGTTCCTGCATTCAAGCCCCACGTTGGGAGTAAAGATCACTTAAATAAAAGACTTTTAAAAACAATAAATATTTATTTTGTATCTGGTTAACCTCCTGAAATGTTAGAAATTCTTCTTCAAAAGATTTTTATTTGTTTGAGAAAGCACGCATGCACATGCACACGCGGCAGGTGGGGGGCATACTCCCCACTGAGCAGGGAGCCCAACACGGGCCTCGATTCCAGGACCCCAAGATCATGACCTGAGTTGAGGGCAGATGCTTAACTGACTGAGCCACCCAGGCACCCCTGAAATGTTAGGAATTCTTGTAGTATTTCCCTTGATACTCGGTTTTTCTAGTGAGACAGGCGTCTACGGATAATTATAAAATCTCTTCCTTGCCAGTATTTTTAACCAGATATTTCCTTGCATTTGGATTATGTTGGCTATCATTTTCAGAACATTATCAACAGAAGTGACATTCTTGTTTGTGTTTTCTTTTTAATGGGCATGCCTCTACCATTTGAGGGTTAACCATGTTGTTTTTTAAATGGAAGTAGGTAACTTGTTTTTTTTTTTTTTAACTTTTTGTCACATAAATTTCCAGCACAAAAGTAGAGAGACTGGGCACCTGGATGGCTCAATTGGTTAAGCCTCTGCCTTCGGCTCAGGTCATGATCTCAGGGTCCTGGGATCGAGGCCCACATCGGGCTCTCTGCTCAGCAGGGAGCCTGCTTCCTCCTCTCTCTCTCTCTGCCTGCCTCTCTGCCTACTTGTGATCTCTGTGTGTGTGTCAAATAAATAAATAAAATCTTAAAAAAAAAAAGTAGAGACTAGTTAAAGGGCACCCCCTTTGGCCTGTCATGCAACTTAATTTTCCACTGGATCTTTTCTCATCTCTAGCTCCACCTGTGCTTTCCACTGTCTTCCTCCCCCAGTGGTTTTGAAGCAAATCCTACACATTATTTCATTTCATCTGTAAGAGTTTCAGTATGTGTTTGAAAGACAGGGACGGTTTTGAAAACAAAACTTCAGTACAAAATACATATTCATTAAGGGACACCTGGGTGGCTCAGTCGGTTGAGCATCGGATTCTTGATTTCAGCTCAGGTCTTGATCTCAGGGTCATGGGATCCAGCCTCACATCAGGCTCCATGCCCAGATCCTCTCTCTCCCTCTGCCCCTCCCCACCCCCTAGCACGCTCACTTGCTCTCAAAACCAAAACAAAACAAAAATAGGTGTGCATCATAACCATTGGGCACAGAGAATGCAAAATTACTATGATTGGCAGATATGATTACAAACCACAAGACCTAATAGAATTAACTAAAAGAAATGAACATCAAGGAGAGGCTAGAAAGGCATCAAATATGAAACAGATAGTGGCAAACATTTACGTACCACTCTGGGTCAGGTACTGCTGTAAGGTCCTTATGAAGGTTTCTCACTTAGTCCTCACAGCAATTCATACAAGGTTGGACCGTTATTTCCGTTTTACGGAAGATGACATTGAGGCCCAGAAGTGTTAAGTAACTTAGTCTGGATTGTACTGTGAGGGCAGAGCTGGGACTGAGTCCAAGAAGTCTGATGCAAGAGTTCATGCTTTCAATTCTTACATTACATTGCCCCTTGCCCACCTACCGATATCTTTCCTCTACATAAGCAGTACTAAGTTTGCAATCAAGACAGGAAAGTTTATATTTATTCATAATAGAAGCAAAAAAAAGGAAACATAAGAAGAAACCTTCAAAACTCCAATGACAGACATGAAAGACACCGAATCACTCGGTATCACAACCTGTGCTATAAAGATGTCAAGTCTTACAGAATGATCTACAGATTCAGTATGTAAACGTGACAAAATCATGATAGGATGCTTTGACCATGAACTCATCTTCTTTTTTCTCTGTATCTTTTCCATTTTTTAAAATTTAAAATATTCAGGCATTAATGAATTAGTAATATATAATTTAAAACTGACTTTGTCTTTTGTTTGCTCTTTTTTTCTTTTTCTTTCAAAATGAACAAGACGGTAAGTTTTACTTCCAGGAGCACCCGAATCCTGACCTAACCTGAATGTTATGGGGACTTCAGAACAGCTACTACCGAGGAAGAGGAACTCATTCTAGGGAGATGCCCATCGAACCCAGAGGTCTCTCTATCAGCTGTTTGGGGATTAGGTGAGACCCAAGTTGCATATTGAGGTTCTGTTGGCCAGGATTTGGGTGAGGGCTCAACGCCTATTGACAAACAAGGAGGTCATGAATCCACTGGCTCTAAATGCTGGAAGATAAAGTCAAGAGTCACTAGAGGGAGAGTATAACCTGTCCCTGGAACACAGGAGGATGGCTGGTTCTTGGCAGTGGCGGGGGGGGGGTGGAAGACAGTCTTTTTCCTTTGCTCAATCCTCTTCTCAAACTATAAACATTGGAGGGACCCAGGGCTTAGTTATCAGCTCTTACTGTTCTCTGTCTTTGTCCACTTTCTTTGCCATCTGTATTGGAAAGGGTTAACTCAACAGGCCTGGGTATTCAAACCCAAGAAGGGCCTACTTCCATGACTAGCTCTTGGTCGGCTTCTAGGAGCTAAGCCCTTACAGTGTTCTATCTGATAAGGGGTTTTGCAGGCCTGAGGCCTTGAGCCACACTGTACCGGCTTGTCCACAGTTCATACAAACAACGTGATCTGTGGTGAACTTGACTGCTATAGGGCCTGGAGCTTCAGTGACGGGTCGGTCCTATGGTATATGCCCATGTGACTGACCTCCTACAAAAACCCCACACACTTAGGTTCAGGGTGAGCTTCCCGGGTTGGCAACTCTTCACAAGTGTTGTCACACATCATTGCTGGGGGACTTCCCTGGTGACTCCACTGAGAAAGGACACTGGAAGTTCGGGTGTGGTGTCCTCCAGACTTCAGCCCATACACCTTTCCCTTTGCTGATTCTGTTCTCTCTCTCTTTGCTATAATAAACTATAACCATGAGTATAACAACTTCTGGGTCCTGTGAATCCTTCTAGCAAATCCTCGAGCCTGAGGCTGGTCTTGGAGAGCCCTGACACCAGATCTCCCACAGCCCCATCACTTTAAACCCCACTGACAACTCCCAGATGTGTCTCTCTCTCCCAGCTGGCTCTATCGAGATTTTTATGAACAACTGCCTGTTTATTCGCCCGCTAATCTATTTTTCAAGTGCCTAAAGCAAATTCTTGACTTTCCTTCTCTATCCCAAAGGTGCTCCTCCCTCATTGTTGCCTCAGAGAGTGGCCTGCTAGTCACCCAGGTGCTCCGGCCAGAAACCTGGGGAGTCGTCCTTGACTCCTCACTCCGTCTTCACCACATCTGACTCTCACCACCTCCACCCCCAGACCCCTTGGGATTCTAAGCATCTTGCATCTGCTCCTCCCCTAGGTGCCTCAGTCTCTCGTGTCGTTCTGTTGTTTTCCTGTCATCATCTCTTAATAGCTCCTTGTTTCTCATTGTCTGCCATGCTTTGAAAAGGCTGCTCCCTGTATACATCCCCTGCTCATCTCTGGCTGGCTCACACCCCCCATGCCCGGCTGCTGGGTCTCGAACCTTGGCCCACTAATTCTGGATCACTTTCTCCCTGTTTTTATTGCTTTTAAAGAAACACGAACCAAAAGCCCAAGATTTGGTGGGAGCTAGGCTCCAGAGCTTGAAAAAACACATTAAAACGGAATGTCACAAGGTCTACAAAGAGAATGGCTGGAATATAAGAGGCACCCAGTAAATTTCACTGAACACGTGATTGAGCGTGATTCCTCAAGGATTTCTGGAGAAAGGAAATCTGCTTCCATTAGACTCAGGGGTTGATCTGGCAGTAAATTCTGTGTTCTGGATTCACAAGCACCTGTTACGCAAAGAGAAGAGATGAGTTCTGTTTTCTGGGGAGGCCTTCCTGGTCTACTTGCTCTATTCAGTCCGAGGCCCAGGTGCTCTGGCACTGTCCTCCATCCTTGGAAATTCCAAAGACCTTCCTCCTGTCTCACTGAATTTCAGCCATGCTTGCATTTCAGTCATGCTTGCATCTCTCCATTCCTATAACAGCCCTTATATGTCCTTACCACAGAGGACACACTCTGAAGTGTCCCCCGTAATCCTCACCTCCTGGTATTCCTGCCCTTAGGTCATCATCCCCTTCCCTTGAGGGCAAGGCCTATGACTTGCACCTAACCAGTAGAATATGGCAGAGCGGCAGGATGTGCCTGATGGCAGGTGCTGGAGATTCTGTTATGTAAGAGTGCAGCTTCTGTCTTGGCTTTGAAAAAGCAAGATGTGATGGTGTGAGCTGCCTATGGAGAGGGCCACATGGCAAAGGACTGAGGGCAGCCTCCAGTTGACAGCCAGTAAGAAAGTGAGGCCCTCGTTTTGACAGGCTGCAAGGAACTGATAACCACATGAAGCCAGCAGCCACATGAACTTGGAAGTGGATGCTTCCCCAGTAAAGCCTCAGATGAGACCAGAGCCTGGGCCAGCACTGTGATTAGAGCCTTGCAGAAAGCCCATCTGAGCAGTTCTTGGACTCCAGACAGAAACTTTGAGACAGTAACATGCTGTGTTAAGCTGCTACATTTCTGATAATTTGTTATGCAACAACGGATTGTGATACACCCACCTCAGAGCCTTTTCACTTAATGCCCCTCGACTTGGAATATTCCACTCCACACCCTTTGCATGGTTTGCTCTCTGTCGTTCCCTCCAGAATGCTGCAGACATTGAGTTTGCTGATCCAACACTCCTCCCTATATCTTATCCCTTGTCTAATTCTATGGACAAGACTAGGAAACATAACACCTCACTCTGTCAGCCTTCTCTGCAACAAGGAATACCACGTGACAGAATTCTGGCCAAGGAGACAGAAGAAGAATGTCCCTGAGTGAGACTTCTAGCAAGAGCTTTTGCTTCACTGATAAAAGGGAACAAATGTAGCTCTCCTCCCCAGACCCCGATGAAGAGAGGGACCTAAAAGGCTAATTGTACCAGTTCCTAGCAGACTGAAGAGCTGACAGGCCTAAACACAATCCTGACAGTGGCCTGAGCCAGTCTGAGTGTCCTCTGTAGAACCTGGAAACTCTTAAATAGTAATAGAGGATGTAATGTAATCCGAAGTTATAGAGGAATAGGGACCTGGAAGCTTGCATAGGAATTCACTCTGGACTGAGAACAACTGAGCAAATTCATTGCTCAGCAAATAGGAGCAACCATGTACGAAAGAAAAGCTTCCTGATAACATTCCAGTCCTTAGACACCCACACATAACTTCTGATACTGAGTTATCTGAGATTCCCCAGTGTCCTCTCAATTACTTTCAGAGGGTTTGTCTTTTTATTAAAATCCCTAACTATGGGGACACCTGGCTGGCTTAGTTGGTAGAGCATATGCAACTCTTAATCCTGGGGTCGTGAGTTCAAGCCTCACATTGGATGTGGAGCCTACTTTTAAAAAAAAATAATAATGTTAAACTCCCTGACTATAAGACATTCACATCTTTTGAGGATGGCTCATCTGTCAATTAGACTAAAGCCAGCCCCCCTCCAATATACCCTCCACAGTAACTGGTCTGCCCTCTGGAAGAACAGGGAACACATGTGTCACTCTACTGCATGGCAGGACTTCAGACACTAAATTACTGTGTCCCTACAGTTTCTCTTTTCCAAGTCTGTCCTGGACTCCCTCTTTTGCCTCCTAAAAGTCTGACTGGTCACTGACTCCTTCAGAGGATACTGTCTAAGGTCCGTCACTGGACGTGAAGTAATCTGGCTAGTCCTGTACATGGATGTTATCACTCGAGTCCTCTGAAATAACTTCCTTAATCCTGAGAACCAGGACGCCATCTCCTGAGTTATGGCAACTTCCAGTGGGAAGCTCTGCTTCCCATTTGCCTGAATGAGCTAATAGCTTTCTTCCTTTCGGGTGATAAAACTGATGATGCTTTTTTTTTAATTTGGCTACCCGGAAAGACAAAGACAAATGAGAAATATAGAGACAGATACTATGTAGGTCCAGCATATTTATTTTCTTATCCATGCCTTGACTTCCTGCTATCATTAAAAGTATTTTCCTAATTGTGGCTCCTATTTGTAATTTAGCACCATTATATAGTGTGGTGTGAATTATATAGGTTGCTGTGAATTGCCTCAAATCCCCCCTGGGAGAAATGTAGGGAGAGAAATATGAAAAAGATAAAAGATTAGAAAAGGAAACAAGTCAGAAGGGATATCAGTGCACTGAATGGGATGGGAATGGAGAGAGATGGAATGGAATGGAAACTGAAGTCAGGGAGTGGAATGGAATAAATGGCATGGCGTCCAGAAAATGTAAATGAAGGAAATGGAATAAACAGAAAAACCAGGGGCTTCTGGGTGGCTCAGTCAGTTACGAGGCTCTTTGGCTTGTGTTGTGATCCTGGGGTCCTGGGATCAAACCCCATGTCGGGCTCCAAGCTCAGCAGAGAATCTGTTTCTCCCTGATGCTCTCCCTCTTTTCCTCATGCTCTCTCTTTCTCTCTCTCTCTCTCAAATAAATACAATCTTTAAAAAAATAAATAGAAAAATCGTAGTGGAAAGCAATGAAAAGGAAAAGATGGAGTAACATAAGCGGGTGTGGAAAGGAGAGGAATGACATGGAACATACGGTTAGAAATGAACAGACAAGAGTGGCAAAGGAAGGCATCCGAGGAGAGGAAAAGAATGGAAGGCAGGTGACAAAAAAGGGCAACTGGGAGTTTGGAAATGGCAATACAGGAATGGAACTGGAGTACTGCGGAATGTAGGATGAGGAGATGGAGTTGAACGCAGCTCATGGAACGGGGTGGATGGGAAGGAGAGGGGAAGGAATGGAAGGAGAGGACCTGAAAACAGGAAGCTAACTGGGAAGGAAAGTGCTCGAAGGGAGTGTGATGGGAAAGAAGGATGAGAGCAGGGAATGAGATCTGATGGAGGGGAGCAGAGAAGGGATGGACGAGGAAAGAGTGGGTGGGAATGGGAAACAGGGAATAGAATGAGTGGAAGACAGAGGCACAAGGGAAAGGAAATGGAAGGAGAAGAAGGAAAGAAGTGGAAGAGCAAGGAAGAGAGTGGGAAGGTACTGTATGGAGGGAGAAGAAAGGGGATGCTCTGGAATGAAAGGAAAGCCAGGCACATGGCACTGTGTAAATAGGGACACTGAACAGAAAGGAGTGGGATGGTGGGAGCCAGAATGCATAGGATGGAGTAAACATTTGAGTGGGGAAGAACAGGGGTGAGAAGGAACAGAGTAGAAATGAGACAGAGGGTTGGGATGGAAGCCGAGTGGACAGGACTGAAGAGAAGGTCACAGAATGTGGAAGGGATGAACCCAGTGGATTTCAAGGGAAAAAATAAAAATGAAGAAAATGCAATAGAGATCAGTGGGAAAGAATGGAAGGGACATAAGGAAGAGATGGAAAGGAATGGAATGGGATGACATAAGAGGAAAAGAAGGAATTTTATGGAAAGGAACAAAAGAAATGGAGTGCGGAGGGATGGAATGGAATGAACATAAATAGCATCGCAAGCAAATGGTTGGAATAATGTGGGAGAGAAATGGAGTTAGGTTGGCCTCCTGCGTGGCTCAGTCAGTTGAGCACCCAACTCTTGGTTTCAGCTCAGGTGGTGATCTCAGGGTCATGCGACTGAGCCCCCACTGTGCTCTCCACTCAGCAGCTGGGGGCACGGGGCAGGGGTGTCTGCTGGACAGTCCTTCCCTCTGCCTCTCCCCCTCCTCCTTGCGCTTTCGCTCTCAAAAAAAAAAAAAGGAGCAAAGTAAAATGGATAGAAAGGAAATGGGTGGTGTGGGAGCGTCCACAGTACTGACCCCATCTTGTTGACGTCTGCGAGATGACCTTGCTTGGGGCTATGTGTTCCAGGGCCCTTGTAGGTTACGATGTGCCCCCACCGAATATGGGGAGGCTTGTCCTGGGCCTCCCTAAAGCTGTTTAGGTAACTGGTAGAGACGACCTAGTTTCTCCCCCACCCCCACCCCTTCTGGCGCACAGGTGGCCGCAAGAGGTCTGTTAGGCGTTAGACCCTGTGACTTCGCTCTACAAAATCTTCGGACTAAGATCAGGACTTCATGGAGAATTACTGCTCTGCTGCCTGATCGTCCCTCTGATCCCATCAGTGAGTTACTCTGAACGAAACTCCATGTAAACGGTGTGGAGGCACCTGCTTCGTTTTCTGGTCTGAGTGCCTTCTCCATCTGGGGGATACACTCCCGCCCTTCCTCCACCTGCTAACAGGTGGGGGTGGAAAGAAATGTGATAGAAACGCGGAACGGAGTAAAATCAAGTGGACTGGAAAGGAACGGAATGAAATGAAGCAGAACATGATAGAATAGGATGAATGGAATGGAACCGAAAAATAATGAAGGGAAAAGTCTCTTGAGAGTTTATCCTGCAGACCTTTCAGCAAGGAGGAAGAAGCAGGTTGGTGACCACTCTCCACCTGTCTGAAGACTCAGGGTGGCGTGAAATTACCTCATAGTTTGACTCTATGTTTCCTTTTGGTAGAGTGGGGGCCGATGGATCCAATGCAATCTTGGGCAGTGGTTTTCTGGGGCCGTGAAAATAGTCCCTGGGGGTTGCTGATGGTCGATCCTTCTACACGTGAATGGAGAGATCGGTTAGGGCCTATGGGCACAGATTGCCTTAAAATTACAGTGGCTAGAAAGTGCCAACCTGCACTCTTCAGCGACCCTAGAGAGGAAGAGGTTTCACCAAGTCCTTGCAAAGAATCAGAAGTGGATATAAGTAGGACCCAGGGGCCTGCCCCCGATCTAGAACTCTGTCTTTTCACCTGGCTCCCTTTGCAACCTCTACTCCAAAACTTTGCACCCCAGCCTGTGCCAGCTAGTGCCACCTTGTCTGCAATCCAGTTCAGATCCCTGGAGGGAATAGGAACACAGGAGGAGCCAGAGACCTAGAATCTGAGCCAGCAGCCTCTGAGGCCTTGGGCCACTCTCTCCCCAACCCTGGCCTTGCAACATACAATAAAGATTTCTGCAGGATGGTTTCTCAGGCTTGTCAAACAACATTCTCAGATTGTATTCCCACTGCAGCTTTTTAAAATCAAACCCAGCAGAACCAACATACCTCATAAAACTGCTCTGGGGGTTCTGGGGGCAGCACCTGGGGGGAAAGAAAGTAGTGAAGAGGCCATAGGGATGGGGACCATTCCCAGAAATGCTCAGAAACAGCTTTGGCCTCAGAGGAAGTTACAGCCCTCCTGATTCCCAGAGGAGCTCAAGGCTAGGCACTGTCATGCTGAAGGGCAAGACAAGGAGAAGAAAAGGAAAGCCAGGGAGGATCTTGGGATCTCTGGAGAAGGCAGGGGAGGAGATGCAGAGAGACTCAAGCTAGCCCTGAGTATCGTCAAGAGAACACACCTCACACCCCAACCCGAAAGGTGGGACTGGAATGGCCCTGCTGGGCTGGGGAAGGACCAGAGAGTCCGGGAAGCAGGGCGGGCCCCTCTGGAGCTCTGCTCACCTTTTTGACTCCAGCCTGTCCTTGAGGTTCAGGTAAATTGCCATACATGGGCCTCGGCCAGTCTAGAGAAAGGGAATGCCAGCCTGGGGCTGGAGTTAGGAAGAGATGTGAGGGAAGGGGATGTTTCTCCAGGTCACTCCTATCCCCAGAAGGGTAGAGGCAGAAACCTTCCTTCCCTCCTCCCCAGGACACCCCAGCACAGCTCTAATGAGCCTGGCCTGTAAATCTAGTTCTGGGTTAGATAAGGCTGTTTGATGAGATGGATGAGGACAGCAATCTAAGACCCAGCCCTAGTGGGCCTCTGTGGCGTGGGTTTATCCTTTCCCCTTCCTGGGCGTGGATTTACTCTCTGCAAAACTCAGCTGGATTGGACAGTTTCTAGGGCTTCCATTTCGGGGGAGGAGGGGCATCCTTCCAGAATCCTAGCCCAGAGATGTCAAAGATGTTTCCTTTGGCCTTTAGTCAGCTCCCATCCATCAGCACAGGGTGCGTGAAGCAGCATGCTAAGACAGGTTATAAGGCTGACGTTGGTTTTGTCAGGGATGGGTATTGCGATTGATTCTCTCTACCCACAGCAATCAACTGGAAAAGTTTTCTGAGAGTGAGGAAGGAGAGAATAGCAACCAATGCCCTGATTTTTGCTGTGGCTGTTGGAACAGGGAGAACTCCTCAGAGTTCTCGGCTCCAATCTCATGCATGATCACTAGTGGCAAAGCTAGGAGCAGAGGCCCAGGCTCCTGGTACCAGCCCCTTCCCCATACCCAGCCGCTGCCCTGGGCATCAGCTATGAAGTCACTTACTGGAACAGGACTCTGCATGGGGCCCCTCCGCAGAGGTGGGTGTTGCTCCCTCCTGGATGGGGTCCTTTGCGTTTTTCCTTGAGAACCTGAAACCCCAAATCCCTCATTCTTCTGCCTCCAGTCCTTGCCCTTCACAGACCCTACCCATATCCCACATCCGTTCTTGGGCAATGTCCCAACCCCTCTAGTTCCCCAGTTGCTGCAGACACCACTCACACCATGGTCAGCAACACTTCAGAACCATGGTCAGCAACACTTCAACCAGGCAGCCCCCCGCAGGCCACGTCCCCTACCCCATTCCCAGCGATACCGTCTGGCGTTTCTGTTGTAGAAGAGATAGCCCAGCCCTGTGGATAGGGCAGTGAGAGTCAGGATCCCGAGGCCAATGCCAGCAATGACTCTTGCAGACAGGGAAGACCTGGGATCTGGGCAAGGAGAAAGAATCAGGACCCCGGTGTGACACACCTTCATGCCCGCCCCATCCCCATTCCTGAGCTGTGGCTTTATGTCTACTGTCACTTGATGAACACATGTTTCCCAGTCACTGGGAGGCAGCATTTTGTGGTATTAATAGCATCATTTCTGGAGTCAAATGGCCTATTCACAACTCAGCTGTGTGACCTTGACCATGCTACTTAACCCCTCTGTGCTTCAGTTGTCTCCTCTGTAAAAAAAAAAAGGGGGGGATAATAGTGTCAGTGGTTGCTGAAAAGACTCAACAGAAGAGTATTCATGTTCAAAATATGGAATGTTCAACATGCCCCAGATAGGACAATATTTAGTGATCAGTAAATGTTGGTGGGATGACAATACTCCTTGGGATGATGGGTCAAATATGGCTTTCAGAGGAAAGGGCTTTGGAAACCAGAAACCTGGCTCCCTCCCCCGCCATTTTCCCCCTCATTTTCATACCTGAGGCACCTTTGCCTCTCTGGGGCCCTGGGACCACAGACAAGTGACAGCCCCTTCTGAGTCCCATTTCCTCATCTGCAAAGGGAGGGAAATGGTACCCACTGCACAGTGACGATGTGAAGATGAAATGAGATCATGAATGTTCATGCTGGGCACACCGCAGGTGACTGATTAATAAATGATAATCATTTATTACCATAGCTGTAAACATTAATTTATTACCAATTTGTTACCATAAATTTATTACCATACCATTTATTACCAAGCTGTAATCATTCACGTGGGCCTGTGTTTGCCCGTCCACCTTCTGCAGAAGCCTTCCCAAGGGGTGAAGTCCAGCCACAGGGATGAGGAAGGTAGCCATGAGGATCAGGGGGCAGAGGAAGGGGCTCTCTGCCTTGGAGGAGCAGGAGGGGGCCTCCAGGGTACACTGGGGGTTCTTGGCTTCATTCTTTGAGCCTTCCTCTCTCTGTGTGTCAAACAAGTATAGCCATTCATAACCCTCTAGGCTTCGAGGGGATGAAGGGAGATCCCACATCGGAGTAAGAGCACTGAGCCTGATGCAGAGTCAGTACTTGATGAAAGGCCGTGATACAATCCGATGATGATGAGAGCAGCTGCCATCCACCAAGTTCTAGGCTCCAAGAGCCCTTCACACGTGACCTTGTTCAAATCCTACAACAGCCCCATGACCATCAACCATACTCACTGCTTCCTCTTCGGAGCCTCTGTTTCTCCATTCATCAAAGGGTCTTCACAAGACCAGAGGGTTGTTTTGAAGATTGAATAAGGTAGTTTGGGGAAGGTGCATTGGGTCCTCCACTCAGTGACAACTAAGACCATGACTCCTGAGGTGGCCGGCCTGGCTTCAAACCCTAGGGCGGGTCTCAGTCTGTCCTACACAACAGAGATGCCAGCAGGCCTCACCTCAGAGCTGGCTGGCAGGGGGCACCCAAGAAGTGTTTGCTGATACTGTATATGGAAAGGCTTGTTTCAGGCATGTGGCTAAGGCTCGATAAAGAATAATTTTGTTTGTTTAATAAACACAATATGCCAGGCACTGCCATAAAAACCTTACAAAGGTTGGTTAATTTTCAACGACCCTCTGATATAAGCACAGTTGTTATGTTTATTTTACCCACAAGGAATCAGAGGTCCAGAGAGGTTAAGCAGCATGCCCAAGGTCACACAGCCAATAAGCATTAGAGCTGGGATACAAAACTCTGGCTAATAGCGACACTGTGTTGCCCTCTCGAGAACTCAAGATAGAAATACAGGGACTTGGTGCCTGTCACACCCAGCTGTTATTAATATAATTCCCATAATTAGGGGCTACCTGGGGGGCTCTGTCGGTTAAGCGTCTGCCTTTGGCTTGGATCAAGCCCCCTGTCAGGCTTCCTGCTCAGTGGGAAATCTACTTCTCCCTCTCCCTTTGCTCCTCCTCCTGCTCGCTCATGCTCTTTCTCTCTCTCTTTCCCTCTCTCTCTCTCTCCAACAAGTAGAATCTTTAAAATATATATAATTCCTATAATTAATATAATTCCTACCAGTTCACTCCTTCACTCATTGACCATCCCCCTGACCCGCTGTACTTCTAAACAACTCTGGAAGGTAAGGTATCACAGCCCCCAATTCCAGGTAAAGAAATCGAGGCTCAGAGCGGCCTGGAGGGTTTTCCAGGGCACACGGCCGGGAAGGGGAGGTTCTGGCTCCCAGGCATTAAAATCTGAGATTCGGCAGCTCCAGATCAGGGAACCTGCTCCATGCAATACACTCGTAGTCACACTGGAAGACGGCGTCGGGGAAAGCGGCTCAGACCCCAGGGGAGGGGGCACGGAGGCACTCACCTACCACTCTGACCAGGACAGAGGCAGAGCGGGCCAGGCGGGTCACCGGGTTGGAGGCCGTGCAGTTGTAGATGCCCTCGTGTTCCCAGCTCAGGGCCCCGATGATTAGCTGCTCCCCTGTATACACAGTGGTGGAGTGTTCAAGGGTCCAGTAGAACTCAGCGCCCGGCTGGGACTCCGCCTGACACTGCAGGGTCAGGCTGAAGTTGAGCTCTGCCTGGATGATGCTGACCGCCCCGGGCGCGGCCCCGCTGGTGATGTCCACTCGATCTGGGCCATCTGTGTGCAAAGCCAAACATCACCCACCAGTGAGTTTTCCTGTTCTGCCCACTCTGTTTCCACTTTGGAAGCTTTACCCCGCCCCTACTTCTCAATCCTAACAGAACTCTGGGTTGTAGCCTGGAGAACAAAGGCTCTTCTAACCGCCACTGAAAGGAGTCTCAGCAAGATGTTCCCTTTTCCTCCTTAGCTGCCAAGCAGGCAGACGGTAGTCTACAACGTGGAAGGGAGAAAGCCAAAGCAAAACAACATCAAAATAAAAAACAACCCCCCTGCTCTTGCAAAAGCGAGCTCTCACCGTGGAGCCTCATAACGCATCCAGGCTTCCCAGGTTGTTGCTGTGTCCCGTGAGCAGAGCCCCACACTGTCCCACACGGCCCCAAACTTTATCATTCTGGTGGACTTCCTTACTACAGAGCAAATGGTCCTGTTGCAATATTTAAATGTACACCCTTGTATTCTCCAAAGTAGAGCTACTTGCAGAGTTCCTTCCTGAAGCCAGAAGGAGATCACTGGCACTTGGATCGCCTCCCAAACACGTGAAGGAAACAAATGAAATGGCTGCTGAGTTTCTTGTGCAAACTAAGAGTTGAGTCTTTGTCTTACTTAAATTAATGTGAACTACTGGAAAGAAGGATGTGAAGAGTTTCTAGTTGGGACACTCCAGGGTAGGAGGAAAATCCTGCCCTCCTCATTCCCTCCTAGGTATCCTTTGATAGTCTCACCATCTGAACCCCGTGGCCACCAGGATCCCTCAGGGTCTTCCCATCCTGGTGTCAAATCCTCCACACAGCAGCCAGAGGGGCTCCCTAAGTACATACTTGACACTATCCCTTCCCTGCTCGGAACCCTCCATGGCTCCCCAGTGCCCTTAGGATAAAGGCCATGGCTGATGGGCTCATTCACAATCTTGCCCCTGCAGACCCCTCCAGCCCCACCTCTCACCTCTCCACACCTCCCCCCTCTCAATCCAGAAATAAGATCCTACTCGGCTGTTCCATCTTTATCATGTTTCCTCTTCCTTCAGAGCCTTCACACATTCTGTTCCTTGCCTGGAATGCTCTTCCCAGAGTCTGCTCTACGTGGTTAACTTACTAGTCCTCTGGCTCTCGTGGTAGACACCACCTCTCACAATGAGCCTTCCCACACCCCCCAGACCAGTGGGGGCTTCCTTGGGTTCCCCAAAGCCTGTTGTCCCATGACAGCCCTCTTGACATTGTGCTTTTTCTTGGCCTGATTATCGACTTTCCCATCCCAGGTAGGCCGGGAGCTCCAAAAGTCATGGCTGTTCCTTACCAAGCAGCCCACATTTGCTCAGCAGAGAGGGAGAACAGAAGAGCAGTTTTGGGTTTCATGACTGAAGTGGGAAGGGGAGGAGAGAGCGGCAGTGTATGTGACCCCCACCTCCAGATGTCCCGTTACCTAACACGGATAAACGTGGACCCTACTCTCCATCCCTGCAGGTGCCTCTTCACTTGAGCTCATGGCTGCTACACCATAGGAGTAGCTCAGGCAAAAAACCTTGAAGTCAGTCCCTTTCTCTTTCACTTGTGTCAACAGCGGCAAATCCTGAGTTCTAGATTCAAAATGCATCCATAGTCCAACCACTTCTCATTCCCCTGACGGATGATTGTGGCCACCCCGAGAAGGCGCCTTGCAGAATTCTGACAGCAGGAGTTTCAATAACCAAGTGCCAGCCCCTGAAATCCACTGCCGGCCGTCCCATGGGCTGCACCTGACCTTAACCTGAGCATGTTGGGGAAACTGAGGCAGGCCCTTCCTGGGAGATACGGGGATCCCCGACAGTCTGGATGATGTTCCTCAGATTGCCTGGTGGCCTCTATGCTTCCATCCAACCTTCTCTCCCTCCTCTTCCCCTGCTTGCTCAGGGTGGGACAAGCATGGGGGTCACGGCTCCCCCAGCTCTTCAAGGCTCCCTCCCTACGTTTCTGCACAGGAGCATTCCTCCTACTAAAATCCTTGCATGTGTCACCCCTTTAATCCTACCTTGGGGTCTGCCTCTCCAAGGACCCAAACAAACACAACACCTTCTCAACCTCCTTCCTCTCCACTGCTTCCACCCCACAGACAAGGACCCAGGATACCCAGGGAAGTCTGATTCTCTCCTCCCTCCCCTCAGAGCCTTCTGTTGCTCCCAGTGCCCTCGCCACGGCTCATGGGGCCCTGCAGGATCTGCCCCCTCCCCTGTTCTGTCCTCCCCCCAATTCCCCTGTCTGGTTGCCTTGGCCTCCTTGTGTTCCTGTGCCCACATGCTGCTCCCTCCCTCTGGCGCTGTCTTCCCTTAGCTGCCTACAGGGTTCTGCATGAACACCACCTCCTCAGGGAGGCCTCCCCTGACTACCCCACCTGACTAAGGCCGCAATGCCCTCCCCTCCCAGCTTCTGCTGGTCCTCTCACTGCCTCGTGATTCTCCTCACATGCCTGTCCCTTGCTTAGCTGTTTAAAGTGTGTCTTCCCACTAGAATGTAAGCCCCACAAGGGCAGGTGCTCTGCCTTGTCCCGTGCCCAGACATGCCTGGCACAGAGCAGGGATTCGATAACTGTGGAAGGAATGGCTAGAAGGAACAACCGAAAGGGAGGGAGGGAGGGAGGAGGACGAGGTCCAGCCTGGGTGACTCACAGCTGATGGTGAGCATGAGGGGCTCGCTCCGTGCCTGGCAGTCCCTGTTCCAGACCTCACACTCATAGGGGCCCGTGTCATTTCGCTGGAGGCTGTGGACGACCAGGCTCCTGTTGTCGGCCGACAGGACCAGGTGCTGGCTAGGCAGGAGGGCTTGGCTCCTTAGGAACCACAGGACTCCAGCCACCTTGTGGGAGGTCTGGCAGGTCAGGGTCACGGATCTGGCATTTTCCATGACAGTCAGGCTTGAGGGCACAATGAGAGGCTTGGGCAGCATTTCTGGAAAAACACAGAGATGCGTGGTGGGGGTCAGGGACCCTTCCCCAGTCTTCCGCCCAGGCACGTGCCATAGGGCTCCCCAGGGATACAAGTGTATGTATTGTGGGTGGACTGTGTGTGTGTGTGTGTGTGTGTGTGCATGCACACGTGCACGTGTTCTTTGCCTATGCCTGCATTACATGGGAGGTACAAGTGTGTGCTGTATGACAATGACATGAGTATGTTTTGGGTTTTGTGTGTATGGTAAGTGTGTGGTATATGGACATGTCGTGTGTGTAAGTTTGTGTCTGTTGTATGTGTGTGTTGTGTATATATGTTTTTGACTATGAGGTATTGTACATATTCACTCTGTATTGTGTGTGTGTATTTTCTGCATGTGCGTGTATGTTGTGTGTGCTACTGTATGTGTTACACGTGTGTGTTGTGTGGTGTTCTATATGCTTTGGGTATGACTGTATTGTGTGTGTGGTATGAATACACTGAGTGTGTGTAATGTGTGTCAGTTATGTCCATGTGCTGAGGGTACTGACTGTACAGTATGTGTTTCCTGTGTTGGATGCGAAGATGCTGAGTGACTGTAATGTGTGTGTGGTGTGTGTTATGTACTGTGTGTGTATAGGATTTACATGAGAGTGTATTGTATGTTTGCAGTATTGTTGGTTGTATACGTGGTCCGTGTGAGTGACGTCTGTGTTTTACATGAGCGTGTCCTGTGCATAGTGTATGTGTTGAGTGTGTGTGTGAGTGTATGAGTGAGTTTGTGGAACAGTGTGAGCATGTGACGTAGATCTATGCTGTGGTATGTACTGTGTGTGTTACGTGTATCTGCTGTGTGCTTGATGTGTGTGCTTTGCATGTATGTGGTATATTGGTGTTGTGTGTACTCATTGTGTGTGAATTACGTGTGTCTTGTGTGTGTTGTGCACGTATGTGAGTGTGCTGTGCTTATGTGGTATTACTTGTGTGTTTAGATGTGTGAATATTGCAGTAGCATTTGTTATGTGTAGAGAATCAACCCCCCACCGGCTTTCAGAGGATCAAAGAATGGACAACCCGTAGACAGCCAACAAGGTCTTGTGGACGATGGGCCAAGCCAGGAGCCAGGTCCTTCCCTGTGGTCCGAGCCCCATTCTGTCACCATCCACACAGGAAGTCCCCGCTCTTCTGGGTCCTCCCCAACCTCTGGGATATTGGTGTCACTCGGATTCTCAGAGGAACAAAGGAGAGGAACAGGAAAAAGAGACTCACCAAGGACTCGGACTTCAAGAGCACGCAAGCGGAGCAAGTGGGTGGCATTGTTGGACACCAGGCACCTGTACGTGCCTTCATGTTCCGTGGACACAGCCTGGATGGTGACTGTGCTCTTGGTGGAAGCTGGGGTGGAGTTATTGAGGAAAAGCCAGGAATAGGCAGGAGCTGGATGGGACTGTGTTTCTACAGAGAAGGTCACGGTGGAGCCCTTTATCAGCTCAACCACCTCCCCGCTGGACATGCCAGAATCCACCTTGATTTCAAAAGGGTCAGGACCATCTGGAAGGACAAGAACAATCGTAGCAGGAATGATCTCATCAGTAATGACTCCCTTAGGGAGACCTCAGGAGTCAATAAATATTAATATTTCTCTTCTCCCCACCCAAGCTCTGGATCAATTACAAGGGAGGTACAGGAGTCTCATGGAAATTAAATGTCCTATAGCAGAACTATAGGACAGACACATCTGAAGCATGCCAGCAAATGCTCTTTCCTTGCCCCTACCCAGGCAAGATTTTGTAGCAAACATCTGAAGGTTAAGGAACTTAGTTTTAGGTATTTTAACTTGGGTATTTCCAGTAGAGTCCAAGTAGAGACATCAAACAGTTAGTTTTACGTCTGGAGTCCAAGGGTAGACAAGTCTACCTTGGCATGGTATCTGCAGCTGTGAGGCTGAATGAAATCACCCAGAAAGGGGGTGTCTGTGGGGGGCCGGGAAGAATGGAAAGGGACTCACAGTTCACAGTCAGGAAGATGGGGTCACTGCTCTGCGCCTGGTGGAAACCCTGAGTTTTGCACGTGTAAATCGCAGAGTCGTTCCGCTGCACAGTGAGGATGGTGAGGTTCCTGCCGTCTGCGGACAGCAGCATGCGCTTGTGGAGCACCAGGGGCAGATGGTTGGAGAACCACTGGATGGCAACGTTGGCATCCTTGGTGTCACAGTAAAGGGTCACCTGTTCCCTGTGTTCTATGGCAGTGGCCTGGCTGATCGAAATGGTGGGCCTGGCCGGCAGTTCTGCACAGGAAGAAAGAGCGAGAAGGAGACAGAGGCAGAGACACAGACAGAGGAGGACCAAGCAAAACATAGCCACAGAGGGACCCAGAGAGACTGGACTGCAATCGCCAGAAGACAAATGAGCTTAATGCCTGGACTCAAATGCTAGATCTACTGCTTATTTTCTGTGTGAGCATGGTACTTCCCCTCTCTGAGCCTCATTAAAGGGGATCGTACAAATAAAGCAGAAGGATCTGGGATATGAGAATGGTCAATAGCAGCTGTAAGGAGAATCATGTTTGTAACTGGGATGCCAGCCAGATCCCACTGCCTACTTCTTAGCCAAACTTTCCCACCCACAACTATGCCAGCCACAGTCCACCCCTCTACCCCTGCCCCAGTACAACTGGTCTGACCCCTTGTTGCCAGACCCTGGCTGGGCCGATCAGATTTGTCCTGTTGGGACTCTGTCCATGAAATCCTGAGGGCGGCTTTAGGTATGAAGACAGGGATCAGGATGATAGCCTTGTTTTCTTTGCCCACATCTCTGAATCTGCCACGAGTCTGGGGTGCCCAGGGGTTCCAAGACATAGATGGAACCACATCCCTCTCACCTTGGGTGATGTTAAGTGGGTTGGCATCAGGGGTGAGCTGGGCTGCAGCTGGCGGACTCCATATGGTCAAAAGCGAGGCTGGTGGGGAAGAGAAGAGACATTCAGAGAGGGAGAGGTGTGTTGGGGGTGTCCAGTTATGGTCTTCAGAAAGAGAGGGAGGTCTAGGTCACGGACATGTCACTTCACCCCTCGAGTCTTGACTCCTAGCCACTACTTTCTGACCATGTGACTCGTGGCATGTTTTTAATTTTCCTGACCCTCAATTTGTCCAGCTAAAGAATGGGAGATAACATCCCCTGCATCCTAGGGTAGTCGTGTCGTGGTAATGAATACTGGCAAGCTGTAATGGGGCCCCCGAGGGTCACCATGCTCCCTGCAATGATGCTCACCTCGCAGGAGAAACATATCAGTCTCTTCATTCGCACAGAGGGAAAGAGCTGCTCAGAGAGGTGGAGCCACTTCCCAAGACGATTACAGCTAAATGGTAAACTTGAACCTGGCCTGCCAGCGCCTCAAGACTGTTCTTAACACTGCATAAGTCTTCCTTCAGTCCAGGGTTGGGCACAGAGCTTATCCCTAATAAACAGGAACTTCTATTATCTCTGGTGGGGGAAATTAACCTTTGGTACTTCCGCAGACTTGCCCTCAGGCAAAGCTTTCCCTCCCTCCAGGAGGAAAAGGAAACAAGATAGCAAGAGTTGTTGGTTTTCCATTTGGCCAATCTACATTCACGCTTAAAGAGACCGCGGGCATGAGTGGGGACTCCCCC
Organism: Ailurus styani; assembly: GCA_002007465.1. NCBI lineage: Eukaryota > Metazoa > Chordata > Mammalia > Carnivora > Ailuridae > Ailurus > Ailurus styani. The sequence continues at coordinate 1,424,490 of LNAC01000268.1, forward strand.
ACCCCAGCTGCCATGCTAAGTGAAGCTGACCTTGACCCCCCCACACCCCTCCCCTCAGCCCAATTCACAGAGGCCGGCAGCCAGGTTTCTTCTCTCCAGCCCTCACTGGACCCCAGGCTGGCCCGAGCCGCGCCCCATTCCCTGCTCAGTCAGTGGTTAAGGGCATGAGCTCTTAGGATATATGGGGAAAAAATACTGGGTCTATGATGATGGGCAAGAGGCTCTCTCTTGGGCGCCTGGGTGGCTCAGTGGGTTAAAGCCTCTGCTTTCGGCTCAGGTCATGATCTCAGGGTCCTGGGATCGAATCCCGCACCGGGCTCTCTGCTCGGCAGGGAGCCTGCTTCCTCCTCTCCCTGTCTCTCTGCCTGCCTCTCTGCCTACTTGTAATCTCTCTCTCTCTCTCTGTGTCAGATAAATAAATAAAATCTTTTAAAAAAAAAAGAGGGGCGCCTGGGTGGCTCAGTGGGTTAAAGCCTCTGCTTTCGGCTCAGGTCATGATCTCAGCGTCCTGGGATCGAGGCCCGCATCGGGCTCTCTGCTCAGCAGGGAGCCTGCTTCCTCCTCTCCTTGTCTCTCTGCCTGCCTCT
>LNAC01000268.1:1425171-1508350 GCA_002007465.1 Ailurus styani
AAAAAAAAAATAAAAAAAAAGAGGCTCTCTCTTTGTGAGCCTCAGTTTCTTCAACAGCAAAATGGGGAGAACAGAACTGAGTGCATCGGGTGGTTGTGAGGTTTGATGAGATATCAGATGTGACGTGCTTAAAACAGTTCACAGTAAGTGCTCAGTCACTATTATTATTATGATTATTTCCATGTTTGTATTTTCTGCCTGTAATATTGCTAGAGGTGAAGTCCACGGGTTCAAAGCCTGACTGCCTGCATGTGAGTCCCAGCTTTGTCTTTTTCTCCTTTTTTGGCAAATCATGTCCCCTCTGTGAGTCTCAGTTTCCCCATCTGTAAAATGGAGTAATAATAGTTCCCACTGTGTATAACTATCATAAGGATGAAAAAAATACCATGAGGGTCACAGCATCAACCCATCTGAGATGCACCTTCCTCTGCAGACAGCCTTTACCTGGTGCCTTCCCTCCCGCCTCCTCCCCACAGGGTCCTGCCTTCTGTGCCCAGGGGGAAACAAACTCACAGCCCCTCGGGGGACCCCGGAGCTCCCGCAGCCTGCCAGGTCGGGGGGGGGGGAGAGCTGGTCTCAGGGCCACACAGCAAAGCAGTTTTGCACACCACACACTGCAAAATCATTTCTTTGCCTCCAAAATTCTTTTCTTTTTTTTTTCCAAAATGCTTTTCTTATCAAAATAGTCTAGTTTCTTCCTTTTGCCACCAAGAGTCTAAGCATCAATGTCACATTCCATTCCCCACCCCACCTGTCCTGATTGAGGTGTATCCTGGCCACTCGGGGCTGGCACATCTTCCCTCTGCCTGTCTTCTCCTGTCTGAGAGCTATGTTCCACCTCTTTCCCTACCTCTCTCTCTGGGTCTCTCCCTCTCTCTTTCTCGCCACAACTCCCCCGAATCTAGTTCTCTGTGTGTTTGTACACTGGTCTTGCTGTCTGTCTGTCCTCTGTCTCCCTCTCTCCTATCTGTCCCTCCCTGTTCTTCCCTCTGCTACAGTTTCTCTTGTCATTCTCACTCTGCCTCTCTGTCCCTCTATTTCTCTCTAGGTCTCTGGTTCTGTGGTTCTGACTTCATCTCTTTCTATATGTCATTATCTCTGGTCTCTCTCTACCTTAGTCAGTCTCTTTTGTATTTATCTATATTTCTGTGCACGTGTGTGTGTGTGTCTCTATTTCTCTCTGTGTCTCTGTCTCTCTTTTGTGCACATGCACACACACGCACACCCCATCCCCAGCTCCCTCTGAAGGGAGCAGTGCACTCACCTGCAAGCAGGATTCCTGCCCAGTGTTGACCCCGTAAGTCAGCGAGCCCCATCGGTCCTGGCACCTGACCTGCCCCGGCTTGCACGCACGAGCACTGTCTTCGCTCCAGCTGCACCCCTGCAGATCCCTCTTCTTCCCCTCAGCCCTGCTGCAACCTCACTGTGATGACCGTGGCTCCCAGGACAGACAGGGCTGGTGGCGGCAGGGAGGAACTTTGGACCCACCTCCCCCCTCCACCCCAAGGCTCTCTTTCCTTCCTCTGTCCAGCACAGAGAACAAGAGCCCCAGGAATCCTGGGGTTTCCACCAGGATGGAAAAGGAGAAAGAAATCCCTGCCTTTTGGCCCTGAGTCCCCTTGAGAACTATGTCCCCCTCCTCCCAAAACCCCCTCCCCACCTCTTTGCCAGGATGCAGGAGCAATCGGGGCAGAAGGGGTGCCAAGGAGGGACAACTGGAGAATGTTAGAGTTAAGTAGACCAGGAACTGAGATAATGATAGTCAACAGTAATAATAACAAAACAATAATGGTGGCTCCTGGTTGTTGACTGCTTAATCAAATCAGACTCGGGGCCAAGCTCACCATGAGCAGCCTGGAAATATTAAAAAGCTGAAATGATACTGGTCATAAACAAAAAGCAGGAAGTGCAGAGTGAGCTGGGTTGGGAGAACCCCAGGGGGTGCCTGACACAGTAAAGGTTCATGGAGGAGAGTTGGGTTTTTTTAATTCGCTATGGGCAAGACAAGCTGTTAGTCTTTGGGAGCACCTAAACCAAGAAGACTGAATGGAATCAACCGGGTTAGGGAATAACCATTAACAACCATCAGTCCATGTATCCATTCATTCATTCACTCCCTCATTCATTAACAAATATTCTCTGAACTTCTCTTCTGTGCTGATCCCTGTGTTTAGTAGTATTGGGGACACAGTAGTGATCAAGACATCCCCAGCCCTGCCAGCATGATCTCACACGGCTGGGCTGGGGGAGCCCAGAGGAGGTGCCTGACCCAGCCTGGAGGTCAGGGAGGACTTCCTGGAGGAGAGGACATCAAGCCAGAGACCTGGAAGATGCAGGAGTGGGTCAGACGAGAGTCTGGTGGGCAGAAGGGGCAGTATGCGGGAGAATGCAGAGCCTGAGGCTCAGAAGGAAGTTCAGGCCCCAGAATAGAGGAAGTGAGAGGGTGGGTGGTTCAAGGTAAGGCTGAGAAGACCCTAAGTGATTACCTAGGGCAAGAGAGGCACCTTGGCATCAGGAGGAGGAGAACTCGGTCACCCGGCTGCCTCAGCTTGCTGCCCATCTGGGTCTCCTTCACGCCACAGGCGGTCACCGAGTATCTGCTCCCGGGACGCATGCAGCCAAGCAAACTGACTCTGGAGCCAAACTGCGGGGATGCGGATCCTGGCCCCGGGCATGTCAATCCACCTCCCTTGTGACCTCTTTCCTCAGCTGTAACGTGGGGTGGGGATGGTTTCGCCTCTTCGGAAGGTCTACCGCTATGAGTGGGAAGCAGTGTCGGAGTCACGCCCCAGCTGAGGTTGGTCGGGAAAGTGACATCACCCAGGAGCTTCCTGGTCTTACCTGCAGACCAGGACAAACAAGACGTTAGTGAGGATGAGCTAATTTAATGCTGGGAAAGTGCCAGTACTGTGACTCTCCACTCGGTGTTGTGACTGTGGTAACAGCAGCCCCGAGGAGGAAGTGTGCGCTCACTCAGTCATTCAACACACGTGTGCTGAGCACCTCCTGTGTCTGCTCTAGGTGCTCTGGACAAAATGGACAGAAAACCCACTTCTGGGGTGCCTGGGTGGCTCAGTGGGTTAAAGCCTCTGCTTTCGGCTCAGGTCATGATCTCAGGGTCCCGGGATCGAGGCCCGCATCGGGCTCCCTGCTCAGCGGGGAGCCTGCTTCCCCCCTCTCTCTCTGCCTGCCTCTCTGCCTCCTTGTGATCTCTCTCCCTTTGTGAAATAAATAAATAAAATCTTAAAAAAAAAAAGAAAACCCATTTCTGGGGCAGAGAGAGACAACAATGAGCATAATAAACAGGTACGTTATGTGGACTACCAAGAAGTGATACAGGCTATGGAAAAATGAAAAGTCAGGCACCTGGGTGGCTCAGTTGCTTAAGCGTCTCCTTCAGCTCAGGTCACGATCCCAGGGTCCTGAGATGGAGCCCTGCATGGGGCTCCCTGCTCAGCGGGGAGCCTGCTTCTCCCTCTGCCTCTGCCCCTCCCCCCGACTCATACTCTCTCTCTCTCTCTCATAAATAAAAATCTTTATTTAAAAAAGAAAAATGAAAAGTCAAGTAGGTTAGAGGGTTTTATTATTCCATCTCATAGTTAAGAACACCAAAGCTCAGGAAGGGGAGATGACTTGCCTAAGGTCACAGGGCCTATCAGGCCACAGACATTTGGAAACTGAACAGCACACTTATAATGTCTTCAGGCCCCACTGACAACAGAGGGATAATAAGGGAATATGACAAACAGCTCTACAAACATAAATTTAGCCATTTAGAGGAAATGAACCAGTTTCTCAAAAATTACAACCTACCATCACTAACCCAATATGAAACAGATTATTTGAAGAGCCCTATAACAATTAAGGAAAATGATTTTTTAATTTTAAACTCCAGAAAAAGAAATCTCCAGGTTTTGCATGAGGGTTCTACCAACTGTTTAAAGAATCAGCAGCAATTTTACACAATTTCTTCCAGAATATAGAAGAGGGAGAAATACTTCCCTACTCACTTTATGAGGCCAATATTACCCTGATACCATAACCAAAGATAGTACAAAAACAAAGAAAATTACGGGCCATATCTCCACATAGATACAGACACAAAAATTCTTAACAAAATATTAATAGACTTTGGAAATATATAGAAAGAATTGTACACCATCACCAAGTGGGGTTTATTCCAAGACTGGTTTCATGTTTGAAAACCAATTAATGTCATCCACTATGTTAACAGGCTAATAAAGAAAAATCACAGGATCATATAAATTGATGTAGAAGAGCATCTGAGAAAATTCAGTATCTGTTCATGATTAAAAAAAAACAAACTCTTGGGAAACTAGGAATGGAGGTGAATTTCCTCAACTTAAAAAAGAATATCTACACACACACACACACACACACACACACACACACACAATAGCTAACATTATACTTGATGGTAGAAGAATGAATTCTTTCCTCCTAAAATTAGAAACAAGTCAAGATATCTGATCTAGTTACTCTCATTCAACAGAGTACTCCAAGTTCTAGCCAACACAGTAAGTCAAGAAAATAAAATAAAAGGCATACATATCAGAAAAGAAGACATAAAACTGTCTCTGTCTATAGGTTACACAATGTTCTATGAAGAAAATCCTGACATGCAAAAAACAAAACCAAAATACTCCTACAACCAACAAGTGAATTCAGTAAGGTCTCAAGATACAAGATCAACACACAGAATCAACTGCATTCCTATATGCTAGCAATAAAAAACCACGGAAACAGAAATCTTAAATGCAAATTAATTTACACATTTTCTCTACTCATTCATCCATCAGTGGACACTTGGGTTGTTTCCATATCTTGGGTATTGTAAACAATGCTGTAATGGACATGGTGAGGGGTGCAGATATCTTTTCAAGTTAGTGTTTTTGTTTTCTTTGCATAAAGACCCAGAAGTGGAGCAGTATATGTCCAACATGAGCCTGAAATACCGTATCCCAGCAAGGAAGGAAGTGCTTTTAAAAAATGGGTGTGTCACAGGAAAATTAAAGAGACTCTCACGGGCCAAACCTGCAACAATTCAAGCACCAAAATATTAAGTACGGTGATGAGTTATAAACCATTAAAAAAGAAATTTATGAGTGCATACTGATGATAGATAGACAATAGATGATAGACAGGTGAGAGGGAGGGAGGAAAGGAGGGAAAATAAATTGGATGATGGAAAAGAGAGCTGGGGGAGGGATCTTGCTTACTGATGAAGCCCAGGGGCTGACTGGTCAATGCAGAGAGTGCTGGACTCAGGAAATCATCACTTGCAACCCTCTTTTGTAAAGACCTCCAAAGCAAGAACCATCAATGGATGCTAAACCTCAGAGGGAGTTTTGGTGAGGAGTAAAGGGTCTTCCCACAGAATGCTTATTTATTACAAGAGAGGAAGGAGAAAGACAGTAATTATACCGAGGAGTAACAGGCCAAAATTATATCACCAATGGTGGACAGATGGATATGGAACCCACCCCCCCTCAACCAAAAGCAATGCTCCAAGAAGGACAAACATCACACACGCAGTATTCGGGCTGAGAACACCTAATCTCATCCTAATCACAAGGGAACATCAGACAAACATAGAATGAGAAATGTTGTATTTCATAAATGGGGAGGTATATGCTTTAAAAAAAAAAAAGCCAACGCTATTTAAGATAAAGAGAGGTTGTGGGAGAATTCCAGATTCAAGGAGACTGAAGAGACAGGACACAAAGTACAGTGCCTGACTGTAGACTGGGTTCTGAGCTGGATGGAGGAAATTACGCTATAAAGGACCTTCTGCTGTGTTGACTGACAGAGTTGGAATACGGAGGGATGACTCGATAAAAATATTGCATCGCAGTAAACTCTGAAGTCCAGAAGTGTGTTTATGAAAGAGAGTATTTCTGTTCCTAGGCAATACACACTCCAGTATTTAGGGATAAAGTGTGGTGATGTTTGTAACTTACTCTCCCCAATGGGGGTTGGGGATGGGGAGAGACAGAGAGACAGAGAGCACGAAACGAGAAACAGGGGCAAATATTAATAATAGATGAATCTGGGTGAGGGGGACATGGATGTGTTTTGCACCCTTTTTATTTTTGCCACAATTTTAAATTTGAAACTATCCCCAAATAAAACGTTGAAACATTTTGCGATAGAGAAGACCAAACAGCCCTCAGGAAAGGCTTCTCCCTGCCTTCTCACCAGCCACAGCTGGGAGTGCTCACTTCCCACACCCCTGACAACATTGAATGGCATCACACTTTAAAAACACGTAAGTAAAAGCCCTTATTATCAGAAAGACAGGAGATAACAAGTGTGTTACTTTAATAAAGGGGAGGGAGTAACAGTATCTTACTCGTATGTAATAACACTCTGACACTGTCCTAAAAAAGTATGTTAGGGTTCAGCAGAGACTGGGCTCAACTCCCAGTTCCACAGTTGTCGCTGGCCATGTCATCAAGCCTCTCTGACCCTAAGTTTTCCTTGTCATTAATCGAGTCTAAAAGATGTGGTGAGGAGTCCATCACATGTTATCTGCAGAGGGTATATGACAGTACCAGGTACACAGACAGCACTTCATAAATGCTAACTATTGTGAGTTGTGTCACCAGAGAGCCCTCCCCCCAGGACTGCCCTTACCAGAGACAAGTAGCATAGCGTGACGGCCACTGGTCCCACCAAAAGAGATGAGCTGCAGGTGACATCAGATGCTGTCATCTGACACTCACGTGTCAGTGATAGTCAGGGAACCATCAGCACTGCCTGTCTCCAGCCAGTAGGGGGGGGGGGTCCTGGACTACGGTCATGGTTGATGAATTTAAAAATGAGGATCCAGGTAACCTGGGTACTGGCTGCTCCTCAGAAGCACCTGTAGGAGATGAGATTCTGAGGGAGCCCCTGGACAGACAGGAGAGAGCCCCTGGACAGACAGGGTGACATTGTTCCCCTGGGCGGCCCAGGGAAAAATGGAGGTGATGGCCAGCTGGGCAGACACCTGCTCGCTGCAGGAAATCATGAAGAAGGCTGAGGGAGGAGGAGGCAAGAGGCATTGTCATAGGGGCCACTTGGCAGCATTCAACACTGGAACTAGCTCCTCTTAGATTCTCACTCATAGGAATTCAACAATGGGAAAGGAAAGAGCATGTGCGAAGGCCCTGTGGCAGGAGTGAGAGTCTTGTTTTAAGGGAACAACAGAAAGGTCAGTGTGGCTGCAGCTGAGTGAGTGAAAAGGAGAGAGGTAGGAGCTAAGGTTAGAGAGGTAAGGGAGGCACACCGCACAGGTGCTATTGGCAACTATGGTAAGAATGAGAACAAAAATTTTAAATATTTAAATTATTATTATAGTAATAATAATAACAATAATAATGTTATTATTATTAACAGCTTATTCATCATGTAGGACTCTCCTATGCATTGCAATTTGCTCAGCACGTCCAGCCCACATCCAAAGAATGAGCATCTGCCAAATATCCGCTAGGGGGCAGTATTAACCCTGGTTGGGAACAAGTCCCGCCGGGTCTAGCAGACCATTGTAAAAACTGTGTCAAGGAGTTAGGGAACCGCTGGAGGACTTGAGCTAAGGGGTAGTATGATGCGTGCCTTATGCTCTGAAGCGCTCGCTCTGGCTGCACAGTGAGAAGGTTTTGGAGTCCAGGGCTAGAGTCGCCACACCGCTCAGCTCCCGGGACTGAGCTGCCCTGCGCGTTACTGGTAATGCCCACGGTGCTCCCAGCAGTACCAACAGCTACCCGCAGCAGCCCCGGGCAAGGCAGAAGCCAGGCCGTGAGGAGGTGACCGCAATCCAGGCGAGAGAGGTCCGTGACTTGAACCAAAGTGGTTGCAACAGAGAAAGCGGGAGTGTGAAACCTGAGCTCCCAAGGCCAGTAAGATTTGCTGGCTGTCAAGAGGCGGGGAGCAAGCCTGAGAGAGAAGTGACAGGACACTGTGAGTTCAGGGCAGGAGCACCTGAACGATGGAGGGGCTGTTCCCCAAGACACGACGATGTGGGGGGAAGAAAACCAGGAAATTGTGAGCGTGAAGCAGTTACCCGTGAGACAGCCATTTCCAAAGCCCACCACCTCTGCAGGGACCCTCCAAGGGTCCGCCATGTGGTCACGATGCCCTGACGGTCTAGTTGTCTTTCTGCCTTTTTCCAACTGGAGTCTAGGCCTAGAGGAAGGGCAAGCGTGTCTGAGAAGCCCCTCCCCACTGCAGGGCCCTTGGATTTTCCTCATCTTCGAAGAGAGCCCGTCAGTCCTGCCCCTGTGTGTGCAGATTGCCCAGTGAAGGTAAGAAGGGCCTCAGGGTCTTGGAGGTAAATCTGGGGAGAGGGCCCAAGGTTTGGGGCAGGGTCCACCAGCACCAGGTTGGGGTCTCACCAGTTCTTCAGGTTTCTTCCAGACTCTGCAATGGCCCAGCTATCCGGCCAGAAAGAGCAGCTCGGTACTGCTTTTGTGGATGAGGAATGTGGCCGTGTGCCCCTGGACAGGCGGGGCAGCCTCCACATGTCTCAGAGGTCCTCTGTGCTACTTGAGGCATGTGGTGTTGGCTGCAAGTGGAGTTTCAGCCTACTGGCACAAGTCTGGTCTCTGGGCTAATTTTTGTGAGGCAGCTGCATACTGGTATGAAGGTGTTGGCATCAAACAGCCTCGAAGGTCATGGACGTGAATTTATTGGAACAAATGATGACAAGAGGACAGATAAAGGTGCTTCCTCTGCCTCAGATTCTGCCCAGCAAGAAGTTTCCACAGCTGGGGTCCAAAGGTCTAGGTGTGGACAAGGGAAGGACACTCAAGTCACCTTGATCCTTGGTTTTTGGCTTGGCAAGTGGGTGGAGGGACAGAGAGGGTCAACAAGTATGTATCACCTGATCAGTATGGGAGACAACAAAGCACAAAGTGAGTTTGAAGACCAGTGGTTGAGATATTGTTGTTGTTTTTTTAAGATTTTATTTATTTATTCATGAGAGACAGAGAGAGAGGGGGGCAGAGGGAGAAGCAGACTCCCTGCTCCACAGGGATGTGGGGCTCGATCCCAGGACTCTGGGAACATGACCTGAGCTGAAGGCAGACGTTTAACTGACTCAGCCACCCAGGCACCCTTTTTGGTTGAGAATTTTTATTTTTTTATTTTTATTTTTTATTTGACAGAGAGAGACACAGCAAGAGAAGGAACACAAGCAGGGGAAGTGGGAGAGGAAGAAGCAGACTTCCCACCGAGCAGCGAGCCCAATGCGGGGCTCGATCCTGGGACCCAGGGATCATGACCTCAGCTGAAGGCAGACGGTTAACTGATTGAGTCACCCAGGCGCCCCTGCAGTTGAGAAGTTTTAAATGTTGGCAGCTAGCACTGGTGAAGTTGAGTCTATATGGGAGCAGGCTTTCTGGGCAGGACGTGTCAAAGGACAGGAAAATGTGCTTTCTCTTTGCCCTCAAAATTCCTCTTGGATTTATCCTAAGATGATCATTGTAGATCTATGAAAACATTTGCCCCTGGGAGAATCATGGACACGTTGTTTATGGAAAGGAAAAAAAGGCTGGGGGGCGGGGAGCAGCCTAAATAGAGTATATTTGAAATACACTGTGGTAAATCCACTCAATGGGACATTTTACAAGTCTGAGAAGTAAAATTAAAGCAGATTATTTATCCACATTAAAAGATGTTCACAAGCATCATAAAAAATGAGGAATAAAAGAGACAGGGTACATTCTTCCATGTCATGAAGCATTCTTCAACAACTTTGTCTTATGGCTGCAGAGGATTCTATCATATAGATGCAAAATAACTAGCATCATACTGGGGATGCCTGGGTGGCTCAGTCGGTTAAGCATCTGCCTTCGGCTCAGGTCATGATCCCAGGGTCCTGGGACTGAGTCCCGCATCAGGCTCCCTGCTCAGCTTCTCCCTCTCTCCCCAGCTCATGCTCTCTCCCTTTCTCTCTCTCAAATGAACAAAATCTTTAAAAAAAAATAAAATAAAATAGCACCATGTTAGACTTCTGAATGTTCCCGTTAGCTCTATTTTTATATTAAGAAAGAAAACTATACCATGGTTAGTAATACTGCATTGTATATTTGAAAGTTCTTAAGAAAGTAGACCTTAAAAATTCATATCATAAGAGAAAGAATGTGTAACTATGTCAGGTCATGAAAGCTGACGAACCTTACCACAGTATATACATAGATCAAATCATTGTATTATACACCTAACACTAACACAATGCTATATGTCAATTACATCTCCATTTAAAAAAAAAAAGAATGCTACAATGTCTACCTTTGTAACTCTATCTTTGGATACATCTATGATCAGAAGACAAGAGTGGGTCGAATTTCAAAGCTTTTGATACACAAGCCAAATCGTCCACTATCAGGGTTACAACTCAGTGTTTGAGATGACCTCACACTCAGCCACCCTGGGTATTATCTTTTAAAACACCACCACCAAGAGACAGTGACAAGCCAACAATACCAGAAAAGCAAAAACAAAAAACATAGAAAATAAAAAATAAAAACACTACCAACAACAACTTGCACAGTTTCAAAGGTGGAAATGGGGGCACATTTTTTCCAGAATCTTTTTGAGTCAGGTTGATGCACAACGTGACATTAGTTTCAGGCGTATAACCTAGTGATCCAACTTCTGTGTAATGCTACCCCTCCCTGCATCTTAGGCTTCATGGACTGAACCCGGAAGCCCAAGGACAAGAAGACAGAACAGGCACAAACAGCGCTGGGAGAACTCTGCCTGATAAAAGCCCTCAGTATCAGATGGTGACACATCTACCCAATCCAATCCTTTAGCTTTGCAAGTCTATGCACTGGTCCTCACTGCAGCCCAGAAAATATCTATCCACTCATTCAACTGGTGAACAAACATGTATCAGGAATCTACCATGGGTCAGGCATCATTCCACGTAATGTGGACACAACAACAGACAAAACAGATAAGGCTCTGCTCCCATGGAGGTGACCTTCCAATGGAGTCACAGTCACACTGTCCAGGATGTGCATTCTAGGTGAAAAATGGCCAGGGCTAGAGCAGGCAGAAAAGGAGCTTCCTTAATTTCCCCTGACATCCTGCAGGGACCTTCCTCAACCCCTTCAAACTCTCACTCTTCAAATACCTTCTGAGGGTGATAAAGGGAAGGGGGGCTGGGGTCAACAGGGGTCCTTGGACCAGTCAGTGGGTCTCCTCCTCACGTTCCCCACATCTGGAGCTCCTGGGTCCTTTAGCCCAGCACTGAGCCTCGCCTGGAGGACAGAGGACAGGAAGGTGCAGGGGTTTATCTAGACGCATTTCAACAGCTACCAAGCTCCTCCTTCTCCTTCATCCCACACCCTACCCCAAGCCCGGTTCCAGTGCACTTTCTGACCCTGTCAGGAATAATCAGCACCTGACTTCCCTTCTCAGGAGAGAAAACACAGCCACCCCGATCTGGAGGGGAAGACAGAAGGAGAGGATTTTCATCTGCCCTGCAGAAGGGGGTGCAGAATAAGGGGCACATACCTCCCCATGACAAATGGATAAAATCCCAAGTCTGATCCAGTGTTGGGGCCTCCACAATATGACGCACACCAGCCTTTCCACCATTAATGTCCACCCCCTGCCTCCCTCACACACACACACACACACACACACACACACACACACACACACACACACACACACACACACGGAAGTTCATTCCCTTGTTCCTCATTCAACCTTACCATATCTATGCTCCAGACCTAGAGCAAGGGAGGGGCACTGGAGATGGTACTCACTGACTCCCTATGGAGTGAGTCAAGTTTTCAGCCTGGTATTCAAGGTCTATGCAAACAGGCCTCTGCCTCCCTTCTTACCAACCACTAGCTTCCACACACCTAGGAAGGAATTTTTTAAAATTCAATTTAGTTAACATAGTGTATTATCAGTTTCAGGGAAAGAATTTGGTGATTAATCAGAGCACATAACAGCCAGTGCTCACTACATCACGTGCCCTCCTTAATACCCGTCACCCAGTTACTCCACCCCCCACCTCCCCTCCAGCAACCCTCAGTTGGTTCCCTATAGTTAGGAGTTTCTTATGGTTTGCCTCCCTCTCTGCTTTTATCTTATTTTTCCTTCCTTTCCCCATGTTCATCTGTTTTGTTTCTTAAATTCCACATATGAGTGAAATCATATGGTATTTGTCTTTCTCTGATGGACTTATTTTGCTTAGCGTAATACCCTCTAGTTCAACCCACATCATGGCAAATGGCAAGATTTCATTCTTTTTGATGGCTAAGTAACATTCCATTTTATTATATAACCACATCTCTTTATCCATTCATCTATCGATGGACATCTGGGTTCTTTCCATAGTTTGGCTCTTTCCAAGATATCTTCCATATTTCTGTATTTTCCATATTTGTGGACATGGCTACTATAAACATTGGGGTGCAGGTGCCCCTTCAAATCACTATTTTTGTATCTTTTGGATAAATGCCTAGTAGTGCAATTGTTGGGTCGTAGGGTAGTTCTATTTTTAACTTCTTGAGGAACCTCCATACTGTTTTCCAGAAGAATGGCTGCACTAGCTTACATTCCCACCAACAGTGTAGGAGGGTTCCCCTTTCTCCCCATCCTCGCCAACATGTTATTTCCTGACTTGTTAATTTTAACCATTCTTACAGGTGTGAGGTGGTATCTCACTGTGGTTTTGATTTGTATTTCCCTGATGCCAAGTGATGTTGAGCATTTTTTTCATGCGTCTGTTAGCCATGTATGTCTTCTTTGCAGATATGTTTGCTCATGTCTTCTGCCCACTTCTTGACTGCATTTTTTTGTTTTTTGGGGGTGTTGAGTTTCATAAGTTCTTTATAGATTTTGGATACTACCCTTTGGCTGATATGTTATTTGCTGATCTGCCATGTCCATGTTATTTGAATATCTTCTCCCATTCTGTAGGTTGCCTTTAGTTTTGTTGATTGTTTCCTTTGCTGTGCAGAAGCATTTTATCCTGATGAAGTCCCAATAGTTCATTTTTGCTTTTGTTTCCCTTGCCTCTGGAGACGTGTCTAGCAAGAAGTTGCTACAGCCAAGGTCAAAGAGGTTGCTGCCTGTGTTCTCCTCTAGGATTTTGATGGATTCCTGCCTCACATTTAGATCTTTCATCCATTTTGAATTTATTTTTGTATGTGCTGTAAGAAAGTGGTCCAGTTTCATTCTTCTGCATGTGGCTGTCCAATTTTCCCAGCACCATTTGTTGAGGAGACTGTCTTATTGCCACTGGATATTCTTTCCTGCTTATCAAAGACTAGTTAACCATAGAGTTGAGGATCCCTTTCTGGGTTCTCTATTCTGTTCCACTGATCTCTGTGTCTGTTTTTGTGCTAGTACCACACTGTCTTGGTGATTACAGTTTTGCAATAGAGCTTGAAGTCCAGAATTGTGATGCCTCTAGTTTTCTTTTTCAACATTACTTTGTCTATTCAGGGTCCTTTCTGGTTCCATACAAATTTTAGAATTGTTTGTTCCAGCTCTGGGAAAAATGCTGATGGTATTATGATAGGGACAGACTAGGGACCAAGGCAGGCCTAGCCCTGCCTTCACAGTGCCCCCACTCCAGTCAGGGAGACAGACCCATCCCTGCTAGCAATGATCTAGGTAGGGTAGGCCGAGTGGGGGTGGGGAGCTCAGAAGGGTGGGGGCGCCTGACCCAGGTGGGGGGAGTGTCAGGGAGGGCTTCCTGGAGACAAGGATGCCTGAGCTGGAACCTGAACAGTGAGGAGGAGTTATTCAGGCAAAGGATGAGAGCAGCAGGGGATGGGGACTGCCAGAAAGAGGGAAGAGCATGTGCAAAAGCCTGGGAATCAACCAGATCATGGCGTGCTGGAGAAACTGCTAGCAGGACATAGAGAGTAGTGAGGAACAAGGCTCTGAGGGTCAGCAGAGCCTTGTAGCCCAAGCTGAGGCTGGACTTCCTCCCAGGGACACTAGGAAGCCACGGAAGGGATTTGAGGAGGACAGGGCTGGGGTCCAGTTTATGCTTTAGAAAGACATGCGCATCTACAGCTGTTATAACCCCTCTATGTGTCCCTGGGTCCAGCACCCCACAGCCCAACCTGCCAGCAAGGTGGCTATTTGCGGAGTGACCCTGAAGGAGGCAAGCGGTAGGAGATGGGCACTCACAGATGACACTGAGGGGAGGGGCTCACTGAGGCCGCTGATGGCAGGGTTCTTGGCCTTGCACCAGTAAGGACCCATATCGCTCCAGGACACCTGGTGGATGATCAGTTCCCACTGGTCCAGTGATAGCTCTAGCTGCTCACTGCCCACCACAGGCTCCTTGTCAGTGTCGCCACTGGAAGGTGGCATCGCTGCTTGGGGACTGGCAGCTCAGGGTAACAGAGTCCTGCAGCTCAGAGGAGCCAAGGTGGAGGCTGTGATGGGGGGTGGGCCAGCTTCTCTGGGAAGGGAGGATGGATACAGAAGGAGACTTGAATCCCAGCAAAGCTACTGCCTGGCTCAGCCACACTGACCTGTCCCTCTGGGCCTTAGTTTTCTTCAAAACTGGGCTGGCAACAATGCCAACCTCATAGGGTTTTTGTGAGGATGACATAAGCTCATGTATGTGATACCCTGAGCCCAGAATCCTGCAGACAGTGACTGGCCACTAATGTACTTGTGGTCTCTGCCCTTGGCAGCAGCCTGGGGTCGGGGGAGGGGAAGGGGATGTTCTGCACATGACTCCAGTGATCACCCAGTGCATGCTATCTGTAGACTGAATGAGTTGTTTTCTCAGACACATGTGTGCTTTTTTTCCAATACAGCTGACCCTTGAAAATGTGGGAGTTAGGGGCATCGACCCCCACACACAGTAAAAAATCCACATGTAACTTCCGACTCCCCAAAAACTTAACTATTAATAACCTACCGCAGACTGAAGCCTTACCAATAAACATGAAGTTGATTAACACATATTTATATGTTATATATATTATATACTAAATTCTTACAATAAAGTACGCTAGACAAAAGGAAATGTTATTAAGAAAATCATAAGGAAGACTGGGGTGCCTGGATGGCTCAGTCAGTCAGTCAGTCATCCAACTTTTGATCTTGGCTCAGGTCTTGTCTCAGGGTTACAGGTTCAAGCACTATGTTGGGCTTCATGCTGGGCATGGAGCCTACTTTTTAAAAAAAGAAGAAAATCATAAGGAAAAGAAAATGCATCTATAGTGCTGCACCATACTGGGAAAAAAAAAAATCCGTGTGTAAGTGGCCCTGTGTAGCTCAAACCCATGTTGTTCAAGGGTCAATTGTATATGCAGAGTCAATGATGCAAACAAATACCAAATATTATACAAAATATTAGTCAATGGATAATGTTGATTATTCATTTATCACTTATTTAATAAGCACTGGGCATCTGCTCTGGGTCACATCCTGTGCTGAGTATTGTTAGGGTCACAGTAATGACCAACAAATCTCCAGTCCTGCCCTCCTGGGGCTCAAGGTTCAGAGGGGAAGACAGACCCATCCCCAGACAGGTACAACCCAAAGTGAGTAGGGCTGGAATGGAGGAGCCCAAAGGGCTAGAGGAACACAGAGGGGACACTGACCCTGCCCTGGAGGGGATGCACAGGCAAAAAGAGAGTTGATCCCACCTTCCACAAACTCATATCAAGGGGAAGAGACATTAATGATTATGAGATTGAAATCAGGACAGGCTTCCTGGAAGAGGGGAACTGGTGAAGGGAAACAAAAGGTTGAGTAGCCAGCAAGAGGACCCAGGCCATCTATCCTCCCTTTCACTCATTTATTCATTTAATAACGCATTTCTTGAGCACCTGTCAAATGTCCAGCCCAGTGTGGGGAGACTGGAGACCCAGAAATGACCAAGACAGCCCGGGCCTGCCTTCAGAGGGCTTCCAGTCCTCAGACAAGGATGACCCAGAGTAGTCATGGGAGTGGGAACTCTGGCACTCAGGAGAGGCATCTAACCCAGGGACATGGAGTCATAAAGGCTTTGTAAGGGAGAGGCACCTGAACTGAGATCTGAAAGGAATTGTAAGCACTCAAAACACGAGCTACTTTTTTAAAAATCATCTCTGGGAGAGATGTTACTGTAGGCCTGTGCGGGATAGAATAAGGGGATCGAACCTATCTCCTAGATCAAGGAACCACCATTAATTCATGCTTCTGTCCATCCATCCAACCATCTACCTGCCCAACATCCGTTTGTTACTTCACTTAGCTTGTATTTTCTGAGCAGCATGTCGGGGACCAAGCCAGCTCCAGTCCCTGCCTTTGAGGGACTCACAGTCCAGTGGGGGAGGCAAAGCCTGGCCCAAGTCCTAGAAGTGAGAAAGAACATGGCCTCCCTGGGAAACAACAAGTAAGCAGGTGTGACAGGAAGTCAGAGAGTGGAGTCTGGGCACAGTGAATGGGGCAAGAGGAGGGTGGACAGGATGGTGGGTGGGGCTTGTATGCCAGACCAATGACCTGGACGTCACTACACAAGGAGCCACACTTCACTGATCACTTCTTTCCTCTAAAGACCAACCTCTCTGTTGGGAAAAAGACAGTGTGAAATGCTTTGAAGAATTTATCTAAATGGTGGTTGATAGAATAAAGGAACTCAAGAGGGAAAGAAATATACTGATGATGCTGCTTACAGCTCTTGAAGAACCAGCATAAGTTCCGTGAACTATTTCCTGCCATCCTCCAGATCTGTCACGATTCCAAGGAATCTGGAGCCCCCAAATTCAAGGTCACATAGGGAGTGCCCACAGGTTGTCTAGGTTGGTTTCTTAAATGGGCAAGAATGTTCATAGAAGCAGCATTATTCACAGTAGTCAAAAGGTAGAAGCAACCCCAACCCACCAATGGATGAATGGACAAACAAAATATGGTCTATTTGTATGATGGAATATTACTTAGTCTTAAAGAGGATGGAGATGCTGACACAGGCGACACGGATGAACCCTGAGGACACTATGCTAAGTGAAGTGAATTAGTTACAAAAGGACAATTACTGTATGATTCCATTTGGGGGTGGGCTGGGGTTTCCTAAAGCAGTCAAATTCATAGAAACAGAAAGTAGAATGGTGGTTACCAGGGCGTGGGGGCAGGGAGAATGGGGAATTTGTGTTTCATGGGTATTGGATGATGGTGATGGTCACACAACAATGTGAATGTAATTGAACTACATGTTGAACTACACACTTAAAAATGGTTCAGACAGTGATTTCCATGTTATATGTATCTTACAACAATTAAAATAAATGAATATATTTATATAGATATATATAGGCACCTCTCTCATGTCTTAAAGGAAGGGGATTTCCCTGCCCTTTTTCCCACATTCCCAGACTGGAATGGGGACTGAGTAGTCAGCCATTTTGTCCTTGCAGACAAGGGCTACTCCCTAAGAGTCGGGGAGGGTTTAGAAGGAGCTGGGCCAAAATGCTTCGGTGGCTCAAGTCATGATTCTAGGGTGCTAGGATCGAGTCCCAAGTCAGACTCCTTGCTCAGTAAAGAGTCTGCTTCTCTCTCTGCCTGCAGCTCCCCCCTGCTTGTGCTCTCTCTCTGTCTCTCTGACAAATAAATAAAACCTAAAGGAAAGAAGGACGGAAGGAAGGAAGGAAGGAAGGAAGGAAGGAAGGAAGGAAGGATGGATGGAAGGAGGGAGCTGGGTCCCTGATGATACAGTGCAGTTATAGCCACTCTAAAATTATCATACCTGTACCCTCAAGAGAGAGGGGGCAGAGGGAAAGCCTATACCTTTTAAGTTCCTGCTAGTCTGAGTATTTGTCACAGCAGCCAAATAGCCCAGCAAATAGACATATTGTCCTTGGGGCACCGGGTGGCCATGGAAGGGTTCTGAAAAGGAAAGGGACATGATCAGACTAGAGGCTGGGAAGAACTGATCTTCCATTGGGTGTAGCGCCCACATCTGAGCAATGTACAGGGACCCATCTGGCCTCATGGTCTTCTAGCCCATGTAGGCAAGGCTAAGGGTCAGCCCCTCTAAGATCACATGGAAGGTTAAGACCTGCTGGGTCATCTCCATGCCCCCTCCCCAAAACCAGCTGAAGGACAGGAGCCCATCCGCAGCCAAGCCCTAAACAGCCAGGGTAACACTGTCTCCTTCTACCAGTTGGGGTGGAACAGGTGGGGTGGCCACTGGCATCACCCAGGAACCTAGGAGAGAAGCTGGGGTGCTGGGGAGAAAGAAGTCCGGAGCACCAGAGAAGGGGGGGCTCCTGGAACAGCCCTGCTTCCAGGCCTCGAATCTGTGCTTCTAACTGTGTAACTGACAGACACCGAGATGGGATGGACGGGACGCCTTCCAGGAGGGCCCTGCCACCACCGTTTTTTGTTTTTTTTTTTAAGATTTTATTTATTTATTTGAGAGAGAGAGAGAGAGAGTAAGCAAGAGCATGAGAAGGGAGAAGCAGACTCCCCATGGAGCTGGGATCCTGACTCCGGGATCATGACCTGAGCTGAAGGCAGTTGCTTAACCGACGGAGCCACCCAGGTGCCCCACACAGCCATCCATTTCTGACAAACATCCCATCTCTGTATTCGTTTCCCAGGGATGCCATAACAAAGTACCACAACCTGCGTGGCTTAAAACCACAGAAATGCATTCACAGTTCTGGAGGCCAGAGTCTGAAATCCAGATGTCAGCAGGGCCACACTCCCCTGGAAATCCCAAGGGAATCCTTCCTCACGTCTTCCAGCCTCTGGGTCTTACCAGCCACCTTTGGCCTTCCTCAGCGTGTGGTTGCATCACCCCGATCCTCTGTCTTCACGTGGCCGCCCTCTTAGAGGGACGCCGGTCATGCTGGATCAGAGGCCCAGCCCCTCACTCCAGTACGACCTCATCGTAACTAATTATATCTTCAATGACCCTGTTTCCAAATAAGGCCACATTCTGAGCGACTGGGGGCTAGGATTTCAACATACCTTTTTGTAAGGGGGCACAATTCGACTCATCACACCTCTCCCATCCAAACTCCATCTCAGAGTCTGCTTCTGGAAAACTCAATCTGCAACAATGACTACAGGGGAAAAGGACATCCAGGCGGGGGGAACAGCATGCACAAAGACCCAGAGGAGGGAAGGAGCATGGGCTATTTGGAGAAACAGATGAAGCCCACACGGCTGGTGAATGGTGAGAAAAGTGTGTTTGGCACATGGTTTCTGCTGCAGCTGATGATGGTGTGGTTGATGGAACGGTGGCCCCCCCCCAAAAAAGAGTCGCCCACCTTCACACTGTGAATGTGACCCTATCTGAAAAAGGGCCTTTGCATATATTAAACTAAATCTCAAGATTACCCTGGATTATCTAGGTGGGCCCTGAATCCAGTGACAAGTATCCTTGTAAGAGACAGAAGAAAGATACACACAGAGGACAGGCCATGGTGAAGATGGAGGCAGAGACCAGAGTGCCAGTCATGAGCCAAGGTGCACTGGAGGAACCAGCAGCTGGAAGGGGTGAGGAGCCATCCTGCCCTAGAGACTCCAGAGAGAGCAGGCCTCACCCACACCTTGATTTCAACTCTGCTTCTGGGACTGGGAGAGAATGAGCTTCTGTTGCTCAAAGCCACCAGGTTTGAAGTAACTTGTCATCACAGCCCTAGGAAACGAACACAGACAATAACAGAAAAGTGAGTGAGGAACCAGATAGCGTAGACTCTTCGGGAGGAGAGGTAGTGAGTTTCTGGTCACTGGAGGGAAAGAGGATGGGGACCTTCTCAGGGGGTCTTGTTTTCCAACTGGGATTTCTGCCCCATCGGAAGCATCTCAAAACTAAAAGTCACTTGGCATCTGTCCATATGTCGAACCCATGGACTGCTCTCACTTCCTCTCACCTCCCATCTGTCGGCACCTGGCACCCATCCTACACGTCCGTCCAGGCCCCTCCTCCTCAGTCACTGTCCCCAGGACTCCAAGGGAAACATCCTCCCCTTGGCAACCTTTAATGATGTAAAATACACCACAGTATCTTAAAACAGAAACACTCAATGTGGGCAAAGACATTCAGAAGTGGACACTCTCGTATGCACTTCATAGCAGGTTATGCTGACACATTCTTTCGGAGGACAGTTTTATGCCATGTATCAAGAATTAAAATGCGTCCCAACTATTCTACTTTCAGGAATTTGGCCTAAGAAAACAATGTGTGGTGTGCGAATAGATTTATATATACAACTCCTCCTGATCTATCCCTTGTCCCCCTCCCCACCCTCATCTTTTCAACTTTTGCTGATCACTCCACTGGACTCCATAAACCAGGACCTACCACAGGACTGTGCATGTTTTTTCTTCTTTCTTTCTCCTAAGTTCCTTCCTTCCTTCCTTTTTTGGGGGGGGTGGGAGTTTGGAGGTCAGGGAGATACAGTTCTCCCATGCCTGTTCACCTTTCAACAGTGAATTCAGACATCACCTCCTCCAGGAAGTTTCCTGACCTCCTGGAGCAGGGTGGGTGCCTCCTCCAGGTCCCCAAGCGCCCTCGCTTAGTGTTTGAAAGGCAACATCAAGTGATTAACGAGGAATATTCTAGAGCCAGTCTCAGATTCTAGCGCCCACCTCACACGGTTGTTTAACTCTGGGCAAATTACCCACATCTCCGGCAGTTCTGTGGACATATTCTTAGAAAACATAGTGGAAGCCCTAAGCGGTGACTGTGGAAGCAGCTAAAACAGCAGCGGCGTTCCTGTTCTCGGGCTACTGAACGCAGTGGCCCAGTAGGAGCGGGTCCCGTGAGCACCAGCGGCAGGGCAAAGGGTAGGAGCTAGGGAAGAATGTAACCCTCAGTCCCTGCTTCCTGCGCCTGGCGATTGTTAGCCCAAACATCCCTTTCCTCCCTCACCCCGTGACCGACTCCCTGCATGCCTACGTGCAGGGGAGAATGCAAGCCTGCTTTAGGGCTTCAAGGTAGTTGCCATCCCCTTTGTACTCCTCTCCCATGCTTCCAGGCATTTGTCCTTGCTTTTCTGATAAAAAACAAAATAAGAGCTATGTGCAGAATCCAGCTGCTGCTGCTCTCCCTTGCAGAGGCAGCCTGACTGGCCGCTCAGATTGGTGTCTGAGAACTTTATCTCAGTGCACAATGACAGCTTGCTTTTAAACATGTATTAAGCACTTACTGTATACCAGGGACTGTTCTGTGTACTTCACAAATAGCAACCCATTCAATCTCACAGCAACCGTATGAGGCAGGGGTTATTTCTACCCATGTTCTGGATGAAGAGGCTGAGGCCCCAAAAGCTTGAATGGCTTGTCGAAGCTCCTGCAGTGAAAACAGCAGAGCTGGATGAATCAACGGTGTTAGCGACTACGCTAAGCTGCTTCCGGGACTCAGTCTCTTCATCTGGAAAGTGGGGCTAACATGAACAGCCGTCCTGCACAGAGGGCTTCGAGGACCAGAGGAGCGTATCATGAAGGCACTGGAGCGTGTCTGCCGGTCCTGGCACTCTGTGACCCTCGAGGACTATTCTCCCTCCCCGGACTGTACCCTCATTCCCTATCCTCATCTTTTCATCATTTCCAGTAATCACGGCCTAACCCCTCCCCCTACTATCCTCCAAGCATTCTCGACAGTGTCCATATGACCTTCACAGCAGCCCTAAGGGGGAATACGACTGTTGCCCTATTTCACAAATAAGGAAATTGACAGGATCAGAGAGGTTGAGTGCCTTACCTCAGGTCACAGAGCTAACAGAGCTAAAGTGAGAATTTGACTAGTCCCAGTCAAAGCCACCTTGCCCCACAGCTTCCCTTTCAGACATAATCACTTAGCAGAGAGAAACTCCATCCCTAGATCTGACATGATGAATATTTCTCAAGTATGTAGGCTCTGGGGAGTCAGAAGTGGGGCCAGTCAGGCCTTGAAGGCTGGTCAGACCCCTGAGAAACGTCTGCCCCCACCACGGCCCTCAGCCACTCCCTGTGAGCAGGGCCCCATCCAGGGCTCGGCCCAGCCATGCAGAGCATCAAGGTATTAAGTCAAGAGTCCAAATTCCCCTGAAGTACTTCCTCCTGGAGGGAACATGATCTGCAGAGAACAGCCGGTGAGAACTCCTAGGGCTCCCAGAGGGGAGATGGCCCAGCCTTCGGTGCCCCTGATGAGGGCCATGCCCAAGTGACTGGCGCTGACCCAGAGAGCAGTTGGCACAGTCCTGCTCAATTTATAACCGTTCAATATCCCGTTAGCTCCTCATCTTTGCCTACATCCCCAGTCTAGGACTCCGGCCCTTTGCTCAGGCTGGTGGTCCCAGAGCAGGCAAATACAAGGAAAGCCTGCTGGGTGCTCCCCGTCCCACTGTATCAATGGGAAAGAGAGGCCCAGAGAGGGCCAGCGATTTCCCCCGATGGCACAAAGGCTCTGAAGTCGGGCCCCAGCTGAAGCCTCAGTCTGAAGTCTGACCCCATGTGTCTGAGGGCCCAGGCAGGAGACAGCAAGTGCAAACCTCCTTCAGGAGCCTGAGGTGGGCTGGTCAGGAGGAAAAGGAAACTCCTTTTTACTGAGCAACCCGCAAACCCTGTGGCTCTCCTTCAGAACTCCCCAGAAACCAATGACTTCTCGAGGGTTCTGCCAGCACCATCACCATCTCCCGCTGGGACCACTGCAGCTGCCGCCTCAAGGGGCTCCCTGCTCCTGCCCTCACCCTCCACAGTCTGCTCCCTAACACAGCCCCCCAGAGGGGTCCTATTAACACTAAGTCAGCTATGTCCTCCCCTGCTCCAAAGCCTCCCATGGCTCCCATCTCACTCAGAATAAAAGCTGAAGTCCCCACTGTGGCCCATAAGAGCCACCCCATCCCCACTCCATGATGTGGCCCCATCACTGCTCTCATCCCCTACTTCTCCCCTTACCACTGCCTCCCCTCCAGCCACACTGGCCTCTCTATTGTTCTGTAAATATGCCACAATCTTGCCTCAGGGCCTTTGCACTTGCTTTCTTTCCGCTCCAAACACTCTTCCCAAGGTCCCCACAAGGCCTCCTCCCTCACCTCATTCAAGTTCTTATTCAGATGTCCCCTCTTCAGAGGCCTTCCCTGACCGCTCTGTGTTCCCCACTTCCCTGGCTTCTCTCTCCAGAGCACTCATTGCCGTCCAACTTACTCTCGGTTGCCCTATATTCGCTGATTATCTGCCTCCCCCTAATGTCAGCTCCCTGAGGGCTGGGATTTCTGTCTGTTTCACTCACTGTTGTATGTCCAGAGCCTAGGACAGTGCATGCTATACAGGAGTGCTCAGTACATATTTAATGAATGAATGTGTAAGCCCCCGTGCCGAGTAGTCTATTTAATCCAAAGTGAGAGTTTTCATCCCCACGGCACACAGGCAGGAAAAGAGGCTCAAAGAGGCCAGGTCACCTTCCAGCCACACAGCTCACAAGGGGAAGAGGTGGGATTTGGCCCCAAATCTGTCTGATGCTAAAGGCTGTGTTCTTAACCACCATGTGATACTGCCCCTGGATGTGGGGATGAGGCCCAGAGAACATGCCAGTGGTCATCCCCCTTGATGTCCCCTTAGCTAACCAGGACCCTCTCAAAGGTAAGCAAAGGATAAAAGGAGCCAAAGCAAGTCTTCCTGCAAGGAGATCCCTTGAATGTCCCTCCCAAGACCGAGAAGAAATCTCATTCTTAGCTGAGGGGAGCTCTGCCACCGGGTGGCCATTCCCCAACACTGCCCCATTGGTGTCCCAGGTCACTAGTATGAACAATAGTAACACTGAACAGGCAAATGCTTAAAATGCCCTAATATTCAGTGCCTGGGTGGCTCAGTCGGATAAGCGTCTGCCTTTGGCTCAGAGTCCTGGGGTCTCCACTGCTCAGGGGAGATCCCGTTTTTCCCTCTCCTCCCAGCTCATGCAATCTCTGTCACTATCTCTGTTTTCTCTCTCGAATAAACAAACAAAAAATCCCCTAATATACAAGACCCCTGAAAAGCAATAGGAAAAGGAAAATAACACAATTTTTAAGTGGGCATAAGGATTAAGCAATTCCTCAAGGACACCATCCTCAAAGGACCAATAAAAATAGGAAAAGATACGCAGCTTCACCAATGACAGAAATGCAATTTAAAACAATGTTGAGGCGGCACCTGGGTGGTGCAGTTGGTTAAGCATCCAACTTGGTTTTGGCTTAAGTCATGATCTGAGGGTCCTGGGACTGGGCCCCATATTGGGCCCCTGGCACTCAGCATGAAGTCGACATGAGATTCACTCCCCGCCCCCCCCCGCACCTCCCCCTGCTTGTGTTCTCTCCAAATAAAAAAATAAATAAAATCTTTCCCAAAAAAATATTGAGGTATAGGGTCACCTGGGTGGCTCAGTCATTGGGCATCTGCCTTCAGCTTGGGTCATGGTCCCGGGGACCCGGGATCGAGCCCTGCATCAGGCTCCCCGTTCAGTGGGGAGCCTGCTTCTCCCTTTCCCTCTGCTGCTCCCCCTGCTTGTGCCTCTCTCCCTCTTGCTGTCTCTGTCAAATAAATAAATAAATAAAATCTTCAAAAAAAATGTTGCAGTAACAATGTTCGTATACAGATAGGGAATAATAGGTGAAATATTAATTATGTCCAGCACTGGGAAAAGAGGCTCATCCAAATGCTATTAAAGTAAATGGATAAACTCTCCAGTATGACAGTATTTATTAAAACAGATCACACAGGAGTCCTTTGTACCCAGAAATTCCAAATTCCAATTCCAAATTGGAATAGAATTCCAAATTCTATTCAATAGAAATAGTCACATATGTGGACAAAACATAGGTACCAGGATATTTGCTGAAGCATTGCTCTTAATTGCAGAGGATTAGAAACCAGTTAAATGCTGATAACAGTGATTAAATAAACTGTAGTAAATTTTTACTATAAAATAGAAAGTCATTAAAATTCATAAGGTATGGGGGTGCCTGGGTGGCTCAGTCGGTTGAGCATCTGATACTTGATTTCAGCTCAGGTCATGATCTCAGGGTGGTGATATGGAGCCTTGCATTGGGCTCCGAGCTCAGTGGGGAGTCTACTTGAGATTCTCTCTTTCCCTCTCCCTCTGCCCCTCCACCTGCAAATTCGCACGCTCTCTCTCAAAATCTTTTTTAAAAATTAATAAGGTATATTTACTGACGTAGAGAGATCCCAAAACATTGGAGAGAAACAAATAACAAAAACAACAGCCCTATGTAAACATATTTTTGAGAGCTCTAGAAAGATCCATACCAAACTAATATGTGGAATGGGGTAGATGTGTTGGGATTTTTAGCTGCCTGGCATCTGAAACTCTCTCCTGTGTTTGGAGGAATGGACACTGTGTGGATTTTGGCAGGGACTGAACTTATCCTTCCTAAAGGAAGCCCCAAAGTTCTGGTGTCCACTTTCCCAGACTCCACTGAGTAAGGGAAGAGACATATGCTCTGGGTTCAGGCAATGAGACTCACTCTCTCTGGACCTTGAATTGAGAGCTAGTGACACAAAGAAGCAGGACAGTGAATCCTTGTGTAGGGAGCAGAGGCACTGGTGTGGACACGGCCCAGCACTGGAACACGGAGCTGTGGCTGCCCAGGCTAAGGGAGCACGGCGTGCATGTTTGGCGGCCGTGTCCCCTTTGCACCAGCAACGTGGCACGATCTGAGCATTGCTCCTTTACTGCTCCATTAGTCAGGGTTCTGGGTCACAGACAACAGAGTCCATTCTAGTCAATCCAAGCAGGGATGGATTTATTCAGGGCGTTGTTGACTTACTGACACACTGGAAAGTTTGGGGGACTGGCTCCAGGATGACCTTCCAGTTGAAGACAATGGGAGACCCCAGAACCAGGTCATCTATGTCGAAAAAGGGTCTGGTTTTTGGAGGGTGAGTCTGGTGGAGGAGTGGTTTTGACCAACCCAAGGATGAGCCCAAAAGGCAGGAGGCTGCCCAGATCCCTACTTGGGGATTTAGGGTTGGAACAGGGGTACCACTAGGAAGCACAGGACTACAAGGGACTGAGCCCTGAGGGCTCAGAGGCCATATCGAGGGTCTCCATGGAATACGCACGGTGTATCTGCGGCTTACTCTTTTCCCCTTATTGTATCCCAGAGTTTTCTCTCACACCGTGCACAGCTTCTCAACGCTGCACAGCGTCCCACTGTAAGAATGCGTCATCGTTTATACAACCAGTCCCTTGTGTGTGGACACTTGAATGGTTCCCAAGCTCCTACCTGTGCAAGCGTATTTGTGGAGTAAATGCCCAGAGGCCAAGTCAACTGGTAAATGCATTTGCAATTATAGTTAAAACTTACAGGGAAAGATGACCCCAACGAACAGGAGGGCTGGGGGTTGGCCAGGTGTGCCCTGCACACCTCTGTTCACCCTCCATCGACAGGAACCTCTCACCCCTCCCTGCCCCCAGCCTCGCCACCACTCTCCACAATTCCAAACCAACTCTGACCTTCACCCCAATTTCTGGTAGTCACAAGGGGTTCCAGAAGCCTAGGTCACCCACATCTTCTACACTCTACTCTCCATATTCCTGTTCCCAAATCCTACCTCTTACCACAGTTCCTGAAACCTTTCCTCGGTGCTCCCAGAAACTCAGGCTGTCACCAACAGCACCTCTTTCGCCCTCTCTTTGCTCGAAGGTAGACCTACTCACCCCTGGGGCACCCCTTCCCTAGAGCCCTCTCAAGGGACAGCTGTTTTCTCTCCCATGGCTCTTGGCCAGTGTGACTAGAGGCGAGTGGGTGGCGCCCTTGCTCTTCCTGGAAGTCTCCTGGAAGGTTCTCTGACCTGACACTGCAGCCTACTTTTCATCCATCAGCTGTCCAGAGTCTGTTAAGCCCGTGTTGAGCTTTCTATTTCAGCTCGTGGATTTTTCCTCACAAATGCCTCTGATTGGGTCGTTTTTGTGATGGGTTGCTCCAGCTTCATACTTCCAGCAATCCTCTTTCCTCTCCTGGAGGCCATCAGGTTTATTTTCACTTCCTGTTCTGTCTGCTCCATTTATTCTGGGGTCTGGAACCAGGGATTCAGCTTCTTTATTTCTTACATGCTTCCAGCTCCCTTAAGTCTTTATTCTGCAGTGTTCATTTTCCTAAAATACATGTGGAATTGAAGCCAGAACCGTGTGTCATCACCGCCTGGCCAGATCCAGCCAGCACAGAAGGAATCAAGGAAGTGAGAGATGTCAACAATCTGGCTTCTGGAAACAAGAGGGCTCTGAACACACTGGGTTCAAAGAACAAACTGGAGAGGCAGTGGGTTAAACTGGGTGGCTCAGTGGGTTAAAGCCTCTGCCTTCAGCTCTGCCTTCAGCTCAGGTCATGATCTCAGGGTCCTGGGATCAAGCCCCAAATCCGGCTCTCTGCTCAGCAGGGTGCCTGCTTCCTTCTCTCTCTCTGCCTGCCTCTCTGCCTACTTGTGATCTCTCTCTCTCTCTCTCTCTCTCTCTCTCTCTCTCTCTGTCAAATAAATAAATAAAATCTTAAAACAAAACAAAACAAAAAACAAAGAACAAACTGGAAACACTTCCAAGCATGGACTCTGGGTCTGAATTCTGGCTCAGCCACTTTCTAGCTGAGTGACCTTGGGCAAGTTACTGGATCTCTCTGAGTCTCCTCTTCATCTGACAGGTGGATATAACAATACATGTTGATCACGAGGTTGTTAGGCTATTAAACTGGCAGCAAAGTCTCTGTCGCTCCTTCAGGGAGAGGCTGGGACTACAACACCTCCTGTAATCCAGGCTGGCTTGGGACTGCTCTGACAACAGCGTAGGACAGAAGTGACTCGTGACTTTCCTGTGAGATCATAGAGAGGTCACGCAGCTGCCAACTAGCTTCGTGTCCTGGGGCTGCTGTAATGGATTTCTACAAATTTAGCAGCTTAAGAGAACGAAAATGTACCACCTCACAGTTCTACAAGTCAGAGAGCTCATGTGGCATGGCATGGCCACATTCCTCTGGGCTCTCAGGGAAAATCCAGCCCCTTGCTTTTTCCAGCTTCTAGAGGTGCCTGTGTTCCTTTAGGTTAGCTCGCAGCCCCTCCTCACGGTGCTCTGACTTCCCTTCCGTCATCCCATCTCCTTCTCTGACTCGGATCCTCCTGCTTCCCTCTTGTGAGAACTCATGATTACAACGAGCCCATCCAAAGAATCCAGGTGGGTAGCTGGAGCTCACGATTCCTAACTCAGTCACGTCTGCAAAGTCCCTCTTGCCACATGAGGTAACATATTCACCGGTTCAAGGGGTGAGGATGTGGACATCTTTAGGAGAGCATTATTCAGCCTGCCTCTCTGTGCCTCAGTCTCCTCAACCTGGAAATGGGGATAACAGCTGTATCCACCTCTGAGGTTGCTGCAAAGATTAAATGAGATCATATGTGTTTGGAGCTGGCCTGAAACCAGGGAGGACTCAGAAGTATTAGCTGTTGGCTTAGTTTAGGATACCCCAGAAAATGACTCTGAGACTTCCTAGTTAATCTGGGAAGTTTGAGTGATGGGGGGGGGAGGGTGGTGATACAGAGAAGGGAGAATAGATTTAAAAAGGTGGCCACTAGGCCAGCTGCTGCGGCAGGTAACCAGAGCTCAAGCCTGTAGGGAGACTCTGGGAAGCAGGGCAAGCGCACACCCGAGGAGCGAGGGCGCTGGGGTATTTGTGCTCCAGTTTCTCTCAGGTGTTACCTGAGGGCTGTTCCCATAGGGTGTTAGCTCCGTGGCACTCCCAGTCTGGCCCATGCAGGCAGAGTGGTCTTCTGTGGTTCCAGAAAATAGCCCACAGCTACCAAGATGCACACTGGAAGTCCACTAAAGTACCATGCAACATCCGAGGAACATGGGCAGGGCTGTGAGAGCACCTGCTGCAGCTGTTTTTATTATTATATCCACTTATGGATGGGATAAAAATTCACGTGAGCTGCATGAGGTGACTCAAGGTCGTGGAGGAGAGTGGTCACATCCAGCTGGGGTTGCTAAAGGCACAGCCCCCCAACTCTGAATGCCCACCAAAGC
This sequence comes from Ailurus styani, assembly GCA_002007465.1. Classification (NCBI taxonomy): domain Eukaryota; kingdom Metazoa; phylum Chordata; class Mammalia; order Carnivora; family Ailuridae; genus Ailurus; species Ailurus styani. Next base: position 1,454,156 of record LNAC01000268.1, read on the forward strand.
CACTGGAGCCTCCAGAGGTAGGGGACTCCCACTGACAGCTGGGAGCTTTTGTGCCATGGGTCACCCCCGCCTCGTCCCCCTGGTCATAAGACATGAATAAGGGATCAGTGGGCAGTGGCCAAAGCAAGTCAGGGCCCCCAGGGAGGCCAATCAACTGCCAACGAACGCCCTGCCGGCCTCAAGAGGCGAGAACGTCCAATGTGAAGTGGTTCAAGTGGAAAGAGGTTCTGTCAGATCAGAGGGTGACTCCTCATCAAAGGCAGGACCGGGCTGGGTCTCATGGGCCTGAGTAACCAGAGCCCCCAAACCCTCAGTGTAGCTTCTCTCCTTTCCCTGAAGTCAGATGAACCACTTCACACGCACACGTTGTGGGACATTCCTCGCCCTGTTTCCTCATCTTGTCCTCACATATGAGCGTGAGGACACTAACTTTCCTTCCTGTGGGAAAGCTGCCTGGCCCACAGCGTGGCTTTGTGTTGTCCCACACGCAGTATACATGTTGCATATGGATAGAACATCTAGTTATAATGTTTATTATCATTCTCTCCAGCTCTGTCCCCCCAGGGGAGAAAATGGCTGTCACAGGTCCCTGACTTCATGTCTCAAAGTGAGCTGCCAGAGGGCGCCCGACTCTCTAGTTTCAAATCCTGGAAACCAGTTCTCCCGGTTGAAGCCGGCTCATGCCAGTCTTGGACATTCCAAGGCCTCTTTTCTGGAATGTTCACGGAAAAGGAATCAGATGTTATGTGGTCTTTCGCATTCAGCTTCTTTTGCTCAGCATCTTGAATTTGAGATTCATCCCGATTGCTGTGTGGATCAAGAACTCATTCTCATATTTTAATTTAAAATCAATTAACATATAGTGTATTATTCGTTTCAGAGGTAGAGTTCAGTGACTTGCCAGTTGCATATAACACCCAGCGCTCATCACATCATGTGCCCTCCTTAATGCCCATCACCCAGGTACCTCATCTTCCCACCCACCTCCCCTCCAGCAACCCTGGGGGTGCTCCCAGAGTTACGACTCTCTTATGGTTTGGCTCCCTCTGCTTTCTGTTTCCTTACCAGGTGGTGATCCACTGCGTGGATGTTTGACAATTTGTTTCTGCATTTTTTAATGGACACTTGGATTTTTGGGGGGCTTGGGGGGGTGTCATAAACAATGCTCCAAACGTTCATTCTCAAGTCTGTGTGTGAGGACTCGGTCTCGGCTTTGAACTGTTGGTTCTGCTACTTGGGGGACGAGCCCACAGTCAGTGACTGAGCTTGCCGGAGCCACTGGAGTCTGGATATTTCTGCTCAACACAGGACTTCTCTAAGGGGCTGTCTTGGCTCCAGAGCTCCCCGCTGGTGGCTGGGACATCAGCACAGCTGCCTGTGGTCTGTTCCCCTGGTTCCTTTCCTGTCACAGGCGTGTCTCCCAACCAGACCTCTTGCACAGCTCACACAGTCTCCACATCCGCTTTCTAGAGAACCCAGCCTCAGGCGCACATGTGAAGTGCTCGGAAGAGTGCCCAGCAAACAGTAAGTGCGCTGAAAGCATTGGTTTATCACTGTGATCTTTATGCAGAGAGGGGCACAGATTCCGGGGCTAGGGGCCTGGGTTCAGTTTCAGGGCACGAGAGCCCCCTCTCAAGGGACAGCGGCAGTGCTGGGGCCTGCCCCACCTGGGCCTACCCCTCAAGGGCTTTTCAGGGGCCCCCATGGCTCAGACCTGAGGGAGGAGGGGGTGAGGAGGGAAGGGGTCAGAAGCCCAAGCAGGGAAAATAGGAGAGAATTTCCCACTCTCTTTGTTCTGACCTCAGCTGCCAGCCTGGAGCTCTTGTCACTGGGGGAGGCAAGAATCTTTAACATGATCTGAGTTTTCATGATGAAATGGGGCTAGATACCTTTATTATGGAACTGAGACAGCTCTTGGGGGGACAAAAGGTGGCATCGAGCCCTTTTATTACCAAAGGAGATCTGAAACAAAAGAGCCCTGCCTGGTGTTTCATCCAAGGAGCACGGAAAAATTGGCTGTCTCAGCAGCCTACGTGGACAGGGAGCAAAGAACAGACGTGGGGTTGTGGGGTCGGTGTGTCCCTGGAGTCCTGACCCACTCCACCTGGGAGACACAGCACTGCCGCAGTGAAGAGTGAAGCCCCTGCCCCTCCCTGAGTATTTCGGGCCCAAAACCATTAGGTGGGACAGATCAACTAGGCAGGGGCTGACGGCCTGGAGCAGGGAGTGAAGGGGTGAAGGGGACATCCACATGTGGGGGCAGGGGACAGGCACGGGGGAGGGTTACAGACAACAAGCAAGAGGGCCCATCAAGTACACAAATGAATTCAGGATAATGGGAGTGGGGTTCCTGGCTGTCAGAGCAGGGAGGCACAAAGGAAGTGAGAGAAAAAGCTGCCAGGACACCGGGGCATCCTGGCTGGGACCGGAGACTTCGGGGTAAACCAGAGGTTTTCGGCAGGTAGGCGGAGATACAGAAGTCAAGGCTAACACAATGTGTACTAAGTGACCCGGAGAGGGCAGACCCTGGCCTCCAAGCACCGTTAAGCATTCAAAGGAACTGGGGCTCTTTGAGGATACAGCTCATTCTGAGGTCAGGGCAGCGCAAGTTCAAAGTGAGCCTGGAACATCTTATTGTGCCAGAAAGTAAAGATGTCTGCAAGGAGAGATGGGACCACGTGGACAGGATGCAGAAGCCAGCTGAACTCTTCTGGGCACCTAAGGGATAGTTTTAGCATCAAAATAAATAGTGTTTACTCATCTTTAAGGGCTGATGTAACACATGACCAAGTGAGGGACTCATACAACAAAAACAGATTGTCTCCCTGTCCTAGAGTCCAGATCAAGGTCTGCTCCTTCTGAGGCTTTGAGGGAGAAGCCGCTCCCTGCCTCAATCTCAGCTTCTGGTGACATGAAGAGAGTCTTTGGTAAAAGCATCCCCTCCAGCTCTGCCTTGGTCTTCACCCATGCCATCCTCCCATGGGCGTGTCTGCGCCCAAATTTCCTCTTTTTACAGGGACACCAGTCATACTGGGTTAGGGACCCACCTTGCTCCAGTATGACCTCATGATGATTCATCCTATCTGTAATGACACTATTTCCAAATAAGGTCACACTCTGAGGCATGAGAGAGTTAGGACTTCCACAGATGAACGTAGGGCAGGGAGCGCAACACAATTCAACCCTCAACAGATAGTAACAGATATAAGGCACTGAATCAAACAGGAAGCCACAAGTCCGTACCGTTACATAAATAAATACTGATTAATAAAATTAACAAAGTGAAAGTGGGATAGGAATAGGATATTTACAGCCTCAGAATAGCTCCCTGTGAATTATTAATTCATTACAAAGTGGAAAAGGGGAATTTTAAAGAGGCCCCATCTCCAAAAACAACCACATTGAGGGTTAAGGTTTCAATATATGAATTTAGGTGTGACATGATTTGGGCCATAACAGCTCCCTTGTCCCTAAGGACAGGAGCTCAGAGGCAATGCTTTCCAGCAAGTGGTTCCTGGAGGTCCTACTGGGGACAGGCCCACAGGAAACAGAAGTACCCTGCTCACAAGGACCCACAGGGCTGCCTCCCTCCCTCTCACTTCCCCACTCCCTACAGGTGCCTCCTGGGACTATACAACCAACTCAGCCACGTGCACCGGAAGCCTGTCACTGCAGCTGCTTCTGGGGGCCCCAAACTCGCCCACTGTCCCAACTCCAGCCCTGGCCTGGGTCCCCAGCCACAGGCAAAGGAGGAGCCTGATGTCAGGGGGCCTTGGGCCCGGGGTGGGGAGAGGGGAGCGTTGGTGCACTGCCTGTGGATAGACTCTCTTTCCCAGAGAATCTGGGACTGAAGCCAAGAAATTCTAGCTCAGCCTCTTGGAAGAAAAGCTCTGAAAAGGGGCACTTGGGGCGGCCTCCTTTCCCCATGCTAGGCACTGAGATGCAGGGGAAGCAGATTTGCAGGAGAGGAGAAGAAAGGTGAGCAGAGAACTGCCAAGGCAAGGGAGCTGGGTCTGTAATGAGGCTCTGACAATGTCTGCTTTCTCTTCTGAGCCCTCTCAAAACATCCACTGTGTCCTATGACATGTTTTATTTTTTCCTTTAAAGTATCCTTGGTTGATGTCCCAGTCACTACCTGTGCCTAAAAAATGACCCCCACACTGAGCAGCTTGAAACAACCTCAATCCTGTCTCCCACTCTCTAGGGGTCAGGAATTTAGGAAGGGCTCAGGGGTGGTGACTCCGGTTCAGGGTCCCACAAGTGGGCAAGATAATCGTTTGTTGTGTAAGCCACATTTGGGGCAACTCGTTACACAGCAATAGGTAACAAATACACCCTAGAAAGCAGCAGAGCTGGGCTTGGACTAAGTTCTGAGTCTGCGATTGGTCTCTTCTTCCTTAGAGAACACCGAAGCTCCAGAGCCAGGTAGGGCTGGAAAGACTGAGCGCGGTGGGTGGGGTGTTGCAGGAGGTGATGGTTGTGGGGAAGCAGATTTAATTCCTGAAAGGGGAGGATAAAAGTTTTGTGAACCTGAGCCACAGGAACAAGACAGATGGACACGCGAGGGTATAGAAGGTGGTCTGATTCCTGCCTGTTTCTTTGGGAAAGCTTTTCGGTTTTAGTATTAATGTGTGTGTTTGGGCTTTTTGGTAATTCTACCCAACTTTTAATTATGAAAAATTTCAAACCTACTGACAAGAGTAGCAAAATGAACATTTATATCCCTTTAACTAAATTCACAATTAACATCTTGCCACATTTGCTTTACCAGCCTCCCAAATTCTCCTAATGCATTTAGAGAAAAGTACACAAGAGCTAAAAATGCAGCTCAAATTCTTGCAAACACTAACAGAAGTATGAGCCAGACCCTACCAGCGCCAGAGGCTGACCTTCTGTCCCTGCCAGTCACCAGCCCCACCCTCCCCTCCAAAGGCAACTACCAGTGTGACTGTGACACCATACTGATGAGGCAAATGTGAAATGAGATTGATCATCTATGGGGGAAGATCAGATTCCCTGGAGAGTCAGAAAAAAAAAGATCTTCAGGCCTCCCTCCAAGATGAAAATGCAGGCACACGCCACATTTGGCCCTCAATTTGAAAAGATGCCCAGCCCTGAGGCTCATCTGGGCAAGAACACAAGCAGGTGGAGCTGGGTGGAGGGGGTGGGGGTTGCTGGGAGACCCTGGGCTCAGGCGGCTCTGCATGTGGGCCCCCCGGAGAAAGAGGCCAGGCATCCCGGTCCTCCTCCTTCCCCAGGAATCCAGCTCCCCTAGAGCAAGCACCCAGATGAGACCTCCTCTGTATGAATGGCCGCTTTGTCTCTGGGACTCCAGTCAGTGTGGGCAGTGGTGCTGGGAACAGCTGTGAGCAAGCCCGAGGCGTCTGTGATGACAGGAGATTGTGAGCATTGTGAGCACAGAGAGGATGTTTTAAAATGTAAATTTTACTTTCATTCGGGTAGGATCAGGCCAGCTGATCAGGAGATTGCCTCTAAAGAAATAGTTTGTTCCCAGGAAGAGCCACATGAAAGAACATCGAGGTTGGTCTCCGTGGGAGGTGTGGGGAGGGAGAGTGGGTATTTATTGTGGGTTTTTTGTTTTGTTTTTACAGGAGGAAACGGGCAGAGTAGGGTAAAGCAGACTCAGTAGGTTTAAAATCTGCTGGTTTGAATCATTTCTTCAGGCTGTGGGGTGTAGGGTCAGTCCCTAGTTGTCTGGTACCCCGCCCTGGGGTGATTCAGGCAAGGAGAGTGGCCGAAAATGGGACAGCCCCCACCACAAAGAAACCGGTCAAGGTCGATTAGTTTGCGTAGGAAAGGCGCACTCACAGGCGAGCTTTTTGCCATCTCTACAAATCACTTAACCCTGGGAGACGGACCCTCCAGGATCAGCAAGTCCCCAGATGCTTCCTAAGACTGAAAAATAAAGATGTGGCTCATCCAGTTCATGAGCCAAGAACTCTCCGAAGTGCTTTCTATGGATTAGCTCTTTTGGTCCTCAGAGCGAAATCAGATGGCAGGAGAAGCCTGTCTGATAAAGACGTGGGGAATACTGCCTGGCAACTGACAAGTGAGCTTTATTGATGTGGCGGCAAGGAAGCTCAAATCCCCATCCCGAGTCTCCTCCAGAGGAAAGACACAAGGCTAGGAGATGTGCGGATCTCAGAAGGGAGGGCATACTGAAAGGACAGGGTGTTTTGCTGGGCACGGAGTAAAGCAGGGCTGAGAGAAAGGGGGTTCATGAGTTCAGGCTGTGAAGAGGACTCGGCGCCTTGTTTCCTTAGAAGCCACGAAATTAGGCTGAGTGTGCAAGACTGAGTCCAGAAATCCCTTATCGGAAGCTCTGAACCTGGGTTGGAAATCAAGGCTGTCTCCGTGTTGATGGGGTTCGGGACATGTCCCCCCCAAATATGGCACTGTGGCACACTAAATATGCTAAGCTGAAGGAATGTTAAGAAATGGCAGAAGCAGGAAGGTCGCACTCACCCTTCTTCCCTGAAACAGGTCATGAAACTCCCACCTGAAAGGTCCCCTCCGTGGGGGAAAGAAGGCATTCTCATCACCAGAGAAAGGGAACTGGGGGCCGAGAAATCTGCATAAACAAAGCTTATTAATGCACCCCTATCTTCCTGCCTGCTCCACCACTGACTGCCCCGAGCCCCAGCTGACCTCTGTGTGCTCAGTCTTCAGGCATTTGTCTGTAGCAGATAAAAGCTGCGTGCTCTGGGCACGGCTCTGGGTCTTCATCTGGGCAGGAGGCATTAACAGAAATAGCGAGCAACGTCGGAGAAACAAACCCTAAACCAGTGACTCTGAGGCAGTGCCTGGGTCCCGACAGCTCCTGCCCAGCTGGGTCTCATGGGGGTCTCGGAGAAACAAACCCTAAACCAGTGACTCTGAGGCAGTGCCTGGGCCCCGACAGCTCCTGCCCAGCTGGGTCTCACGGGGGTCTGCGGGCGGGGAGGAGGGGAAGGGCTCCTTCAGCAGTCACTTCTGTGTTTCTCCCGTGGGCGGTGGTCCTCCGTGCTGATCTGTGGGCACGAGGTTTTGCTTCTCCGAGGCAAGTAAGGGTGGGACAGATTGGCAGCACCCAGGGGTCTAGACTGTGACAGTCCGACACCCCCTCCATGGGGCGCTCAGACTCCAGTCGAGCAGCCCAGAGCGGCTGGGGAATTTGCCCCAGCAAAAAGCCGGCGCCCACCGGGTGGATTAGCCAAAGATCCACACCCCTCCTGCAGAGTTTACCTAAAATTCACCCCAGCATGAAAGGGGTTTTTCATTCCTTAATTTTTGTGTCCTTCGAAAGCTTTTAAAGACATTTCAAAACAAAAACAAAAAACAAACAAAAAAGAACCCACAAAAATCAGCGTGATAAGGTCTGTCCTGAATTAGTAGTATGGTCCCAACATTGATTTCCTGATTTTAACACTGGACCCGATGGACTTAACGGATCTATTTAGAAAAAAAAAATTTCCTGATTTTGACAAGGTGTATAAAATTATATAAAATATGATCACTAGGGAAAGCTGGGTGTGATACAATAAAAACTAAATATTGGTCTTTGTTCTGGGTTCCTGGTATACAGGTCCTAAAACCTTTGGGACTCTCCAGAGTGCTCCAGGGTCTCCTGCCTGCCAAGTGGCTGGCTGCCAGAAACACCAAGACGTGGCCAGAAAGTCAGAACTTTCAGTCCTACCCTGCCCCACCCCAGACACCTGGGGAGGAGAGAGGGGGCTGACTGATAAGAGCTGAGAGGGGGCTGGAGGCTGACTTCATCACCAGTGGCCAGTGGTTTGCTCAGTCATGCCTGCATGAGAAACCTACACAAAAGCCCCAAACGCCGAGGTTCCAAGAGCTTCAGGGCTGGTGAACATGCTGAGGTGCCAGAAGGGCGGGGTACACAGAAGGCAAGGAAGTTCTGTGCACTGCCCCCCATACCTTGCCCTCTGCATCTCTTCCATTTGGCTGTTCCTGAGTCACATCCTTTATAATAAGCCAGGAAAGTGCATGTTTAAGTGCTTCCCCGAGTTTTGTGAGCCATTCTAGCAAAATTGCTGCACCTGAAAGGGGACTGTGGAAACCCCCCAACTTTGTAGCCAAGTCGGACGGCAGTGTGGGTACCCTGGGGACTCAATGCTTGGGACTGGCATCTGAAGTGGGGGCAGTCTTGTGGGACGGAGCCCCTCACTCATTGGGTCTGATGCGAACTCGGGGTACTTAGTGCCGGAGCGGGACTGCAGAGACGCAGCTAGTGGTGGAGCATCAGACAACCGGTTGTCAGTGTGAGAAAAGAAACCCTCACGCTTGCTGTCAGAAGTGCTGGGAGTAAAAACATCACGGCAGGAGAAGGAGGTACAGAGGAATTCCCAGTCCTGTTTTTCTAACTCCTTTTGAGTCTTAAACTATTTCCATATGCAAGTTATAATTTAAAAATTAAAAACCAATGTGAAGGATGCTTGGACTTAATTTTGCATTTACAGCAAACATATGCTTTTTTTTTTTTTAATCTGCAGAGGCTTTCAGAGGATGGGATTATGGCGTATGCTTGTGGCTCTCTTGGTCTAGTTTATAAACTTTGGCAAGACTTTGCGGCCTTTCCAAGCCATTTACCTAAGAACCTTTTCTTACTAAAATAAAAACTAAGATTTATTTCCATGATCCATTCGATGTGATTGAAATTTTATGACACTCGGACCGATATAAACACACTCCCAGAAGGGATGAAGGCAAGAGAGGCAAGATAGTAGGAGAAGTCACCTAAGACTTGGAAGCAGAAAGTCAGGAGCCAGGAGCCTACCTCCTTTTGAAGTGTGAAGGCGCTATCTGCAGGCCAGCTCAGTCTAAACTGGGATCACAAAAGTGAGCATTTATTGAGTGCTTACTGTATGCCAGGCACAGTTGTCAGAACTTTACTGGATCACCTTATGAAGAAGGTATTAGTATTATCCCCATTAGACATGAAGAGCCTGAAGCCCAGAGAGGTTCAGTCACTTCCCAAGCTCACACAACCAGTGTGTGGCAAGACAGGAATTTGAATTCTGGCCTTCCAGCATGATGTCCTTACTGTCCTGGTGACAGAAGCAGAGCCTGACACAGGCCTGTCTTTAGGTGGTGGTCACAAGGCGGGGGCCCTATGAAAATGAAGGAAACCTCGCTAAAAAGGAGACAGGAGGTTTGGGCAGGGGAAGCTCTCACACCCTACCACCTGTGGTCAGCTGCAGACCCAATAGGAAGAGAGCAACTTGACCTTCCACAGACTTGACCTTGCACATGGATACTACTCCAGCCTGAGGAAGGAACGCTTTCTCCCTCTCCCAGTGAGAAGCCACCACACTTTGAACTTCCAGTTTACTAGAGTGGACTTTGGTTCATAACAAGCCTTCCTGACAGACTCCTTCTCTCCTTAAAAAAGTGTGCCTCCAGGCCCGCATCGCATCGGGCTCCCCGCTCAGCAGGAAGCCTGCTTCCTCCTCTCCGCCTGCCTCTCCCCCTACTTGTGATCTGTCAAATAAAAAAGCGTGCCTTCCCTTTGCTCCCTGAACTTCCCAACAATTGGTCTGGCCACAGCTCATTCGTCCAAGATTGCAATTCTCTTTTATTCCCGAATAAACTTATCTTTTGTTGGTAAATTGGCAGAAGTTTGACTTTCAAGGTTGATGGCCCTTCAGAGGACATCACCAGCCTTCACTGCTGGCAAAGCTGATTCTGGGAGTTTCTGTGTCCCTGTGTTTGCCCAGAGTCTCCATTTCCCTGGAAACAGACTCTGAGACAGGGAGCAGCGTGCAGAAGTTCCTCTGGGAGTGCTCCTGGAGCCAGGCCTGTGAGGTGGTGCAGAAGGCAGGCCTGGTGGGGAGGGAGGCTGATCTGCCCACGGACAGACAGAGAGGCCTCTGTCCCCACTGAGCCCACCCCCACCCCCTGGGGAGCCCTGAGGTTGGGCTGGCCCAAACTGAAGCAAAGGGGTTATTCCATGTCCCAAAAAAGATGAAGTCCTAAAAAAAAAAAAAAAGATGAAGTCCTAACTCCCAGGGCCTGTGAACGTGACCTTTTTTGGAAATAGAGTATCTGCTGGTGCTAAGTTAAGATGAGGTCAGTAAGGCGGGCCCTGATCCAATATGACTGTGTCTTTAGAAAAAGGGGAAATTTGGACCTGGGGCTCAACAGGCCAAAAGGGAAGGTGAAGTGAAGACACACAGAAAACACCATCTAGGAGGCAAGGAGCTCCTGAGGCTACTAGAGGCCCAGTGAGTGGCCCTTGAACAGACTGTCCCTTCCGGCCCTCAGAGGGAACGAACCCTGCTGATGCCTGGGCATGGGGCTTCTGGATTCCAGAACTGTGAGGAAATACATTTCTGTGGCTCCAGCCTCCAGCTGGTGGCACCGCGCTATGGCGGTGAAAGTAATGCAGGAGGATGGCCTCTGTTCCCCCAGGGATCCACGGCTGGCCACCTGGGAGGGGCAGGACGGTGGCAGGTCCCTCTGGAAGATGGTGATTCCCAGGGAGGGGGCCACCGGGGCATGCTGGGCGGCCGGGTGGGGGCGCCAACCCCACAGAGGTGTTCTGGGCGGGGCGGGGCGGGGCGGGGGGGCTGCGCGCGGCACGCACCTGCTGCAGCAGCATCCCAACCGTTCCTGTAACCTGCAGGAAGTCCTGTGTGGGATCTTTCTGCTGTCACCCCTCTCGTTAAGAAGCACCTGAACATCAGAGAAGCAAAGGTCACAAATCCATGGTCCAAAGCTAGCGACATAAAGAAGCAAAGCCAAAGCCAATGAGTCCCCAACTGCAGCGCCCATCACATCACAGACTACCCCACACTTGCACAAAGGAGCGCGATCCCTGCTACTTTCCCATAAAACACACAGCCCTCTAGCTCCAGGGTCCATTTCCACACCACTGAGAGAGACAGAGCTGTAAAACATATTTCAGTCTCCTCTTAAGTCTGCTGCAAGGAGAGCACAGCGCAAACAGGACGCCGCAAGGCAAAGGCCCACCCGAAGGGATCGCTCCACACCCTGGGGTCTGTCTGGGTGACAGCATTCACACAGGACGGGAACGAACACCCCGGCAGGAGAAACCGTACGAAGTGCTGCTCGTGTGGCCCGGAATCCGAACATCAGCAACGTCATGGGGTTCGACGACACAATTCAACAGTGCAACCGCATGAATGCGTCTTCCCAGCGTGACAGTGGGCAAAAGGAGTCAGACCCAGGAGGGCACAACGGAGGACTCCCCGTGTACATATAAGGTCAAGAGCAGGCAGAGCAAACCTGTGCCCCAGCAGTTGGGATGGTGGTTCCCTCTGGGCGTAAAGGACTGGGAGACGGTGCGCTGGGGCTGGGAATGGGGCAAATGTTCTGGTTTGGGTCCTGGTTAAACCAGTGTGTGCAGTTTGCAAAACCGTGTCAAGCTTTACGCTTATGATGGGTACATATTTCTGCATCTATATTATGCCCCACAGATGTCACTGAACACCGTGGGTTAGGGTTGAGAGGCACAGAGAGGGTGGGTTTCGTGGTGTAGCCGTCAGTGTCCTGGCAGGGAACGGACGGCCTGAAGACTATCTGGAAAGCATGTAATGGTCTGAGGAGCTGTGGGCGGGGCAAAGGAAACCAGTCATTGAGGAGGTGGCTCCCGGGAACTAACAACAGCTAAGAGGCATGAAGGAGCAGGGGCGGGGGTGCCAGGACCCAGAAAGAGCCAGAACCGAGGCTGGGCGTGGAGGACGGGCCACCCCACAGGAGCTGTGACCTTCCGCAGGGGAGCACAGCCACCCGAGGTGACCAACACACAATCTTCTCCCTCCAGACTCTAAAAGACGCTTCCACGGTGGTGCCCAACCAGAAACCAGAGGGCAAAGACCCCACTGACGCACACAGAGGGGGCAGCCCTCCGGGCGGAGAACCAGGAGGGCACCCAAGGAAGACCAGCACGCTGGCTGCCACGCAAGGACGTGGACCGGCGTGGCCAGTCCTGCTGTTTTTCAACGGAACTCGGAAATCTGGACTTCGACATGCCATCTCTCCATTTGTAAATGCTGGCAACTCACTGGAAATATTTTTCAAGCACTGTCTGGGCCCAGGGAACACGAGTCTGGGAGCTGCTGGTTTGACATCTCCGATCCAACATCAAGAGGGGAATCCAGGGCACCTGCTGGTAGAAGGGCAGCCCCTTCAAAGGGCCAGGTGTGTTGGGGGGCATGGTAGTGAGGACACAGTGGGGTGGGGGGGTCTACTCTTTCATTAGCAGGCGTAACAGCACCAACAGGCATAAAATGAGTGGAAACTATGTGTAAGTCTATTTCTTGTTGAAGGCACCGTGAACCTCCCAGCACCCAGACTCCCTTCTTTGGGTCCACAATGGCCCCTCCTCCCAGTGACACACTTGGCACCTTGGGGTGTACAAAGATGGCTAAGATCCAGTCCTACCCTAAAGACTCTCAGAGCCAAGTAGGGTCAGTGGTAAGAAACTTGCCACCCAGAACACTCTCAGGAGAGCTGGGACAGGTGTGAAAACCACAGAGGACATGGGAGCAGAGTGGAGGCTCTGACCTGCCTGGGGCAGAAGCAAGGCTTCAAGATGGAAGTCACAGCCAGGGGAGTGTGCGAACTGGGCCCAGAGGGGACAGAACAGAATCTCAGTGACAGAAATGCAGGAAGTGTGGGCAATCTGGTGCGCCAAGTACAGGGGTGACACGGCCCAAGAGAGGATGGTGTGGGGTCACAGAAGCCACAAGGGGACAAAGAGGCCTGATTCTGGTTCAGGAGCAAAGATGAGCCACTGAAGGGTTTTAAGGAGAAAAACAGGACAGTGAGTTCTGCATTTTGGCGGGGGTAAAGTCAGCCCTCCTCACGGAGATCCACATGATACTGTCCCTCCCAAAGTGGCCCTGACACTGACCTTGTGCCCCCCAAGGCCTCCCCCACTCACTCCTGCCAGCTGGAAGGCAGCTGACACTTCACAGCTGGATGGTGGATGAATGCATGAAGGAATAAACAAAGACCCACTTTCTGCACCAAGCAGGAGGCACCGTGCCACCCCCAGGAATCCCAAAGCACCGGTTCCCCTCCCTTAGGGCCCTGACAGCATGGGCCTTATCTCCTTCACTGAACCATAAATTTCCCAAATACAGACACCAGGCCTGACACATCTGGATGGCCCCCAGCACAGAGGGAACGGACTTTTATTAAATTTCTCCCCCGTACTGGGGACTTTATGTGCCTTGAATCATCTCACAACAGAGTGGGGTATGAGTCGTCATCACAGTACCCTGGAGGAAGCAGCAAGAGTCCATGCGCAAAGCAACTCGCCCACGGCCGAGATGGCGAGAGGGAGGGTGGAGAGGTGAGCCCAGGACAGGAAGTCTGAGTCACCAAAGAACAGGTGTGCCTTTTACTGGCCTTGGTTACCTGGCAAGGCAGCTTTGCAGCTTGCTTTTTGACAGTGTGAAAAAAAGCCTCAATGAGAGTATTAACAAAACAGTGTGGAGCGCCAGCAACTGGGTACCCAGGAACGCTTGGAGGAGAGGTCGCTGGGGTTGGGCGGTGACGGGGGAGGGAGTATCACCAGGGGAAGAAAGGACTGCCTTTGTGGAAGGCAAGGAAGATCTGGATGGGGATTCGAGTGTCACGGAAGGACTAGGACGGCCAGCCAGACCTGGGCATTCCACAGCTCCTTAGCGAGCACCTACTGTGTGCCGGGCACTGCATTGGGTACTGGGACCACGGCAGTGAGCAAGACAGAGTGCTCGCCCTCAGCAAGGTGACCTCCGGGGAGAGGCAGTCGACAAATCCAGCAAGGAAGTAAATGATAGGTACATGAGCCAGTGGTCAGTGCTGTGCACAAAAAGCAGGGAGGGGAGATGACAAGTGTCGGGAGGGCTCTCTGGGGAGGAGACACTTGCACAGGGACCTGAAGGAGGGGAGAGAAGGAGCTGAGCATCCAGACACTCAGTCGGGAGGAGCGTCCAGACACAAGGAGCAGCGAGGCAGGAGCGGGACTCGCACCTGCCCACAGAGGGGCCGTGATGCAGATGTGGAGAACCAAAGAGCAAAGAAGGTGTGCGCAGACTGAGTGGGGACAGAGAGGAGGGAACACCAGAAAGCTAACCCGGAGGGACGAGGTGGCACGTGTGCGTGGTGAGCACCTGGGTCTTACTCTGCTCGCCAGAGAGCAGAGAAAGGACAAGATGTGACTTAGGTTTTAATGGGATCCCTGTAGCTATGAGTGGGGGAAAGTCGAAGAGGAACCAGGGCAGGAGCAGGGAGACGGGGAGATGTGACCGCCATGATCCAGACCACAGGTGGCAGTGCTCGGACCAGGGTATTCCTGGTTTCTTGAAACTGGGACAGCCCAGATGTCCATCAGCAGGGTAACGGAGGGTGCCTGGGTGGCTCAGTTGGTTAAGTGTCTGCTTTCAGCTCAGGTCCTGGGATCGAGTCCCATGTAGGGTTCCCTGCTCAGAGGGGAGTCTGCTTCTCCCTCTGCCTCTGCCCCCACCCCTACTTATGCGCACATGCTCTCTTTCAAATAAACAAAATCTTAAAAACAAACAAACAAAAAACCAGGGGACTGGATAAACAAACTGTGGGGTATTCGTACATGGAATTAGCACACAGTGAGAACAAGGAAGGAGCTGTTGATGATGCGATCATGTGCACTGTAATTATGCTGAGTAAAAGCAGCCAGACAAAAGCAAAAAGTACCTGCTGTGTGATTCCATTTATACAGAAGATGGGAAAATGCAAACTAACCTAGAGTGACAGCAAGCTGACCAGTGGTTGCCTTGGGATGGGTGGGGGGCGGGGAGCAGGGAAAGCAATGGGAGATTCTGAAGAAATTTTGGAGGGAGAGCTAATGGAATCTTTGATAGACTGGATGCGAGTGTGAGAAGAGCTGTGGATGACCCTATAGGGGCCAAGGGCAGGTGGCACTAAAACTTGCCACTTGGGCATATTGATTTTTTTCTTAATATTTTATTTATTTGAGGGCGCCTGGGTGGCTCAGTCATTAAGCATCTGCCTTCCGCTCAGGTCATGATCTCAGGGTTCTGGGATCGAACCGTGCATCGGGCTCCCTGCTCGGCGGGAAGCCTGCTTCTCCCTTTCCCACTCCCCCTGCTTGTGTTCCCTCTCTCGCTGTATCTCTGTCAAATAAGTAAATAAAATCTTAAAAAAAAAAAGAGAGATGTTATTTGAGAGAGAGCAGGCGCAAGTGGGGGGACAGGGCAGAGAGGGAGAAGGACTCCGCCTGCTGAGCAGAGAGCCCATCTCTGGGTTCAGTCCCAGGACCCCAAGATCATGACCTGAGCCAAAGTCAGATACGTGGCCAACTGAGCCACCCGGGTGTCCCTTGATTTTATTTAATTTGGGGGAGGGGGCAGAGGGAGAGTAGGTAACACAGGGCTCAATCTCATGACCCTGAGATCATGATGTGAGCCAAAATCAGGAGTCAGATGATTAACTGACTGAGCCACTCAGGCAGCCCTGGCATATTGATTCTAAAGTTACTGAAGAGTCAGCCTGTGCAAGAAGGACAGATACTCAGACCCTCCTCTGTCCCCCTGAAAGCAGGACATAAATGTCCCATGTGAAAGGTGCCTTCCCTGTACCAAGAGGTAAAGAGACATCCTTATTATCACCAGATAAAGGAAATTCAGGACCAAGAAAGCTGTTTAAACAACCCTTGTTACTTTTTATTAATTTACTATCCTGGTGCAAATTCTGTTTAGAATTCCTTACTAACTGAAGCTCCCAAAGTTAAACTTCCTTTGTCCTGTCAATTCTTCACAGATTTACTGTCTCTTTGTCTAAAAAAAATATAGAAACTCTGTGCCTTGGTCATTTCATCAGGTCTCAATTTCATCACTGGGTTTCTGTGGGCTCATAATTAAAACTTTGTGTTTTGTTTTGTTTTGTTTTCCCCTCCTGTGAACCCATCTCATTTAATTTAATTTAATTCTCAATTTAATTCTTAGTCCAGCTGGAAGATCTTGGGGGTAGAGAAGAATTTTTCCCTCCCTTCAATCCCACGTGGGGAGGGCTGAGGGTGAAGGGTAAGGGGGGGACACAGGGGTCACCACAGAGGCACACAGAGTGGAGGTGATGAAGTTGAATCCCCACATGAGGGCTGCAAGGGCCTGTGAGTCTGCACATGGCAGCTTGCAGGAGGCAGGTGAATGGATTGTTCTGGGTCTCAGAAGGGAGGAGGGCATGAGAGAAGAACACTCGGGGAAACACGGAGCAGAAGGTGGTGGTGTGCTGGTTGACGGTGTACTGTAAAAAATTTGTGTATAAGCGGCCCCCCACAGCTCAAGCCCGTGTTGCTGCAGGTCAACTGTCGTTCTCTGAAGCAAAAGTGAAAGCTCTCGTTTGTTCTTCTTGTCAATCCTGGGCTGTGCACACTCCCACCACGGCCTATTTCAAGCTATGAATGCCTTGTTCGTTAGAGAATAGGTGACAGCTCCCCAAGCTAGTAGGAGCAGGCTCCAGTAGCCACTGGAAGGGGCAGAGTCTGAACAACCCTGATAATGAACATCTGGCAAGCACCTACCCTGTGGCAAGTTCACCATTCAGCCTTCACAATAGGCTCTCCTCCCCTCAAAGGACAAAAGGAAGCCCGAGTGGTGCTTCACTCAAGGCCACAGTCACCAACCAGCAAGTAGAGAGTCTGGGACTCAAACCCAGAGCTCAGTGGCTTTAGGAACAGTTTCATCAGGCTTTTACTGCAGTGCCTATTACATCACCAACATTTCCTCACACTGTCAATTCCTCCAGGAGCCCTGGATTTTAATGGCAGAGTGACTATTCCAGGCGGGACAATCAGGACAAGGGAACTGGCAAAAGGGAAGGGGGGAGTGGAAGCTGAGGGAGGTCACAATGGGTGTGTCTCCAGAGGCCTCCATGCTGGGAAGCTCCCACCTTCCTGGGTCAGGACCCCTCCAGCACATCACACGTCCTGCTGAACAAAGGACTGCACCTGTGCTCACTTGGGATTCAGTCAGATGAGCCCAAAGGCATCCATCTCCCACCAAGTGACCAAAACTGTGAGCCTCAGAGAACCTGAAGGCTATGAGGAGCCATGTTCTGGCCTCTGTGGAGAAAGTCAGACTGTAAGAGACAAGCATGAATCAGAGGCAGATGGGAGAGAGAGAAAAAAATTCCTGCAGCAGTTTGAGCCTCCAGTTGTGGGTGTCCCTGAGGCAAAGCGCCACTCCTAGCTTGGTATTCCCTTTTATCAAATTTCTCAATTTCCTTAAACTACCTCAAGGTGGCTTCCTGCCCTGGGCACCCAGAAGAATCTCAAGGCACACACCTGCCTTGACAAGATGCCCCCTGCATTTCTCCTCCCTGACAGTGTTCTGTCATGACTAGAGTCAACTGCAAATAACAGAAAACCTCAAAATCAAATAGCCTAAACAACACGGAAGTTTAATTTGCTTTTACATAAATGGAGTCTGGAGGTGAAATGCCCAGGGCTAATGTGGCACTTCATAATCATGGGGACCCAGCCTCCTTTCATATTATTGCTGTCATCTTCAGTCCATAACTTGTGACCCAAGATGGCTGCTGGAGCTCCAACCACATCTACATTCCAGTCAGAAGTGAAAAGGAAGAAGGGGTTAGAAAAACTTTTTTAAAGGGTATTTCCTGGAAGTCCCATATAACATTTTTACTTCTATTGGTCAAAATGTAGTCACATGGCCACAGTTAGCTCAGGGGAACAGAGACGATGTAATTTTTGCTGGGTTCCGATGTGTCCATTTACAAAGCAAGGTCTGTATTACCAAGGAAGAAAAGGGCCTGGCTATCAGGGGAATGAATCTCTTCTACAATCTTATTCCTTCTGCAGAGGTGGAGTGCATCCTGAAACTTCAGCCCCTCAAGCCCTCTGAATTGAGAAGTTTCCCGACAGACGTTTGGAGAACCAATTCCACCAAGAAGAAATCATCAACTGCGGGCCAGTGGATGTAGCTCACCTGAGGTAGGAGGTGGCCTGGGGAGCTAGCACAAGGCGGAGGATTTCCTGCTAGGTCCTTCTCTCCTGTCTGGTTAATCTGGTTAGAGCCAGCCTTCTCTCTTCTTCTCAAGAGAGAAACCATTCCAGTCCCACCCCAGGCAAGGTCCCTTGCTGACTGGCTGGGAGCTGACACTACACCAACCCATAACCCAGTCTTCCCATCTGGCAGCCACAGTGAGGGTTTACCTGAGATCCCCAAAACATACACCTCCACCACCAGGAGGCGCCATTTACACAGAACACTTCCAATGGGGGTTCCGCAGGGCAGTGGCTTCCTGGTCCACAGAGTCAGATGGTGAGAAGCAGGGGTGTAAGAGCTAGATCAAGAAAGTGTATCCCCGTAGCTGCTTCCAGAGAACAGCTTGGTAAGGCGGCGCGGGGTGGAGTGGCAGAATAACAAAAGCTTGATACTGTTCCAGCCAGAACAACAGGGTCTGAGTCAAGCAACAGGAAGCATCTGGTGGAGGATGGACTGGAGATGTCGGGAGAGGAAGATGATGGCGGCCCCTCTGAGCCTCTGGGAGAAGAACAGAGGGTGCCCTGACCCAGGCAGCATCTCCTGAACTACCAGAATTAACTAGTCCTTTGGCCACGTTTGTTAGGGTTCCGATCAGTTCTCTAGGGAGGGGGAACTGCGGGGTGAGAGCAGAAAGCATCAGGTGTCTTTTGGACACCTGGAGAAGGGGGAGAGGGGCTCTAGCAAAGGCACAGCTGTACCCTTCACATGGTATCCTTGAACCATCATCAGGCAGGTACAAGGCTAGAACGATTGCCTTTTGGAAGGCCCATGGGTGAATTTCAAAAACACCATGCTGAGTGAAATGAGTGCTCACCACCAGCGACAAGTGACAAGCGCGCATTCAGGTGATTGCACTGATAAGAAATACTGCGGGAGGCAAATCTTATCTTTTTGAAAAGGCACGTCAGTACTTGTCTGGGGTGGGGGAATTAACTTCAAAGAGCACAGAGGAGTTGGTTCATGCAGATTCCTGGCTTCCCTCCCCAGAGCAGGGATCCTGATGCCGTAGGTCTGGGGTGGGGCTGGGACTCTCTTTTTTATTTATTTACATATTTATTTATTTATTTATTTATTTGACAGAGAGAGAGAGAGAGAGAGAGAGAGAGAGAGAGAGATCACAAGTAGGCAGAGAGGCAGGCAGAGAGAGAGGAGGAAGCAGGCTCCTTGCCGAACAGGGAGCCCAATGCGGGCCTCGATCCCAGGACCCTGAGATCATGACCTGAGCCGAAGGCAGAGGCCTTAACCCACTAAGCCACCCAGGCACCCTGGGACTCTCTTTTTAACAAACTCCCCAGGTGACTCTTGAATAAAGAATTTGAGTGCCACTGACTTAGACTGTGCTGTGAGGCCAGCCCCACTCCCAGGGAAAGCCAGGGGCTGAGAAGAGCACAGAGCTGGGCCCTGCTGTGTGCCACTGAGCCAGACTCCTAACCTCTCTGATCCTGCTTTACTCTGCACACTTTAGAACCCTCCACAGTCCACAACAGTGGCCACTAGCTAGTGGTCATTTATGGCTAATGGGCCCTTGAAATGCAGGTGGTCTGCTCTGAGATGTGCTGCAAGTAAAATTTGGGATTTCAGATGAAAAATGATTGTATGAAAAGATTATAAAGCATCTGAGTAATTTTTTATATTGAATATATGCTGAAATGACAATGTATTGGATACGCTGGGTTAAATAAATTATTGGAATTAATTTTACCTGTTTCTTTCACTTTTTTACCCCAAAATTTATTTAACTATGAAACTATTTTTTTTCAATGGGGAACTCAAATTCTATAGAATTCCACTTAAGCACAGAGGATAAATGTGTATTTTTAGTTCTAAAATCCTATGATTCTTTAATTGGTAGATTTCTGAAGAAAGACCTTCAAAGAAATCTTTTCTTGCCAACGAGGACTTCCTCATCCTTTTTCCTAAGCAAGCTCTCTTCTTCCTGAGCACCCACTTGCCATGACAAGATTCAGCCATGTGCCCGTCTCTGGGATGGTCTGGCTCTGCTGACTGCTTGACTTGCACACAGATGTTCAAAGTCCCCGCAATTAGGGCCTAGCATGCTTACCCACAGTTACCAAGTATTACTCTATTACTGTCACATAAACCTATCCAAAAAACTGGTCTCCTTACTGCCGCCATCTTTATTTTCATGGCTGTACTTTAGCTTTTCTTTCCTTCCTTCCTTCCTTCCTTCCTTCCTTCCTTCCTTCCTTCCTTCCTTCCTTCCTCCCTCCCTCCCTCCCTCTCTCCCTCCTTCCTTCCTTCCTTTCTTTCTTAACTTGATCTGATAGATCTCTTCCCAGACTTCAAAGTTTGGTATACTGCCCCTCTTTTACCAACTTTTTTTTTTAAGATTTTATTTATTTATTTGGCAGAGAGATAGAGAGCACAAGTAGGCAGAGCAGCAGGCAGAGGGAGAGGGAGAAGCAGGCTCTCTGCCGAGCAGGGAGCCTGATGTGGGACTCAATCCCAGGACCCTGGGATCATGACCTGAGCCAAAGGCAGCAGCTTAACTGACTGGGCCATCCAGGCGCCCCTCTACCAACTTTCCCTGGCAGTTCCAGTCTACTCTGACCTTTCTACCACCTCAATTCTTCCCACATTAGAGTCATCCGTGGTGCTTCTGCCCCCAGGTACACAAACCTAGAGCCACCCCGGCAAGATACTGACTTAGTGGGTCTGGCAAGGAGCCTCGCTACCTGCAGGTTCACAGAGCTCCACTGAGGATTCTGGGACACAGGAGCAGAAGGCATCTCTCTGACATCTAATGCACCTCCTATACCAATTGGTGTGCTCAGTGCTTCCTGGGGGCCCTTGCTTGGGGGCCTTGGGATGCACAGAACACAACAGCACCCTTACTCTGGGGAGCTCAGAGTAGCTGTGGAGTCGTGCCCTCAACGAAACATGATGAGCGCCACAAAGACAGTAGGAGTGCAGTGCTTCAGGAGCAGAGGCGGGTGGTGGGTCGTTATCAAAGGGATGGTAGAGGAGGTTGAGGGAGCCCCTGAAGAATTAGATTTTGCCCACTCTGTAATTAGGGTATTGTGGCTGTGGCCACATACAGAGTACACACCTCCATATACCCTGGCAGGAAGTCGGAATTGAAAGGTCAGCAGAGGTCAGGACACAAAGGACTTCAAATACCAGACTAAAGATGTCACCGTTTTCCTCTGGACAAAAGAAAGTAATTTTAGGAACATAGTTGCCATTTTCCGGCATTGATTCATAGGATAGAAATCTCTGACTTGAATTTCTATGAGTACCCACACATTTTTATTACTAACAGTGTGTCACATACCCTAACCGTAACCCTAACCCTGCCACTAAGCCCTAAACCCTAACCCTCCGGCCAGGTCTTTGAACTGTGCCACATCAAGCACATACACTCACCCTCACCGTAGATCTGAGAAAATGGGTTCCTCGACACACCATTTAAAAAAAGAGAGAAGAAGCCTATTCTGAAGAAGATCCCAAATATTTAAGAACTGGAAATATTTCTGAAAATGGTGCAAGGGTAGAGACAAAAACACAAGAACAAATTGATTACCTATTTAAGAAGTATTTAGAGGGACGCCTGGGTGGTTCAGTTGGCTAAGCCCCGAGTCGGGTCCCACACTCAGCATGGGGTCTGCTCCTCTTCCTCTGCCCTTCCTCCAACCCCGGCTCACATGTATTCTCTCTAAAATAAATAAAAACTTTTAAAAAAGAAAAGAAAAGAAGAAAAAGTATTTAGAGCCCCAAATCCCTTCCTTGCTTCGGCTGGGTAGATAGCAGCCATGCCCATATGTTCACCCCAGCAGAAGTCTGAGGATTTGTTCACTGGAGAGCTCTCAAACTGCAGGATGCCAGGCAAATACCATAACCCCACTTCTTACCACAAACCCCGAACTCCTAACCTTAACGTTCTGGAGAGGTCTGGGAACTGCGGGATACCAGGCACATACCCTCACCCTCGTCCTGGCTCTAACTCTAGAAAAGAGGGAGGGAAAAAGGATGTGGCATAAATATATATATATATACACACATACACAAACAATGGAGTATAAGTCAGCCTTTAAAAAGAATGAAATATTGTCATTTGCAACAATGTAGACGGAACTAGAGAGTATTATGCAAAGTGACATATGTCAGTCAGAGACAAATACCATATTATTTCAATCATATGTGGAATTTTAAAAAGAAAACAACTAGCAGAGGGAAATAAAAGAAAGGCAAAACGAGAAACAGCCTCTTAACTATAAAGAACAAACTGATGGTTACTGCAGGGGAGGTGGGCAGAGGGATGGGTCAAACAGGAGATGGGGATGAGAGTGCACCTCTTGTGATGAGCACCAGGTATATGGAAGTGTCGAATCGCTATATTGTGCACCTGAAACTAATATTACGCTGTACATGAATGGAATTTAAATAAAAACTTAAAATAGTGTGTCAAGACAGTCCATTTTGGGTAAGGAACATTAAAACAGTGACTCTCCACATATGTAAGAATATTATATTCTCGCCTAGTTTTTCTTACGTTAATAGCTCAAAATACCCATGTTTCAAGACACAATTTTCGAGGATTTTCACAACTCAATATAGATGACATTTAAAATGCTTCAATACAACTACTAATCCAAATCCACCAAAGTGATGACCACCTGAAATCGACTTTATAGAGGGAATGCCAAACAGGTGAAAATAATTATCCTGTCTTTCGGCTTTTTAATGTTACTAGACAATTTTATCTTATTTTTATTTTTCATAAGATTTTGCTTATTTGTCAGAGAGCACCCGCAAGAGAGCACAAGGAGGGGGAGCGGCAGAGGGAGAGGGGGAAGCAGGCTCCGGGCTGAGCAGGGAGCCCGATGCTGGACTGGATCCCAGGACCCTGAGACCATGACCTGAGCGAAGGAAGACGCCTAACGGACTGAGCCACCCAGGCGCCCCACTACTAGACAATTTTAAAACACGTATGGCTCACATTATATTTCCATTGTTCAGTGTTGCTTCCCACTTCCCAAAGGCTGACACCTGGCTCTCAGTTCAGCCTAAGCGTACACATAAGAGACTGATTTTAAACCTTTGCTGGGGAGGTGGGGGGAGAGTTTGAAAAACCATAGTAAAAATTAAAAATAGTAACGGGTAGCATTGAGAATGAGTGTGTCCCATACACCAAACACATATGCATCCATATGACCTCACTGAATCTGCCTGGTGTCTTTGAGCGGGGTTGTATCTACTGCTGTATAACACATTACTCCGGATATTCCCGGCTGAAAAAGTTACGATGGCACACAGTTTCCGTGAGTCGGGAATTTGGGGGCCGCTTACCTGGGCAGTGCCGGCTCAGAGCCGCTCGAGTTTTCCGGCGGGATGGAGGCCGAAGCTGCAGTTAACGGAAGGCGTGTTTGGGCTAGAAGACCCGCTCTCAGGATGGCTCAGTCTCCCGGCTGTTGGCAGGAGGCGGCAGTCCCCGTCCGTCCCCGTCCGTCGCCAGAACTCTCTCCGTGGGGCTGCCCTTAGGGGAATGCGGACAGAAGAGCCTGAGGCGGCGCCGCGGGAAGGGAGGCTGTGAGCCGGGCTTGGAGGGCCAGGAGCCGCCTCGGCTGCGGCAGAGCTGGGGGGCTGGCGGAGGCTCCCGGGGAGCCTCGGCAGGACACTTCCCTCCCTGCCTTCGACGCGGGACAAGCCCCAGTGCTCAGTGAAAGCCTCTTCCCTCCCTTTCTCGGCCATGGCTTCCAGACGGAAGCCCGCGCAAAAAGGACAAATCCTGATTGGCCAAAGGCTGAGCCAATCAGAGGCTCCCAGCCCCAGGAACGGTCATGTGACCTGGCTTTGGCCAATGCCGAGTGAGAGGAAGTCTGCGAGGGGATGATGGGAAGATTTTCTTGGATCCTGACTAGAGCTGGGAACGGAAAACACTTCACCCTTTCGGCCTTCGAGGTTGTGCGTGCACGTGGCGGTCATCTTGGGCTGTGCAGGGAGTCGGCCTCGGGGTGCAGTGTTCTGAGAGTGGGAAAGGGAGATGCAGAACCTGGGGCTTCGGAGTTATCGCTGAGCCACCGTGTTGACCAGCCCTGGAACTGCCCCATCATGGGAATCCCTGCTACATGGGATAGTCCACGTCAGAGTTTCAAACCATTTTGAGTTAGGACACCCATTTTATGCAGCCAGAAGCATCCAAACTGATATTTTAAAGGCTGGTTTGCTCATCTGATCACCAAGCTCAGTTAAGCATGGGGCAGAGTGAGGAGCGGGGACATAGCAGGTGGCAAGATGGGGTGTCCATTAAAATGTTTTCAAATACGAGATAGACATTAAGGGGAAGAAGCCCACCCCCACTCCCTACCCCCCCAGCAAGACTTGAAGACTGGAGTCGTCACCATTGTAGAGTCCTCACCATTGTAGACTCCTCCGCTTTGCAAGAAGATAAGAGTTTTTCAAATGTAACTCTGACAGGCAAAACAATTGTACAAATGTAGATATCTTCCAAAATGTGGGCTGGTGGAATGTCACCATTAACCTCCAAAAGGGATATAAAGTGACAGGTTATTAAGTCTAAAAGATGGCCCAGGTTCAAAGCCAGCCTGAAACAACTCCAACCAAAGTTTTTATTTTTCTCTCCTACTTTTTCTTTATCTTGGTGGGTGAAAAGTGTTGCATGCCTTGTGTTTATCTGTTAATAATCCTATTATTCATCACTAAGCTTTGCACAGTGGCACTATCATAGCCAATGAGGTTTATCTGAGGCATGATTACTGCCAATTGAAAATTTACCCAATAATCCTAGAATTTGCATTTCCTGTGCACTGTGAAAGTTTTTACCACATTACAGATGCTTCTTTATTCTCACAATGCTAAAAAAAAAAATGTGATCGCAAGATTTTGACTTGAGGGTGCCTGGGTGGCTCAGTGGGTTGAAGCCTCTGCCTTCGGCTCAGGTCATGATCTCAGGATCCTGGGATCAAGGCCCGCATCAGGCTCCCTGCTCAGCAGGGAGCCTGCTTCCTCCTCTCTCTCTGCCTGCTTGTGATCTCTGTGTGTCAAATAAATAAATAAAATCTTTAAAAAAGGGGGGATTAAAAGTGGGAACAAGGAAACTTAAAAAAAAAAGATTTTGACTTGAAACCCTAGGCTGTTCTAACTGCTGTTAACAAAAACCTCAGCAAGGCAAGAAGAACATGTTCTGTCCTCTCCTGCGGCTTCAGAAAAGCAGACTCTGCCTCATGAGACTGTCCTTGTAAATGTATTCCTAACAAAGGGGTCTTATAAGATACCCAGACTTCAAAGACTGATGTTGCTGCATCCTCTCACAGCCACCTTCAAATTCCTGTATTAGTTTGCTAGAGCTGCCATAACAAAATATTACTGGTTAGACTGGTGGTTTAAACATCAGGAATTTTTTTCTCATGGTTCTGGAGGCAGAAAGTTCAAGATCAGTGCTGGATGAATTGGTTTCTTCCGAGGCCTCTCTTTGGCCTGCAGATGGACAACATCTTGCTGTGTGCTCAGATGGACTTTCCCCTGTGTACACATCTCCCTGGTGTGTTTTCGTCTTCTTATGGAAGTCCTGTTGGATTAGGCTTCCACCCTTGTGACCTCATTTAAAGTTAATTACCTCTGGGTAATTGAGTCTGACTGGTCAATCAGTTAAGCGTCTGACTCTTCATTTCAGCTCAGGTCATGATCTCAGGTTCATGAGATCAAGCCTCATGCTCAGCATGGATTCAGCTTGAGATTCTCCCTCTCCCTCCGCTCCTCCCCACCACTCATGTGCTCATGCGTGTGCTCTCTAAATAAAGAAATAAAATCTTCAAAAAAAAAGTTGTTAATTACCTCTTTAAAGGTCCTGTCTTTAATACAGTCACATTGAAATTTGGGGCTTCAACATATGAATGGGGCTACCACAATTTAGTCCACAACCCCTCTAAAATCTGGACTGCTTGTCTTAATAATCTGTTGCCCTTGCTAATAATATCTACATCAACAGTACTCCCTTTTCCTGAAAAGTACAAAGACTTGGGAGTTTTCGTTGTCACTTCTCTCTCCTACCCTTGAGGAACTAAAAGGAGCATCATAATTTTGCTAGACCTTCTTATTCAAACAAAGTGTCATGTCACTTAAATTCATGTTTTCCTCCCATTGATCAATGGGCTGTGGCTGAAACAGCAACGTGAGAAAATTGCTTTCACACGAGAAATGCCGATGCACCTCTATTTTCTTAAATGTTGGGAGAGTAGGTCTGGTGCTATGACATTCTTGTGCATCTGATTTGATTTAGGACTGGAGTGATTCCAGTTCTGAGAGGCTCAAGAGGACAGACCCAAGCCAGGGAAAGAGAGCTGGCTGGGTTCTCTCTGATGGGAAGGAAAAGGAAGCCGATCCCACCAGCCCCCCAGGCTGAAGATTCGAAGCTGCCGAACTGACCTTCTGGGGGACCTGCTATCACCACCATCGTAGACAAGCTGCTACTACTGGAGTTGTTGGCTTCAGAACCACAGCACCCTTCCTAGATTCACACAGATAAGAGCCTCTCAAAACGCACAAAGCCAGTCACTGGTGGTGCCTCAGAAAAAGACACCAGCCTCTCCACGACTGTGCTCATCAGAATCCGTGTCAGAAGCATCATAAGCTCAGCCTCCACTTCACTTCTCCTTTCCAAATCTCATGAAGCATGTCACATTGGCAGAACCCTGGCTTCGAGGGAAGTGAGGAAGTATGGTTTTAGCTTCCCGGTCTCTGTGGCATGGAAGGGCACACCAGAAGAAAGAAGGCTTGAGCAAACAAATTCACAGTCTAAAACCCCTGGGACATTTTCTCTTCAGCTTCCTACATCCAGGGGGAAACCCATATCTGGTCTTTCCCCTGCATAAGTAGGGCCTGCTTTGCAGAAAAAGCTTCAGGTAATCTCGGTTTCTTTGCACCTACTTTTCTACCAGCAACTGGATGGAGACTTAAGATCTCAATGAATATCACCCTTCATCCTGGCTTAAAGGCAGAACCAATAGAGAGACAGAGAGATGCAGAAGTGAAAGAGAGAGAGAAGGCAACATGTTGGCTTTATTACCTGAACAATAAAGAATATCAGGAAACATGACTGAGCTGTGTGGCCCAATGGGTTTGCCATCACCTCTCCCTCTTTTCTGCTCCCTTAAATTGAGCAGCTTAATTTAGGATATAAATTTGGTTGTGTGTTGACAGATTCAAAATAAGAATAGCTTTGATTAGATGTAAATACATGTAAATGTATTTCTCTCTGCTGCAACAGTGCAACAGCTCTGTTCTGTGAAGGTGTCAGGGACTGGGGCTTTTCTATCCTGTTCTTGGACATCCCTCTGGTGTTGTGCTAGTCCCCCTGGTCCAAGATGCCGCGCCACCATGTCCCCACCCTAGCCTGAAGGAAGGGAAAACAAGAAAGGAAGGGCCCAGTGCTTTAAGGGCATGACCCCACGACTGCACTTCTGCTCACATCTCATTGACCAGAACCTGGCCTCTGGGCCTCACTTGCTGCAAGGGAAGCCGGAAACGTAGTCTTTATTCTGGGCAACCATGTGTGCAGTGAAAACTTGAACAGTGAAAGACAGAACTAATAGATCAGGGGTGAGGGCACCGCTAGTTTCTCTGCCATGTAATCTTACCTCCGGTAGGCCCTTTATCACGTGGCAGACCAAAACGGACTCTTTTTAGAGACAGGCAAATCCAAAAACAGAGGGAGGGGGTCTGAGCCATGCAAGCTCCGTTTCCTCTCCCAGACATCAATCTCATAACAAGGAAGTGGGACAAAAGCCATACTCTTATTCCAACTCCAGTGTTCTAACTGGGGCACTATTGGCATTTTAAGTGAGACGAGTTTGTGTCGCAGAGGACAATCCCTCCTATTACTGCAGGACGTTTAGCCCACTAAAACATCAGTACTGTTCTGTCCTCAGGCATGGTGGCAACCAAAACGTAGGCAGATATTTCCAAATGCCCTGGAAGGAGCTGGGGTTGCCTCTGACCAGTCCTTTCATGGAAACATGAAACACATGGGGTAAGACCTCACTCTATCCAAATCTAGCCCCTGGCGGGATAGGGGGGCTTTGGCCTTGGAATTCAGCTTTTACAATCCAGCTTTGTCCAGGGCTCCCCAGCACTGGCTGTTTGTCCTGTTATCGGTGAAATGACGCTTTACTGCTCCCCTCTAACACACCTCGCCCTTGCACATGTGTGCGTGCACGCACACGCATGCCAAGAGACCTGAATGATGATGTTGGGAGGACTCAGGGAGCCAGGAATAGAGGACTTGATCTGCGCCTCAGGAAACTCATGGTCCCAGGGCCAGAGGAAGTGAGGCTGGCTTGAAGCGAGCGTGCCTTACGAGGGTTTGGCCTTGGACAATGTGTTTAACCACACTCGTTGTATCTCTGTTTCCTCGTGTGAAGAAGTGGAAACAGTATCTAACCCCTATGGATGTTAGGAGGCCCAAGTGACTAAAAGATTGGTGTATGTAATGCTTAAGATCACGGACTCTGGAACCCAGCAGCTGGGTCTGCCTCGTCATGTCCCAGCTGTGTGGTCTCAGATAAGCTGGCTACCCTCTCTGGGCCTCATGCGCCTCTTCTGTGACAGGAGAATGGCAACCCCTGGCATACAGCGCTGTGCACCGCTCAGAGTCAAGTTCTCCATTTGTCCATGGACAAGCATTTGTCATTGTCGTTGTCATGGCTGTCTCCTCCAAGTGGGACTCACGGGTTTTTTTTTAAACTCTAGACATTATTCAAATTTCACCAATTTTTCCATTAATGTCCTTCTTCTGTTCCAGGATCCCACCCAGGATCCCACGTTGCATTTAGTTTTCACGTCTCCTGAGTCTCCTTTGTGACAAGTTCTCAGTCCTACCTTGTTTTTTCATGGCCGTGATCATTTTAAGGAACACAGGGTACTTTGTAGAATATCCCTCAATTTGGGTTTGGGTAAGTTTTTCTCACACTTAGATTGGGGTTCTGGGTTTGGGGGTGGGGGAGGGTACCATAAGGTGAAGTGGCTCTTCTTCTTCTCCTCCTCTTCCTCCTCCAACACGCCCTCCCCCTTCTTCCTCTTTCTCTTCTCCTCCTCCTCCTTCTTCTTCTTGAAGTGCCCTTCTTATCATATTATTTCAGGGCCTACATAATATCCACATGACATCACTAGTCAGGTTGAACTTGCTCCATTGGTTAAGCTATCTGACTCTAACGAAAGAGAAGTGACTCATTAGATGTTATATCTGCCATTTGCATGGTTTTTCCTACTTGGTTAATCCCTTCCCCAAGTTACCTATGGACTCAATGATGGTTTGTTATGATTTCTGCAAATATAACTTAGCAATTTCTTGGAGTATCGGTAAGGATTGATTTCAACTCCATCCTACCTTGACTGGACCATAAAGACAAGCTATGTACATGATTGCTCCTTATCGTCTTCTCTTTTTCTTCAAATAATTTTTTTAAATTTTAATGGTTTTTCAAAAAAAAAAGCTCATGACATAAAATTTACCATCTTAACCACTTTTAAGGTACAGCTCGGCGGTATCTTCACATTGCTGTGCAACAGATCAGGGCTCATGTTCTCTCAGCAACACACCCAAACTTTTTGCACAGTTATGTGGACAGATATGTTTCCTTTCATCATTATGTTTTTGCTGTCATCTGCATTGAGGAGAGTAGCTTACTGGTGTATAGTTTGGGAGTGTTATTGTTTAAAAACTGAGTCGAGCCTATTTTAGATGAGTCGTTTTTAAGTCAAATATTGAGTAAATAAGTAAAAGTGCAGCTGGGGTGTGCATACGGAAGGAATTATGATGTGGTATGAGAAAGGCTGAGGTTTGGGAAACGCAGACCTGCTAAATCCTCCTCCTCCCCCAGGGCATCCCTTCCCCATCCTCAGTTTTCACTAGATCCCAAACCACGTGCTCTCAAAAAACTCTGTTTTTCACCTTTCCTTTCCATCAGAGTTCTTTTGGAAGCATGTAACTAAATCCCAAATCAAATTTCCAGGAAGATCAATGGGAATATATAGACTCAGAAGACACAAAAGCTGAAAGATTAGACCAGCTCCAGGCACAATTGGATCTAGCTGTTTAAATGATATCATCAGAAATCTGTCCATCTACTCGCTATGCTTTCTTATGTGTGGGCCTCATTCTAGGCAGCCTTTCTACTCATGGTAGTAAGAAGGCCCCCAGCTGCTCCATACTTAGGTCCCTTCAGCTTTGCAAGCCAGAAAGAAAAAAAAATGCTTTATTCCCCCAGAGTTCCAATAGAAGTCCTCTGTTTGCTTTGTGTTGGGTCTACATAACATGCACGTGACATCGCTGGGCCTGTGTTGGGTGGTTCAGCTATCACTGAAGCACCGGGTTGAAATCCTCTTATTGGCTAGGCTTGGGTAACATGCCAACCCTCCTCCAATCACTGTGGTTGGAGGATGAAGTGCTCTGATTGGCCAGACCTGGGCCTCCTCTCCCTGGAACCGTGAGGCGGCTGGTTTCTCAAAGCAAAGTCCAGATGCTGTTACCCCAATAAAAGGGCCAGAAAGCGGGATAAGCTGAAACCCCAGGCTCCTCATCCACAGATGGTTATTAATCATGTTGCAAATATTTACTTATCACCCACGGGTAGTCCCATGGCCTGGTTAATCACCCCAGCAGGGCTTCACAAAAATCATAAGGCAGTGCGGTGGGTTATGTTAACAAAGATATCACTGAGTCACTTGATAATGACTATTTTCAAAGACCTGTAGGTGAAACTTTGCCCCAGAATAGAAACCTGGACCTCACTGGAAGGGAAAAGCATGAGCTGCTGAGTCAGATAGGAGTTCAAATTCCAACACTCCCATGACACTCACTCACTTACTCATTGTTCATTCACTATTAAAAAAAACAATTACTGAGCACCCACGATATGCCAGGCACTGTCCTAGACACTGTGGACACAGCCAGACAAAATCTGGACAAAATCCCTACCTTCCTGATGTTCTAGAGATGTGGGTGTGGGAATGGGAAGACAAAGAATAAATAAGTGGACAAAGAAATGAATAATTTCAGACAGTAATAAATATTGGAAAGAAAAGAAAACAGTGTATCTTGCTAGACAGAAGCTGGGGTCTCCCCTGGTGCAGGCATTAGGGAAGGCCCTCAGGAGGAGTTGCTATTTGATTTGAGAATGGAACAATAAGATGGAATCAGCCATGAGATGACTTGTGAAAGGTGCTAAGAGAGCAGCAAGTGCTAAGGGCCTGAGGTGACTCCCTCCAAGAACTGACCATTGTGAACAGCTGTGTGAGGTTAGGTGAATTACTTAGCCTCTGTGAGCCACTGGAAAGTGAGGACGATCGTACTGACTCTGCAAGGTTGCTATGAGGATTCAATTAAACAATGGTCCTTGAAGGTCAAGTGCTGTGCCTGGCATATGGTAGGTGTTCAATAAACGCCAGCTATCTGAGCGATACAATTACTGAGGAGGAAAGAATGGGCCCAAAGGATGAGAGAATGAAGCTTTTGCGGCTTATCCTTCCAGAATCCAAATTCAGGATATAGCATGAGCAAGGTCCCAAGAAAGGGCTTCTGAACATGCCTCCAGGACATCCTGGAAACCAGTAACAATACTTAGCATTATTTTAATAGCTACTGCCATTCATCAAGCACCTACT
Source organism: Ailurus styani (assembly GCA_002007465.1). Classification (NCBI taxonomy): domain Eukaryota; kingdom Metazoa; phylum Chordata; class Mammalia; order Carnivora; family Ailuridae; genus Ailurus; species Ailurus styani. Next base: position 1,485,832 of record LNAC01000268.1, read on the forward strand.
CTATGCCAGGCACTCTGCTGGGCATCTGATGTCCCTGGGCCCCCCTGACTCTGAGGCAGGCACTATTATCAACATCCCCATTTTACAGAGGACAAAAGTGGAGCCTCTGAGCTGACAGTCATGGAGTCTGGAGCCAAGTCAGGAGGCGAGAGAGGCCCCTCCCACCTCCTACCTGATGACCTTTGGCCATTCCTCTCCTCTGGTGTGAAGCAACAGAGGTGGGACAGTTGCGCCCCACCCTCCATCTTCATCATTCTCTGGGGCAGGAGGGCTGGAAGAGGGGTTGGGGGGCAGAGAGGGAAGGGAGCGAAACCCCAGAACCCCTCCTCCCAGAATCCCGCCCCTGCGTGCTCCCCACCCACCACTACCATTAACCCAGTGATAGAGAAGAGTGCAGGTCTGGGAGGTGACTTCCCAGCTAAGAGTAAAGCCATGCAGGGAAGCAGGGGTGTGGCCAGGACAGGGGCAGGGCCAAAGCCGGGTACTTGACAGTGAGGTCTAGTAGGTTCCTCTCCTGGTAGGGCGACCTCCCCCGTGCGGCACCTGGACAGAACGCGGCATGAGGTGTCCTCTGGACGCCGGACCGGGTCACAGCCCTGCCTGGAAGAGGCTGCTTCTAACAGGTGCGTAAGGAACAGTGGTTTCACCCGCAGGTTGGGGACAGGGAGAGGACACCCCCAGCGAGTCTCTAACCAAGTCCGAGTTGCCCCCTCAGAGCTCTGCCTCTAGACAGTTGAAAGATGCACAAAAGCTCTTGAAGTCCCCCAAGAGGCCGTGCTCTTGACCTTTTTTACCAAGGAAGGAAGTGAGGCTCAGAGAGGGGCAGAGTCACCTGTCCAAGAGTGCGGGCTGGGGAGGGTAGAATCCGAATTCAGGACCAGGGCCACCCCCGTCCAGCCCTAGTTCACCGAGCACCATGGCTCACCCCAGCTATCTACATCTAATAATAATTTTTAAATAATAATAATAAGATAGGAGCACCTGGCCAGCTCAGTCGGTTTCGTGTGGGATTCTTGGTTTTAGAGCAGGTCCCAATTTTCATGGGTCCTGGGATGGAGCCCCTCCTGGGGCACCAGGCTCATCACAGAGTCTGCTTGAAGATTCTCTCTCCCTCTGCTCCTCCCTCCATTCCCAAGCTCTCTCTTAAATAAACACATAAATCTCTTTTAAAATCATCATAAAAATAGGGGAGCCTGGGTGGCTCAGTCAGGTGGCTCGTCTGCCTTCAGCTCGGGTCATGATCCTGGGGTCCTGGGATTGAGCCCTGCGACTGGCTCCCTGCTCAGTGGGAAATCTGTCTGAGATTCTACCTCTCCCTTGCCCCTCCCCCTGCTCCTGCTGTCTTTCACTCTCTCAAATAAATAAATAAAATCTTAAAAAAAAATAATAAAATAACAAGTCAGAATATCAAGAGGTAAGGTGACTGACTTCTACATGCCAGCCTGTTCTAAGTGCTTTCATGTAGTAACATATAATTCTTAGCCCTATGAGGCAAGGGCTGTATGATCCCCACTTTATAGTGGGGGAAACTGAGGCACAGAGAGGCGATGTGTCTTCCCCAGGCCACCTAGCTTAGAAGTGGCAGAGGGACAATTTGAACCCAGATGGTCTGGCTATTGAGACCACACTTTCCAAAGATGACACACACACACCTCTCAGAAAGTAAATGAATTGCCTCCTTTTCCAGATCTTAAAAGGTCTGGTTCCATGTAGTTTCAAAACCCCAGACTCCACCCTGTTTCAAGTTTCACCTCAATCCCCAGCTCAGGCCCGTGTCTGACTACAATGAGATTGTAGTGGGACATGTTGGGCCTCAGGCTGATTTCTCGGTGTCCTTCCTCTCCACCCAGAGATGTGGTCTGTGGCCTCCTCAGGGCCATGGGCAGAGAGGAGAATGGCAAGGAAGGGGGCAGGAAAGTTTCTACTTGGCTACTGTACTTGTAAAGCGGAGTCAAGGCCTTCTGTGTGGTTGAGGCACCATTGCCAGATTTGTCTTGGGGGGGGTTGCATTTTGAGGGCCCTCGTCACTGCAGAGTATGTTCCCGTGGCTCCAGGAACTGGGCCCCACTAGAGGCTTGCCACCACCTCCAGGCGCCCTCCAGCCTCTTTCCACCAAGGTCAGCCCCTTGGGAGCCCCGCCCAGTGAGGGTCTTCGCCAGACAGCCTCCAGCCGGCTCCCTGCGGAGGCATCCGTGACTGCGTCGTGGGAAACACAAGGACGCCTCTGTCATCCCGTGGAACGCTGGAGGCGTGCGGCATTTTCACTCCAGCCTCTATTCCCTCGTCCCCACAGGCCCTTTCCTCTCCATTCCTCACTTGGAGACCTAGAGGTCTAAGGCCCCGCAAATTCCAGCTGACACATTTCCAGCCGTCCAGGACAGGTCGCCTTGGAGCTGCCCTCACTTGGCCTGGAGAGGAGGAAAGCCCCAGGCCTCTCCTCACCTCTGGGCAGGGGGGGTAGGGCTCGCAGTTCATTCTCAACCCTCCCCCCAGAAAGCCTCACTCTGAGCCTCCCCCCTCTTCTCCAGGAGCTCTGGGCCTCCCTTCCCGCAGCCGGACAGGGATCAGAGTGGCTGGTCCTGGCAGAGCTCATGACATGTAATCCCTGTTACTGAGACCTCGGTTGCGCGTGGAGGTGCTTGGCAGCTGCTGTTCCGTTCTCAGCCTCTGGGGCTCTGTGGAAATTCTGAAAGCGTGGGAGACGTCAAGTACAACATCTGACACGCGTCTATATATATAACTGCCGATTCAGGAAGTGTCCCTTACCGAAATAGCCACGCTCCTAAAACCTAAGAGTTCTGGAATCATCTCGATGGTTCCAGCTCTGAAATTACACCCTTCATTCTGCAGACTTAAAATATATGACACACACACACACACACAAATAAAATCTATATAATACCTAAATGAGACCGTCCTCAGCCCTGAAAATTCATGATCTCATTGAATGTCAGGCTCTCCTGTGAAATGATCACTATCAAGCACGCTCCTCGACGAGCAGGGAACTGAGGCTCAGAGCCCAGAAAGAGTAAAGTGGCAGAGTCAGGGTTACGAACCAAGCTCTAGTGGCCTGCAAGTCTCCAAGTGAAACTATGATTCCACAGCAGCTGCAGGAAGGGTCGCCAAGATGGGAGGTCTCCTTAAGGTGCCTTGGGGACCCTCGTTGAATCACCAGTGACCTGCAACGGTGGCAGAGTCAGAACTGCACCCCCAGTTGCAGACTAGGTGACCTGAGATCTTCTACTTCAATCACTTATTCAACAAACACTCCTGAACACCTGCTGGGTGCTAGGGACAGAACAGAGACCGAGACATCCCCAGCCCTGCTCTCTTGGGGCCCACGGTCCAGAGAGAAGACAGATGCATCCCCAAGTGGGTAGGGCAGGAATGCAGGGGCCCAAAGAGGGCTGAGGCCTGAAGCCAGGAGGAGGGGGGGGGGCCGGCCAGGGAAGGCCCTTTCAAAGCCGTCAAAGTCGAAATAAGAGCTCAGAGAAATGCAACTCGCTTATGCAAACTGCATCTCTGTGCCCTTTGTTTCATAAAAGGTTAAGAATGCAAACTTTTTTTTCTGTCAAGATAGAAGAGCGACACCCTGAGTAGGTCCTGGGGGCGGGGGGGGGGAGTGCGGGGGGGACACTTTATTCTCGTCACTTCGCTGCAGGAGCTCCCATTACTCCATCTCCTGAGGTCCCTGCCCGGACACTGGTGTCTATCACCAAGCATCCCTGAGGGTCAGGGAGGGACTCAGAGGGGTGCCTGGGCTGAAACTGGAATCAAAGCTAGAGGAAGACATTCTAGGTAGGGGGACCCACACCTGCAAAGGCCTGGAGGCCAGGCAACTGCACAGAGCTCAGTCTGCCTGATGCAGAGGGAAGAGTGGTGAGAGGGGAGTGGAGATGCAGGCGGGAGTCAGGCGAGGGGATTTGTGCTGTGTCCTGAGGCACTGGGGAGCCACGGAAGGCTTATGAGCAGGGGAATAGAAAAGTCACACCAGGGGTGCCTGGGTGGCTCAGTGGGTTAAGCTTCTGACTCTTGATTTTGGCTCAGGTCATGACCTCAGGGTCGTGAGATCAAGCCCCGTGTGGGGCTCCGTGCTCAGGAGGGAGGCCGCTTGAGATTCTCTCTCTTCCCCTGCCCCTTCCCCCACTCTCTCTCAAAAAAAGAAATAAATCTTTTTAAAAAGAAAAATCCCACCAGCTGCCCACTCAGAGATAAAATCAGTGGAAGTACGAGGGGGGCAGTGAGCCCCCTACCCACCCAGAAGGCCCTATAATGGGACAACTCCCAGCTCTCCACTTTTGACCTTGGGTCTGCGACTCAAGCTCGCTGTGCGTCAGTTTCCCTGCCTATAGAACAGACTAATGCTGACCTCGGAGTTGTGGTGGGGACCAGTGAGGCTGTGGTTGGGAGAATCTAGCACGGTCCCTGGCATGCAGCCAACTCGAGGTGTCAACTGATCCCTCCCCCCTACTCCGCGGCAGCCCTTCTGCCACCTGTCACACCTACTTCCCAGAGCACGGCACTGTCTGTATGTGGTGATGCTGCCCTGGGAGTCATTACCCCTCGCTATCACTTCCCATTCCAGAAGAGAGCTGATGTTTTCACATTTGTTCTGTAAATGGGTATTTCTGATCCTGAAAATGTAACCACTCATTGTACTGGGTTTTTTTTTTCATCTTTAAAAGACATATTTACAGCACACCAGGACTTGCAGTTACAGAAGCAAGAACGGTAATAGTGATAATGATAACGTCAAGCATTGATCGGGCTGTCACCTTGTTGGTACACTGTTCTGAGTCCTTTACAAACATTAGATCAGGGCTTCTCAACATTGACACCAGTCACATTTGGGATCCAGGGCTTCCTTGTTGCCAGGGCTGTCCTGAGCATAGCAGGAGGCTGAGCAGCCTCCTTGGCCCCTACCCGCTGGGCTCCAGTAGCGCCCCCACCCCCCACGTCATGACAACCAGAAAGACTTCTAGACATTCCCAATATCCCCAGGGCCGGGGGGGGAGGGGGAGCATCCCCAGTTGAAAATCACTGGAGGCATTAACATTCCCATTTTATAGATAAGGAAACTGACGCTCAGAGAGGATAAGTAACTTTCCTAAAGTCACCAGAGCTAGTAAGTTTCAGGACTTGCACGCTGGCAGTCCAGTTCTGGATCTTACACTCTGGTGTGTGTGCACGTGTGTGTGTGAAAGACTACTGAGAACATTTATGCTCTATTTCCTTTATTCAAATTTTACTTAATTTTTGAATGGGTTGTACATTCCCATGCTTCAAAGGTCTAGAAAAGACCTTGAGTGAAGTCTCTGTCTACCCACCCAGTTCTCCTGACCCTTCTGTCTCTGCCATCGCACGCAGAGAGCCAGTTTTTGTGTTTCCAGAGTTTCTTTGTGTGTTTATAAGAAATGCAAATATATATTTACTTTTCTCCCGTTTTTACACCAAAGGCAGCATACTGTAACAACTACCCAGCAGCGTGCATTTGTATCTTAACTACATATGCTGGAGATCTTTCCCTCTCAATTCATGCCATTCCAGAGTTCTTCCTCATTCTTTTGTACAAGTGCATCATTCCACTGTGTGAATGGATCATAATTTATTTCATGGGTTCCCTTCGGACAGGCACGTGGATATTTCCAATCTTTAGCCATTATAACTAAGGTGTGGCAAATGACCCTGCCCATTAGTCATTTTATATTGAGAAAGTATGTCTGTAGAACACATTCCCTGACATTTAATTTCAGGGTCAAAGGGTATGGAGGGTGCCCAGGTGGCTCAGTTCATTAAGCATCTGCCTTGGGCTCAAGTCATGATCTTAGGGTCCTGGGATCGAGTCCCATATCAGGCACCCTGCTCAGTGGGGAGTCTGCTTCTCTCTCTGCCTGCTGCTCCCCCTGCTTGTGCTCTCTCCTCTGTGTGTCAAATGAATAAATACAGTCTTTGAAATAATAATAATAATTTGCATTTCTCTTACCATGAGCACGGCTGAGCATTTTCCCAATGTCAAGAGACATTTGAATTTTCTTTTCCATGAACTGCCTACCCATATCCTTTGTATATGTTTCTGTTAGGCTGCTGATATTTTTCTTATTGATATCTCAGAGCTTTTTACATATTAGTGAAATGAGCTCTTGGTCTGTGAGATCTGTTGCAAACCATTTTCCCTAGTATGTCATCGTTCTTTTGATTGACGGGTGGTATTTGTTGTTGTTTTTTTTTTCACTTGGCCAAAGTTCTTTACATTTTCATCTCAGATGTTTCAGTCTTTTATGGCTGGACCTTGTGTTCTTACTGCAACAGTCATCAATCCAATGAGAGGCAGAAGAGTGGGGTGGGTTAAGTGCATCGGGTCTGGAGTCAGACCCCAAGGATTCCACTCCAAGCACTAAACCATGTGGAAATTTAATTAAAGGAAGTGAAGGGATGCCTGGGTGGCTCAGTTGGTGAAGTGTCTGCCTTTGGCTCAGGTCATGATCCTAGGGTCCTGGGATCGAGTCCTTCACTGGGCTCCTCGCTCAGCAGGGAGCCTGTTTCTCCCTCTCTCTGCCTCTTTCTCTCTCTCTGACAAATAAATTAATTAATTAAAGGAAGTGAGAGCAACTGGGGGTGGTGTCACCAGTCTACTTTACTGACAGAATTTGGCCTTCCTGGGTGTGGATCACAGCCCTGCTGTTTACCACCTAGGACATCCTGGACAATGGTCTTCAAGTCTCTGAATTTCCATTTCCTCAATCCTCTTGGGGGTGTAATAGTTGTGTCACTCAGGGTTGAGGCAGGAAAATGGTCTGCTCAAAAGGAGTAATGGGGGGATGGGGTAAAAAAAGGGGACTATTTCCAGAGGTGTAGGCGGGGAATAAACAAACCCATCTGAGACCGTGCAGCACCCAGAACCTAGCCACAGCAGAAAGCTCTTACCTCCTCTGTGCTAGAAACCTTAAGAGGAAGACCAGACCCCCAAAACCCAAAGACAGTGGTATATGGAGAGAGACACTAACAGCAGCTTTAATAGAGAGACACAGCTGACCCATGTTGATAGAGCAGGGAGGGAGCTGGGGGACCAGCTTCCTCAAGGTCACTCCCATTGGCGGAAGCCAACCCAAAGCAAAAGACAGGGGGACCTGACGATGGAGCTCAAAGAAGTCAGCCTTTCAGGAAGCAGAGAGGGGCAGAGAAGGTCAGAAAATGGATCAGCAGGATACCCTGAGTAATGTGTGCTTGGTGGGGCAGATGAAGGAGTAAGTAAGATAACAGATGTTCAGTGCTTAGAACAGTGTCTGGCTTGCAGGAGGTGCTCAGTGAATGTTTCCTTTTATTTCTTTTTTTAAAGATTTATTTATTTCAGAGAGAGAGTAGCAAGTGGGGGGGCAGAGGAAGAGGGAGAAAGAGAGAACCCTCAAGCAGACTCCCCGCTGGGTATGGAGATCGAGCCCAGGACCCCAAGATCATGACCTGAGCAGAAACCAAGAGTCGGACACTTAACTGACTGAGCTACCCAGGCGCCCCCCCATACACTATCTCCGTTATTATCACCGCGATCAACTCTCAATGTGCCACACTCCTCGCCAGCTCGGGAAGGGTTACTTGCTGGGGCAGCAGCTCACCTTTGGTCCCATTTGCTCCCTCTGCTCTCTCCTCTCCCTTCCCACCTCCTCCAAGGCATCCTGATCGCCTCCTGCACCTGCTCTGCCTCCGTGGAGCTGCCGGCCCCCGCATCTCCAGACGCCTTGACCAAAGGAGCCAGTGCCCACCTGCCCGACCCTGGAAGGCCGAATGGTGGTCTCTCCACTTCTTGGTTCCGACGGCACGACACCCAGCCAGAAACCATCCTCTTCTCCCCTGAGGGCCGCCCAGGACCCAAACACACAGGCCAGGAGACGCCGGACACCCAGAGCAGCCTGATCATTGGAAACACGACAGCTCAAGACGCAGTGCTGGAAACCAGCAGAGGACGCAGGAGTGCGACAGAGCAGAGAGGTGACCTGGGTGAGTGGGGCCCAGAGGGACCGAGTTCTTGGGCAGAGGGAACAGCGTAGGCAAGGCTGGAGGGGCAAGAGAGATCCCAGGAGCACATGAAAGTGTGAGCAGAGCCATGTAGGGGGTGCTGGCCATGAGAAGCTGTTGGCTTTGGGAGGCGGGCAGAGCTGGTGGTCTGCAGGGCTGACCATGATGGGCCTGAGATTCCAATCAACAAAACAATTACCAATGCTGATTCTTACATATGCATCAAATCCTTTTTTTGGTGCCTCCTTTGTCCTGGGTGAGGCTGGGCTCATGGGCAGGGACATGCAAGAACCGAGCCTAGGAGACAGGTAGGGCTCCCCAGAGGAGGCGCCATCTGAGCTGGACCTGTAGGTGAAGTAGGAGTTTGCCCTGTGCCCCGTGAAGAGTGGGAGAAAGTGCTCCTACAGAGAGATCAGCTGGAGTAAACACCAAAAAGCAGGAAGGACTGGCTCTGACTTACTGAGCCCTTGCTACATACCAAACACGGGGGATTTCACAAAGACCCGAGAAAGCAGATGCTCCGAGCACCAACCCCACTGCACAGGTGGGGAACTAAGACCGAGAGGTGATGTCAATAGCCTGTGGTCACCTAGCAGCAAAGGGCCAAGCTGGGGTCTACAAGACTCACTATGGTCCTGCCTGGTACCATCTCCAGAATACCAAAGGTGGGGAGAGGTTCCCCCCATGCCCATGCCATGCTTAGCCTGGAGATGTGCAGACTCAGAAACCAGGATGGCCTTGCAAAGACATGGCTGCACCAATGACCAGCTGGGTGTCCTTGTAAAGTGACACCCCATCTTCAATGTCCTCATCTGTAAAATGGGAGTCATGGTAGAACCTATCACATAGGATTGTTTTGAGGACTTCAGTGAGTAAATCTCGTGGTTTTTAAGCTTTTTCAATCGTGATCCACAGTGAGAAATGAACTTCATATCATGACCCGGTGTGTATGGATACACACACACACACACAGAAGTAAGACACGTGTCATAAAATAAGTTATTACTATGTGAAATTTTCTATGTGCAGAAAATATGTGATATTTTCTATCATATTATAGTTCATGTCACATTTCAAATGCTGATTATAACTTTCTAAATGATTTCATCCAAGCATGGATGTGTTTACAATGGTGTTTGGCTTCTAGTAAGAGCCAGATCCAAGTAGATATTATGTTGGTTCTTGTTTCTTACACCTAGTGGGCTCTTTCTCCTCCTGCAAGGCTTAGCTGAGACACCACCTCCTCCAGGAAGCCTTCCATGAGTTCTTGGTTGGAGCTAAAGTTCTTTTCACTTTATCACATTGCATTGAAATTGGAAATCAGCTCAGTGTGGAGGCTCCCGATACTCATCACTCATCCAAATACTTGCTGTGCCTCTCTGACCACAAAGCCTGGGCCTCAGATCCCCTGGACCTCAAGTCTTTAACCTGGAAAGAGAACTATTATGGATGACCTATCTCTGTAAAGAGTGTTCCCAGCAGCCAGCGGTGCAGGTCCCATGCCTTGGAGGCCCCCCCTTTGATTACTCTCTCTCTCTCTCCAATCCATCAGCAAATCTTGTGGGCTCTGCTTTCAAACTAATCCAGAATCCAGCCACTCCTCCCAGCTCCTCAGCCTCACCCCGGGGCCAGCTGAGGGATGAGCAGCTGGGATATTTATATACCAGCCCATGCCAGTCATTGCGTAATGCCCTGGCTGGGCCCATCTCCCAATTCTCTGGCCTGCTTCCTCCTTGGCCAGAGAAGGCTCTGGCAGCTGGAGAGAGTGCCCAGGCAACAGGTGCAATGTGGCCATTGGAAGTGGTGAGGGAGAGGGGCTGGGATGGGGGCACCAACAATTCTGCTACGGCCCCGTGTCTGGAGCAGCACCAGACACCGATCAGGAACTCCAAACACATTTGTTCATGAATGAGTGAATGAATGAATGAATGAATGAATGAATGTTGGACAAAAGAAGTGCTCAGCCTCTTTGAGTGGTCTCCATCCACGTGACCTTACTCTCCGTTTGCACAGCCAGCTCCAACGGGGTGATGCTGGTGACATTCCCCTACGACTCTGAGGGCGTTATCCAGAGTGACCTCAACTACTCAGTGATCCTGGAGTGCCTGGCTTCTTCTATCACCCCCAAACCTGTGCTGTACTGGACCTTCAATGGGGACCCCTACCAGATTGGGGCGAGGCTGATCATCCGGAGGTTGTCCTGGGAGCATCTGGGCACCTACATGTGCACGGCCAAGAACAGCCAGGGAGAGTATTCCTCCTACCCTGTGACCCTCTCACTGCCACGTGAGTCCCCCACCCCCGCCCCAGACTTTTGCCTCCTTGGTTGCATTGAGCCACTTACAGAGCAGTCCCCTCTGAGCCCCTTTCTAGCCAAAATGTCATCCCGTCCTTCCATCTGCCTGGCAGAGTGGAGATTAGTAGCCCATTTTACAGAGGCTGCAGCCGACAGAGATGAACTCTAACGAAAGCTCAGTTCAGGACCTGGAACCAGTCATCTGGGTCCCAGCTCCAACTATTTGCTGGCTATGTGAACTTGACCTCTCTAGGTCTCAGCACACACACACACACACACACACACACACACACACACACACAAAATGCAGGTGATAGTGAGTGGTTCTGAGCACAGGCTTTGGAATTTGAATTCTGACTCCACCACTTCCTAGCTGTGTGACTTTAGACCACTGCCTTGACATCTCTGTGCCTCAGTGTCCTCATCTGTAAACTGGGAAAATAACAGCGCCCACCCCGAAGTGTAGCTGTGAGCATTCAATAAGGAGGCGGACAGCTTAAAATAATAGTACCCAGTGCTACTGAACACTAGTGAGTGCTCGGAAAGCTCGAGTTAGTATCGTGGCTGCGATGCCCATCATCCATATTACTATTAATTTTATGACGATTACTGGGTGCAGTGGCAAGTGTGGGGCCGCAGGTGGCGGTAACAAGAACAGCCAGCTGGGATCAGGAAAGCGGTCTGGGAGCGGGTTAGACCGGGACTCACTTCCCACCCTTGTGCCTTCCTGGCCAGGTGACTTAGGATGAGTGGCATCCCTTCTCTGAGCCTCTGTTTCGTCCTGCATGTAACGGGGGGGTGACTGTGTACACCTCCGCAGGACTGTCACAAGGAGCAGAAATAATACATGAATGAGGCCAGCCGAACACCTGTTAGAAAGCAGGTACTTTAAGATGGCCTGGCCCGTTCTGTCAGTGGAGCATGTGACTCTTGATCTTGGGGTCATGAACTCAAGCCTACTTTAAAAAAAGAAGAAGAAAGAAAGCAGGTCCTCTAAATAGTAGCTATCCTCGTGAATACTGTTTTTCATGTATTTATGCATGGAGGACAAGTGAGCTAGAAGAGTACAGAAGAGAAGCCAGGGAGGGATTTGGGCAACAGGAAACACATGAGCCAAGGTCTAGAACATGGAAGGTAGGGGGGTGGTGACGGAAGGTCTCGCTTGGCTGGGTCTCAGAGAGCTGCCTCTTCTTTCCAGCCAGGCTCCAGCAGAAGCTTCAGGATTTGGTTTGGGAGTGATTCATTGGAAGAAAAAAGTTTAAATCCCGTAGCAGCAGGTGACTCTGATATGTTCATTGAGAATGACTTTCAGGACACCCTTTATTTGTTCATCAACTATTCTGGAAATGTTTATTGGCTGCCTACTACCTGATCAGCCCGTGTTAGGTGGTACTGGGGACGTTCTGGAAGACAGCCCTGGCCCTGTCCTCAAGCAGTGATGTTTGAGTGGAGGACAGAGCAGTGGGGGACAGACCCGTCCACAAACAGTAATGGTCAGAGTGGGCAAGACTGGGGTGGGGAAGCCAAGGGATGTGGGACCCAAGGGGCCACCTGACCCAGCAAGCAGGTCAGCGAGGGCTTCCTGGAGGAGGGGACATCTGAGCTCATAGGTACTAGGATACATAAGAATTCTCCAGGCCAAGGGGAGGAAAATGGCATAAATGGCATTCCAGGCCAGGAAGTAGGAAAGAGAAGTGAGCTTAGGAAATTGAGTAGAGTCCAATGGAATTAAGTTATAAAGGTTGGGAAAGAGAGAGAGAGCTGAGGCTGGCCAAGTGGCAGGGCCTCAAAGGTCAAAATGAGGGATGCTTCCTCCTCAGGTCCTGGGAAGCCACAGCAAGGTTCTGAGCAGGAGAGGAACAGGGTCAAGTTTGATCCTTCCACAGACCCTTCCAGCTTCCAGTGGTGGGGAGGTGGGAAGGGAGAGGCTGGGGCAGGAGAGCCAGGAGGAGGCTGGAGTGGAGACCAGAGGATGGGGAGGAGGAGGTAGACTGAAGACACATGAAAGAGGTGAAAGGGTGGGAGGCAGGGGTGTGGAGGAAGAAGGGCTCCTCCAGTCTCACCCCTTCTTGGTCCCCAGAAGACAACGTGGATCCCACAGACGCTGAGCCCATAGAGCCAGACCCTGTTCTCTCTGTGTCTGGAGGAGCTGCCATCGGCCTCCTCCTGGCTGGAAATATAGGGGCAGTGATGCTGATAGGAGGCATAAGCTTCACCATCGTCCGAAGCATAAGGTACGTGCTGTCCTTCACCCCTGCCCACTGCCTGACATCTGCTCAGCCCCCACAAGACAGAGCTCACTCTGCAACAAGACAGAAGCCCAACCGGTAGCCTCATCCAAGAAGCTTTAAACTCAGGGAAGAGGATACTGACCCCTGACACACCCACCCAAAGTGACACCGGGGAACAAAGGGACAGAAAAGGATTCCCGAGCTCATCTGCCTAGGTTCAAGTCCCAGCTCTATTCCTTTCCCACAGTGAGGCCACGGGCAAGTCACTCCTGCTGTCTGTGCCTCAGTTTGCCCATCTGCAAAATGCCATCTTCGGGGCTGTTGTGAGGATGAAACAAGCTAGTATTCCTAAAGCATCTACACCTGTGCCTGGGATGTAGTCAACACCATATTCATTCCTTCTGTACATATTGATCCAGTGCACAGTCTGCCCGCACTGGAGAAGCCATGGGAATAGCAGCAGAAGTCCTGGACCTCATGAACTTGCATCTGAGTCAGAAACACCAGCAGTTTACGTGAGGACCAAGTAAAATATAGATAGCATGTTGGATAATGCTGAGTGCTAAGCAGCGGAGTAAGGCTGGGCGGTAAGTCCACGGTTGGGCGGGGCACAGTTTAACTAAGTCAGTGAAGGCCTCCCCCAAAAAGTGACATTCTGAGCAAAGACACTGAGAAAAGGAGGGATGGATGTTAGTGGATTTGTGGCAGAAGGGCATACCCAGCAGGGAAAACAGCCCATGCAAAGGCCCCGAGGTAGGACTTGCCTGGTGTGTTCAAGCAATAGTAAGGAGGCCAGCATGGCTGGAGTGGTGTGAGGAATGGGGAGAGAAACAGGGCATGAGATCAGAGAGGGAATGGGGGTGGGGGTGGACAGACAGAGTTAAGGTCTTGCGGGCCATATAAGGACCTGGTTTTTGTTCTGAGCGACACAAGAGCCATGGAGGGTTTCGAGCAGAGAAGGGACAGGATCTGACTTACATCTGACTTGCATTTCAATCCTAGATGTATTAGCTATTACTGTAATACTATAATATCTTACCACGTACTGAGATCCTATTATGTGCTTGCTAAACATTATTCTATTTAATTTCCACAAGAGCTCTGCAGGTGTTGGAGAGAAGTGGGGGGAGGAGGGGCAGCCATAGATAAGAAAGATGATCTTGTTTTTGTCAAAAAGGAAATTAAGGGTCAGAGAGAAGCGACTGGCCCCAGACCCCACAAGCTTAGAGAGGGTTTCAAACCCAGAACACTGCCTCACTCCTAGTTCTTGCCCCTCACCTCAACTGCCTCTTTTCCTGCCATAACAACACAAGCCTTCACAGTTTATGTACTGCAGGATGACATGGTTGGCAAAGGCCTTGTGGATCAACAGGCAGAGGCTGGGGCCAGGTCTCCAGTCCCTGAGTCCCGTGTAGAACCCTCCAGGGGTGCAGGAGGGCCAGGCTGTTGTCTGAATCCCCTGCAGCATCCTCATCACTTCCCGGGCCCTCAGTAAGTACCCAGAGCCTTCAAGTCACAGCTACTCTGAGGGGCAGGTATGTTCTTGTCCTCATTTTCCAAGTGAGTAAACCAGAGAAACTCACCTCGCCCAGGGACACGCAGCTGACAAATGGCTGGCCCCGAACCAAGCCCCGATCCACATCCAAAACCACTTCTTAGAGGGGAAGGAGGAGACTCCAGGCCCTGGCTCCACGAGCAGGCAGGGGAGGTCACTTCCTGTCCTCCCACCATTTTGGCCAAGACGTATGAGGACGTAAGAGAACGTATGAGGACGTATGAGGACGGACGGAAGCTGACGTCACCCAGGAGGAACCAGCCCCTTCCAATCATGGCAGCCTCGGAGATGACGTCATGAGGAGAGGCGTGGCTGTCTTGCCCCTTCCAGTGGATGAGCAGTGCCGGCAAAGACGGAGATGGGCTGAGGGGAAACCCCGCACACGTCCACCGCACCCACCAAGGGCCATGGGAGATCCCTGTTGTTTGCAGTTGAGGCCATGGGCCCTGAAGCCAGGCTAACCCTCTGCCTTATCTGTAAAATAAGGATAATGGAAATTCCTACCCCCAAAGGGAAGGTGTGTGGATTACATGACACGGCGGGAGTAAAACACTGCAAACAGTGCCTGGCAGGGGTAAACCTTCCATAAATGTCAGCCACATTGATGATGACGATGATGATGATGGCGATTTCTCTTTCTCTCTGTCATTACAGGACTAACAGACAAAGAATACGGGCATGCTGCTGAAGTGGGCCCTTGTCTGTCAGCATCAAAGGTGATGCTAGAAGGGCAGCAAGAGAATCCTGGGGCTGGGACAAGATGAACTTCCTGGGGGCTCCAAATGAGACCTCCTCCCTCCTCATCATTTGTCTTTGGGATGTCCTCATCTTGCTGAGAGGCCCAGAGACTGCCTTTCTCTCCCTCACCCCAGCTGCCAGTGTCCCATCCACTTAGCTCACCAGATCCCTGGAAGCCACCTATACAAGCAGTCCTTATTCATAAAATTCATGGGCTGAAAGCAAATGACACTCACTTAAGTGGTTCAATAAAAACAAAAGGAGGAATTTAATACAAGGGTCCGGGAAGATTTCTAAAACTCCAAGGATGTATCAGTTAGCACTTGCTGTGTAACAAACTACCCTCTCCCCCCCCCCCAATTTAATGGCTTGAAAAGATAGCCATGGGTTTAGCTTACAATTCTGTGGGGTTATCAGTCTGGGCTGGGCTCAGCTGGGCCATTCTTCTGGTCTCTGCTGGGCTCACTCATGCACCTGTGATGAGTTGGCAGTTACCCAGGGGCTGTCTGGACTAGAACAGTTGTCTGGAATAATTAACCTGTCCTCCACATCATCTCTCATTCTGTAGCAGGCCAACCCAAGCTTGTTCACATGACGGAGGCAGGATTCCGGGAGTGAGAGCAGAGAGGGGCAATGCCTCTTAGGGCCAAGGTTAAGAATGGCAATCATCATTTCTAGGGTACCTGGGTGGCTCACTTTGTTGAGTGTCTGCCTTTGGCTCAGGTCATGATCCCAGGGTCCTGGGATCGAGTCCCTTCATCGGGGGGGTTGGGGGGGGGTCTTTGTTCAGCAGGAAGTCTGCTTCTCCCTCTCCCTCTGTCTCTCCCCCAACTCGTGTTCTGTCTCTCAAATAAATAAAATCTTTAAAAAAGAAAAGAAAAGAAAAGAAAAGAATGGCACATCTTCATTTCTGCCACATTCTTCTGGCCAGCCATGTGGCGAGTCCATATTTGAGAGGTGGAAAATGGACACCACCTTTTGATGAGAAGGAAAGAATCTGCGGCCTTTTTTCCCCCAGCTCCCACTGAAGGCAGTGTGTGATCAGAAAACGGGAACTCTGCTGGAACCAGGGCAGTAGCGGGCTGCCTCTCTCGGCCCCCAGCCCTCACCCCTTTGTCATCCTCTTCTCTGATTACATGGGGTTCACTGTTCTCTCTCTGTCTCTCTGTGCAGATGGGTGCTCAGTGTTTCTCCATGGTGGGGAAAGACACAGTCCCATAACTTCGAAGTCCACAGAATCCCTCACCTTGCCCCCCAAACCCCTGGAGAAGGCATCTGATTGGCTCACTCGGGTCAGGTGTCAACCATGGTCCCATTCCCGTGGCTGGGGTGGGGGCCAGGAGGATTTGTACAAGCAGAGTTCAAGGGGCTCGGCCCTGCCTATGGGGGCTTGTTGCTCAGAAAACGGGGGAGGTTTTGCCTTGTAAACTGGGCAAACACCCCAAAATGTCTTCTACACATACAGTTATATTTTTTCTCCTTTTCAAAAAAGAAAAAAAAGAAAGAAAAGAAACCTGGACGCAGAGAAGTGGGGGAAGTGGTCACAAGCCCCAGAAATCTATGGCCCCCCCTTTTTTTTTAAGATTTTATTTATTTGTCAGAGAGAGAGAGTGAGAGAGAAAGAAAGCACAAGCACGGGGAGTGGCAGGCAGAGGGAGAAGCAGTCTCCCCACTGAGCAAGGAGCCTGACAGGGGACTCAGTCCCAGGACCCTGGGATCATGACCTGAGCCAAAGGCAGCCACTTAACCCGCTGAGTCACCCAGGCGTCTCTCCACGGCCCACTTGTAAATAAGATTGACCACTTGATTTTGAGCTGTTGGAGAATCCTGGTAGATGGCAGGCAGAAGGGAAAGGAGTATGAATGAAGCTCCAGCGTGGATGCATCTAACATCTGGGGAGCATCCGTGCTTTTGTGACCAAAAAAACCCCACCTACCACATCATCACGATTCACAGTAATAGGAGCAGACCTGAGTTCAAATGTTGTCTGCCGAGGGCTGTCTCTGTGTCAGCCCCTACACTATGTACCTTAGTTGGTTCACGGGTCATATCGTCTTCACTGAACCCACTGAGAAAAGGAGAACCCACCTCCGTTTTACTGACAAAGCAGGGGAGCCTCAGAGAGAGGGTAAGTGACTTGCCCAGGGTCACATGGGGTAGCACAAGGTGGAGCTGCTCTCCAAGCCAGGTTGCCTAGCTCTGAAATCCCTGTTTCCCAATCACCCCACTTTCCTGCTGCTCCCTCCTTGGGGCCAGAGCTCCCTTCCCCCACCACCTGTGTCAGGTACTGAACATTGTGCTTGTGTACACAGGATAAAAGTGATGCTCAGAGAGGGCAAGTGACTGGCCCGAGGTAACACAGCCATGCGTGATGCCAACTCAAGTCTACCCAATTCCAAAACCCATGTCTTAGATCTGTGCTGTTTGGCAGAATTCTCCGTGGTGATGGAAATGTTCTATACTTGCACCATCCAGTACATGTGGCTACTGAGCCCTTGCAATGTGGACAGTGTAACTGAGGAACTTAATTTTTGCTTTTAATTCAATTTAATTGTAATATTGCCACCTGTGGCTAGCAGCTATTGTACTGGATAGTGCAACTCTACCTCCTCATTGTTAAAAATAAATAAATCCCCCCGGGACCCATATGTGTCGATCACTGACTCTGGGGTCCTTGCCCTGGTCTGTCCAAGGGCTCAGATTTGCTTGGAAACCCGCAATATCTAACCAGTTCCTTGGTCACCTGAGGCATCCTGGTGTACCTCTTCCCTCCTCCCTTTTCCTCCCACTGTTAAGGAAGTTAGTCATTTCCTGCTTGCGTGGTGGCAGGGTGGGAACTGGTTCCTGCAGGTCCAAATCTGGCCATGTCTCAGCGGCGACACTGAAGCCACCGCCCACACCAGCCACCAGCCAGCTGTCCTCTGGCCAAGCCTGTAGCAAGTCTGCTTCCCTTGCCCTTCGAAACAGCTGAGAATTTCAACCCAGAGTAGTCCAGGCTGGGACATGGGAGCCCAGAAGGGGCTCAGATCTAGGCTGGGGGGCCCAAGAGGGCTTCCTGGGGAAGGGGTCAGCTGTGTTGGAGAACACATTAAGAGGATAATAAGAGCAACCATGTCCTTAGAAGATATTATGTATGCTAAAGTGTTCTAATACATCATTTCTGTTTATTAACCCAAACCCTGGAAAGTAGATGCTATTATTAGCTCCATTTTAGAAATGAGGAAGTTGGGGGTGCCTAGGTGGCTCAGTCAGTTAAGTGTCCAATTCCCAATTTCGGCTCAGGTCATGATCTCAGGGTCGTGGGATCAAGCCCTGCATCTGGGGCTCTGAGCTCAGTGGGGAGTCTGCTCGAGATTCTCTCCCTCCCCCTCTGCCCCTCCCCGCGCTCACTCTCCTCTCTCTCTCAAATAAATAATCTCAGAAAAAAAAATAATACATCTCTAAAAAAAATAGAAATGAGGAAATTGAATTCTCACTACCCTGGGTCCTGCCTCCATGGAACTTACAGCTTCGGAGGCTCAGGGACACCAGAGGAGGAACTGCCCAGCCTGGGGAACCAGGAAGCCTTCTAGGAGGAGGCGCCAGCTCAGTGGTGAACTGAAGTGTGAGTAGCCATTGCCAGGTGGAGAACAGAGGAAATGTGTCCCAGCCTGAAGGTGAGGATACACGCTTTATTTAGAGGGACTGCAAGGGCTTTGGTCTGGCTGACTTATAAAAGGGAAGAAGTGACATCATGCTGTCGTCAGGGGTCAGGTCATGCAGGAGCTACAATCTAGACCTTGTCCTTCATACAACAGAGAGCCGCCTGTCAGAGGATGCGGCTCTGATTAGTCACCAGTGGCAGAAGTAGGCTGGGAAGGGCAGGTTTCAATTCCTTCCTTGGGCTGTGAGAGCCCTGTGGGATTTGGCAGGGAAGAAAGAGGGAACGACCATGGGGAGGCACCACTACACCCCTGAACCACAGTGGACGTGGGGGTGGAAGTTGGCCAGAGATGTCGGAGAGGAAATGCCCACTCTGGTAGCCAGCCGGTGTTTGGGGAAGGACAGGCGGGTGATCTGGGGGTTTCTTTCCATCTTTTTTCCTACCTACCCTCAGAGAGTAGATGAAAATTCTGCTCCAGGACACCAAGAATGGTTTTTGCCATTTGTGGAGCACCTAAACAAATTTATTTGTTTAACCATATAACTTACTTTCAAATAACTTATTTAACCATGACCACATAGTTTCTTGATCCTCTATTTTACAGATGAGAAAAAAAAAAGGCACGAGAAATCATCCGGGTTGCTTAGAATCACCAGCTACTACTACTAATTGGTGAAACCAGTATCTGAAGCAAAAGACTAGCACGCCGGACCCCCACTCCCTCCCCTGCCTTGCCTCCCCATGCTCTCTTTCTTGCTTCCCCACCTCTCCCCTCTCCTTCTCTCCCCTGCCCACTCTTTTTGCCCCCCTCCTTTCCCCCTCCCCCCCTCCCCAGCTTCCAGGTTCCTATATCAGAGCCTTGGGACAAAGCGTCACATCTGAAATTTCGGAAGCTCCAGTTTACTGCCATGAGGGTTCCCGGGTAGTAAGCACGGGACTGCCACCCTCTACCTTCCCGGCAAGAGCGCTGGACAACCATTTGGCAATATCCTCCCAAACCACAAGTGCGCATGCCCTTGAACGCAGCCAATCAGCTTCTAGGAACGCGCGGAACTGATTGCATCCCACACCGCGGAAGATGGCGTGGACGTGGTTTCTCCGGGCACCACCCTCTGCACCGGCGAAGCCTGGGAAATACCCAAAAGGCCTGTGCGCTGAGGACAGGTTCAAAACCGATGGTGTGTTTGCACACAGGAACGCTTTGACTAAAGGAGAGTAGTTTCAAGGAGATCCCAGACCAACCCCAGGGCTCAGAGGTGGGGAGGGGTCCCGGGAAGGGCTGTCTAGGGGACGGTAGAACATCTTGCCTCAACCTACCCATTCCAGCTGGCAACAATCTCCCCCACCCCCACCATGATGCCCTCATTTTGGCTCATCCAGACCTAAAAGAAGACATTTACTTGAATTCAGCGATTTTTAAAAAGATTTTATTTATTTTTAATTTTTTTTAAAAGATTTTATTTATTTATTTGACACAGAGAGAGAGAGATCACAGGTAGGCAGAGAGGCAGGCAGAGAGAGAGGAGGAAGCAGGCTCCTTGCCGAACAGGGAGCCCAATGCGGGCCTCGATCCCAGGACCCTGAGATCATGACCTGAGCCGAAGGCAGAGGCTTTAAACCGCTGAGCCACCCAGGCACCCCAGATTTTATTTATTTTGACACAGAGAGAGAGAGAGATCACAAGTAGGCAGAGAGGCAGGCAGAGAGAGAGGGGGGAGCAGGCTCCCTGCTGAGCAGAGAGTCCGACGCGGGACTCGATGCCAGGACCCTGAGATCATGACCTGAGCTGAAGGCAGAGGCTTAACCCACTGAGCCACCCAGGTGCCCTTGAATTCAGCGATTTTGATAGCATGGTGCTTTTGGCCTTCCCAAGTATTTATTGACCCGACTTTTTTGGGAGGGGAGAAGGGTGGCCAGGAATACCCGCCACTGAAGGCCTTCCCCCTCCCAATGACCCTCCCCCTCATCCTAGCCCCATCCCTGAGACCCTCCCTTCTCTCGACCCCACCTCTGGTTCCATCCCTAACTTTCACCCCATCCCTGACCCTTGGCTGTGCCTTGACCCCACTTTTGCGCTTCAGTGACCGAGGGCCGGTGTCATTCCCTTTACGTGCCGTTGTTTAGGACCAAGGTTCTGATGGCCTGTTTTCAGACACAGGCTCCATTCTTGTCAGAGATGTCCAGGGGCGAAGAGGAAAAGTATGGAATGAGGTGGGCCCCAAATCTGAAGCTCAAACATCAGCGGCAGAGGGGGTAGGTAGCCTCTGACCAATCCCAGCTCTGCAAAGAGGATCCCCACATGCTGTAGCAGGGGAGCCCTGGAGGAGGGGGAATCCCGGAGTATGACAGCACGGTCCACAGGAGGAACGTAAGCGGCAGCCACAGGTTCCAGATTCAGAGAGAACTCAGCACCCCAGAGCGAGAGTGCCAGAAAATTCAGAGATTTCCCAGTGACTAGCATCTATGTTTCCATTCAGAAATTCACCTACATCCAGGGCGAGAGACACCAGGCATCAGAGCCACCCTCCCACAGCCATGCGCCATGAGTGGGCACCGGGTCCAAGTCAAAGATGTCAGCAGGATCACAAAAGCCTCCAAACTGGCCAAAGCCTAAAAGGGAATTGTCTGGAAAGGTAGAGACATGTCACAGAACAAGGGTCAGAGCTGCTGGGGCAGGTGTGTGTGTGTGTGTGTGTGTGTGTGTGTGTGTGTGTGTGTGTGTGTGTGAGACCAACCTATAGCCAGGACAGGCAGAGCCGGGGAGCAAGCCATCTCCCAAGCTCTGTGTCTGAGTTCACGGCTCTCTGGGTTTGTCACCTCTCAATTCTCCCTCGGCTCACTCTCTCTCTCTATGCTTGTGTCTGCCTCTCCTCTCTCTCGGTCTCTCATCGTGTGTCTCTTTCTTTGTATCTGTTTTTCTCTCTCCCTCCCTCCCAATCACTGTCTCTGAGTGTCTCTGTTTTTCTCGTCTCTCTCTCCCTCCCTCATCCTTCTTCCTGTTGTGTGTGGCTCTGGGACCATGATCACCACCAAACAGGATGGAGTTCCTGCATTCACCCTTTAACACCTGTTTCCCTCCAGTAGCAGGTGGGCTTCACAAAGGCAGAGATTTTTTTTTAAAGGTTTTATTTATTTATATGACAGAGAGAGAGATTGCAAGTAGGCAGAGAGGCAGGCAGAGAGAGAGGAGGAAGCAGGCTCCCTGCTGAGCAGAGAATCCATGCGGGCCTCGATCCCAGGACCCTGAGATCATGACCTGAACTGAAGGTAGAGGCTTTAACCCACTGAGCCACCCAGGCGCCCGAAGGCAGAGATTTTTGTCTGTGTTATTTTCTGCCGCTTTCCCTGTGCCAGGAATAGTGCCTGATTCAATAAATTTATGTTGAGTGGAGGGCGCCTGGGTGGCTCAGTGGGTTAAAGCCGCTGCCTTCGGCTCAGGTCATGATCCCAGGGTCCTGGGATCGAGGCCCACATCGGGCTCTCTGCTCGGCAGAGAGCCTGCTTCCTCCTCTCTCTCTCTGCCTCCCTCTGTGCCTACTTGTAATCTCTCTCTCTGTGTCAAATGAATAAATAAAAAAATCTTTAAAAAAAAAATTTATGTTGAGTGGAGAATGGGTGAATCATCACTCTCACCAACATTATTCAATGACAGCTGTAAAAACACTGATACTAGTTGTTATTGTCACAGCTACTGCCTATGGAGTACGAACTGTAATATCAGGAATTGGGCTAACTGGTTACTTGTTTAAGCCTTACAAACCCTCCTGTGTGGGCGAGTCCTGTTATCGTGTCCATTTTTCAGATGAGGAATGCGAGGGGAAGCAACTTGCCCAGTAGGAGCCCAGGCCTTGTGTGCCTCCAAAGTCCAGGGGGTTTAGGCCTGGTGGTTAAGAACTTGGGATCTATCCCAACTGTAGGTTGGAATGTCAGCTGTGGCCCTTAGCAGCCTTGACCTTTAAAAAGTGAAGTAAGTCAGTGAGATAAAGACGAATACCAAATGATTTCATTTAGGTGGAATTTAAGAAACAGAACACGGTGGGGGGGGG
>LNAC01000268.1:1508770-1552988 GCA_002007465.1 Ailurus styani
CCCCCCCCGCGCCCCCGCCCTCCCCCGGGGCTGGCCTAGAGGTGAAGATCAGGGGCTTCCCACGCGCCTGCTGGTCCCTGCGGTTGGAGTGCCGCGGGTTCTAGGCTGCGGCTCCCAGTCGGCGGCGGCGGGCGAGGGAGAAGGAGCCCCGCAGACCAGGGAGGAGGCTGGTCCGGAGCGGCGACCCGGCCGCCGGAGGAACGGAGTATGGTGTGGCCGGCGCTGCTGCCGCTGTTACTGCTGTGGCTGCCCTGGGTGCCGGCAGAAGCCGGTAAGTGACACCCCCCACCCAACCGCGGCGCGCGGCGGCCGCTGCTCCCCTTCTCCCTCCGCACTGGCAGGATGGTCGCCACCGCCCCCCCACCCCTCGCCGGGGGCTGGAGGAACGAGGCTGGGAGGGACCCTAGCTTCCCAGAAAGCTGCCGGAGCTCCTTACAGTAGTCTAGCAAAGCGGAGAATGAATGACTCATGCCCAGACACCTCACCTTCCGCGCCTGCTCACGGGGGCCAGACCCCAACAGGCTGGGCCCGCTGACCTCATCAGAGAATGCTCGATGGGGCGCGGGGGTGTGTGGAAGAGGGCACATAACCCCTTCCGCCTTCTGACCCCAAATGTATGGCTCTAAGGCATGGCCATTCATTTATTCACGCAGGCATGTGTTCATCCCACACACGTTCTCTGAGGGCTTAGTATGTGTCCCGTAGTGTTCCAGGCCCTGAAGTCAGACGGCCCTGGTTTCCAAAGCTTTTGGCATTTAATACCTGTGTGAGCTCAGGAGAGTTTCCTAAGCTCTCTTTTTTCCTGAAAAGTGTTGGGGATGGGGGTGGGGGGTGGTGGTGGAGATTCTACCTACCTTGTAAGACTCTGTCTTGGGAGGATGCCTAGCAAAGTTGGATGCACTCGGTTAGAACAATAATGATAATCATAATTCATATGAACAATATTCATACTGAATGCAGACTTGGGAAACCCACAGTCACTCATCTCAGCATTTCCCAAAAGGTGATTCCCAGAACACTGGGCACTTCTCCAGAAAAGAGGGGCCCGAGACTTGAGGACTTCACAGAGAGCCAACAACCCAAACCTCTTAAGGAGATTCCCAATATGGGTCCCACTATGACCTCCATTTACAGATGAGGAGACTGAGGCACAGAGAAGGGAAGCAATTTGCCCAAGACACCAGCAAGAAGTAGCAGGTCCAATGAGTGAACCAAAATAGTGGACGGAGCCCCCCTCTACCAGGACGAGAGAGCCTGGGACCCAGGAGCCAGGACACAGTATAGACCTAGGCAAGTGGCTTGACCCTCAGAGATGCACGAGACCTGTCCATCCAGTGGGGAGGAAAACACAAGTGCATATCTCACGGGGCCGTGGAGAGGGTTGCAGGAGGCCACTTAAGGAAACAGCTCAGTGTCGGCACAGAGGAGGCACCTGAGTGTGGTCGTTACACTTTACCCACTGTTGTCTTCATGGCAACCTTGCCAGGGATGAGACCTGCCATCAGGTGGACGAAAGCACCAGAGAGGGAGACCCGCATGCCCAGAGCCGCACAGCACATCAGTGGCAGAGCTGGCATTCAAACCCATGCTAGCAGGCTCACCACTCTCCAACTGCCTATGTCCAAACCGTGCCCTCCTCCACGCAGCACGCTCCAGGCGCCCCTGACCGCTACCTCCCAGCTGCCTCTTTCTCATAACACAGTAATTATAATATTCACCTTGACAGCGTCGTTGGCACGTGCTAATCCCTCCATGTAGATTTCATCGCCTCGTCCACCCAGCAACCCTGTCATGCTCTAACCATCCCCAATCTACAGATAACAAAACTGAGACTCAGGGGAGTGAAACCACCTACACACAGCCTCACAGCTGATGAGAAGCAGTACCAGGATTCAAAGAACTTACCTCCTTCCCACCTTCTCCATTCTTTTTATTATTAATAACAAGAATGGATAGCATTGTGTTTATTAATAGCAGTAAGAGCCAAAACATATTGAGGACCTACTATGTGCTGAGGTGTGAGGCTGAAAGATTTTAATATGGAGCCTGGTGGGTGGGTTAGAGGTCAGGACTCCTGAGTGCAGACCGCAGGGTTCAGAATAGTTTGATAGCTATCTGGGTGAATTCCTGGGACCTGATGATAATCGGTCTCCTACTCCTCTGCCATCTTGCCGCTCCCAGACCTCAGGGTTCAAATCCCCCTTTGGCCATTTACCCTCTCTGGGACGTGGAGCAAACGATTCTCTGCCTTGGTTTCCCCACCTATAAAGTGGGGCTGATGGTAACGCTTGCTTCAAGGAGCTGTTTAAGGACTAAATGCCGAGAGATGTGTGAAGCACTCAGAACAACCTGTGACTGTTAACCGTTATTAGTCCCACATTACAAACTAGGAAAAAGCATCAGAGAGGTTAAGTAACCTGCCTGAAGCCTCACAGTAGAGATGGGAAGGTATCCAAAATCCTTGGTTATAATCGCCTCCCTTCTTGTGTCAGGATCCCCTACAAACCTTCTCGCAATCGGGGTTCATGCATAGTAATAATAATAATTCCATATTTCATGGATTCTAGGACTTAGAGGTAATGCCCCTTTTCCCACCCCTCAGTCAGAAGTCCTGTAAGTGACAGCGTCACGGTGTCATTAATGACAGTGAGCTGGTGAAAACGTTCTGGAACTAGACAGTGGTGATAGTTACATACACACCCTAATGCCACGAACTGTGCACTTTAAAATGGTTTAAATGGCAGATTTAAGTTTTCACGCACAATATTGACCATAGTTTAAAGCGTCGATGGGGAAATATAGTAATCACAGCCCCGCGAAGCTGCGCGGACGCGGACCAGCCCGGGAAGGGTGAGTGCCCCCCCCACCCCCGGGCGCCCCTCAGCATCCAGACCGTGGACCCCCGGGTCTGACCCGCCCCGCGTTTCCCCGCAGAGCCCAGGAAGGTCGGCGTGCTGGCGCCCCCGCTGGTGAGCGGCCTCCTGGGCGACACCGTGGAGCTGTCATGCAAACTGCCCCCGCTGGAGCACCAGGTGCACGTGACGCAGGTGACGTGGACGCGGCGGGACGAGACGGGGGACGAGCTCAACGTGGCCGTCTTCCACCCCATCCAGGGCCCCAGCTTCCCCGAGCCCGGCCGGTTGGAGTTCGTGGCCGCCAGGCCGGGCGCGGAGCTGCGGGATGGGTCGTTGGCCCTGCGGGGGCTGCTTGCCCAAGACGAAGCCAACTACACCTGCCGCTTCGCCATGTTCCCCGAGGGCAGCCGGAGCGCCCGCACCTGGCTCCGCGTGCTGGGTGAGCAGTGGAGGGGGGACCGAAGAGACCTGAGGGGGGGGGCCTGGGGGAGGAGGCTCAGGGATGGAGCGGGGAGATTCTGTGGGGACGAACCGAGGAGATGGGGGGAGATGGGGCAGTGATGGGGGGGAGGGGCTGGAGTCGGGATCCTGAGAGTAAGGTTAAGCTCTTGCAGACTGAGGGCAGAGCATGGGGGGGGGGGCGGGCGGTAAGAAGCGGGGACAGGGAGAGTCCTGGCAGGGGCCTGGGAAGCCCGGAGGCCAGGGTTTGCCTCCCGGTTGGCTACCACCAGCTTGGCAAACGCCTTCATCTCAGACTCTCCTTTCCTCGCCTGCAAAGTAACAAGAGCACTGTCCTCAGAAAGTTGCCCCGAGGGTCTCGGGAGTTTATCCAGCTGAACCTTAGAACCGAAGCCCCTGTGAACTCCTGACGGCTGTCAATCATTGTTCCTCCCTTTGGTGAGGAAGGGAGAGTTGAAATACACAGACCGGAAGGAGGGTGAAGCTGACACCCGGTAGGGGAGGTGCCCCCAGCCAGGGCCCAGATGCCCCCCAGGCACGGTCATGGACTCAGGGTGCGATGCCCCCCAGGCACGGTCATGGACTCAGGGTGCATGTTCCCCAGCAGAACGTTTCCTCTTCGAAACTGAGTAAGTCTCTACGCCTTGGTGAAGGAGAGATCACTCTGAGGATTAGTAAGAGCTGATTTGAACTTACCGTACTCACTCTTGGCACGCTGGGAATGGATCCAGGCCCTTACAAGACTGACTCCTGCACCGTTAAGTCCTTGGAATGGTGCCCACAGCACCCAGCCAAAGGCAGCGCTTGCCCTTTCAGCAAGTGTGGGACTTCAGGTCTTCGGGATGAGAGGAACCTGGAACCAGTGAGCAGCCCGGGGCCCTGCTCCTGGCATCTAGCGCCTGCTTGCCGGGCACCCTGGGCTGGATTCAAGGACGCTGTGTAGACTTTCCTGTTAGCAGGGCCTTTGCTGGGGGTGGAGCGGGGGAAATGAAGGATGCAGCTTGCCGTGCCTTCAAAGCTGTTCTGGTAGATCAGCAGTGGCACACTGAGGGTGCAGCTGTCCTGGTCACATGGGATGCTCTTAAAAGGTTACATGGTTAGATGTGTGACCAGTACCAGGCAAGAGAGCAAGCAAGACCTGTTGGAAAGGTGGAAAAAATTAGAGTTTGAGATCTCTGCAGCTGAGATATCATCTTCTCTGGCTGCCGCCAGAAATTTAGTAGAGCAGCAGGCACCTGGGTGGCTCAGTAAATGGAGCGCCCAATGCTTGATTTCAGCTCAGGTCATGATCTCAGGGTCATGAGATCGAATCCCACATCAGGCTCCACGCTGGGCATGGAACCTGCTTGGGATTCTCTCTTTCCCTCTGCCCCCACCCTACTCNGGAACCTGCTTGGGATTCTCTCTTTCCCTCTGCCCCCCCCCTACTCCTGCACAAGTCCTCTCTCAGGCTTGCTCGCTCTCTCAAAAAAAAAAAAAAAGAAAAAATCTAGTAGAACAGAAACAAGTTGGACCCATGCTACTGGACGATCGGGCAGTACCCAATTTCAAAAGAATACAAACAAGTCATCCTAACGCTGTGGTCATAGATTTGGCATCAGAACATTTTCATTATCAAATTCTGCAGCAAGCTTTCTGGTTACTCCCAGATGGGGTGCCTCTGATAGCATTCCACCAAGCCAGGGGCACTGGCCATGAACCTGAGGAGGCCATCGTGCTGGGAGACGTTGGTGGGGCTCAGAATGTCGGCATGCCACTACCTGAGTAACAACTGGGAAATACTGAGCAGCAGATGAAGAAAAAATTAATGCACCTCCTTAACTTTGGAGAGCTTCCCTCGGGCTGTAGGCTGCATTCTGTAGCATCTACCGTGATCCCGTAGGTGAATCAGAGGCAACTGGAAACAGCGTTTAGTGTCTGGAATGAATCCCTTCCCAACTCCATGCTAACATAGATAGACCCGGACCAACCCTCCTCTACTGTACGTTAATCAGAAAGAAAGGTGTCGAATTGCAGCCAGTCCCTAAGCCTTGCTTATGTCTTTTGTTTTATTTTTGTGAAAGATGATAAGACCCAAAGAAAGGGAAAGCTGAGATTTCATACTATGCCTTTTAAAATATTCATCAGTCAGGCAGGGCTGGGAGGGAGCCTCTCCCCCACGGAATAGTGTTCTCTGCTGCCTCCTCGCCTGTACTCTGGGAGAGGGGAGTGTTCCAATCATGAATAAAATTAAATGGCCTTTGCAAATTATAAGATAACATGTTGAAAGTGCATTTGGCTATAGTTTTAATGCTGAGTTCAGCTGTGAAATCCATCAGACGTGCCAAGTGAAGTACAAGTCGGGAAAAGCAAAATAAATTGGCCTTAAGCCCAAGCGATCGAGTGAATCCACTTTATATTTTTAAAGATTTTATTTATTTATTTAACAGAGAAAGAGAGATCACAAGTAGGCAGAGAGGCAGGCAGAGAGAGAGGGGGAAGCAGGTTCCCCGCTGAGCAGGGAGCCCGATGCGGGGCTCGATCCCAGGACCCTGAGATCATGACCTGAGCCGAAGGCAGAGGCTTTAACCCACTGAGCCACCCAGGCACCCAAATCTGCTTTAATAGATGTGGAAAACTAGATCATCTAGTAGACTATTCCCAGTACCTGTGATTTCCTTTTCTCTTCATTACCAGAGATGACTAATTTAAATATAGAAGCTGATGTTAACTTAAAATTTCCAAGAATAACCTATTCATTGCAGATGCCTATTATACTGTGTAACCATTGTTTTGGAATTTTTATGTAAAATTAAAATTACCAGTATTTTACCAAAACAAAAAACAAAACAAAAAAAAACCCTACAACCAGTGAGTCAATTTTAAGAGAAATCTCCAGTCCATAATAACACTACAGTAACAAGTAATAATGAGGAAGGAACCAAGCAGAGCCCCGGGTTTGGGAATCACCAGAATAATGAAGAGATGGTCACATGATGGGTTTGGAGTCAGACGTCATATGAAAGCCCAACTCTGTCCCACAGAACTTTGTGGCCTCAAGCCTGTCTTCCCTTCTCAGCCTCCACAGCACAGCACAGCCCTCCTCTCCTCCATGAAGCCCTCCTTCACTACTGCCCCAACACTGAGACACCTCTTCTGGGCTCCCCCATCCCAGCTTTGCCCATTCTGGGTTGCCACTGTCTGGGGAAATCTGTCTTCCCCTTGGACTGTATACCCCCTACAGGCAAGCTGGGGGCTGCCTTGGGCATTGCTGGGTCCCCAACATTGCCCATCCTCCAGCCAGGCAAAGTATTCAATTCCCAATAATAATAGCATTTCCTGAGCACTTATTATGCACCAGGTACCATCTTAGGAGCTTTCCCTGCATATTCTCATTGCCTGTGATGCTATCACTATCTCCCATGGGCAAAGAAACTGAGCACAGTATGTGCCCATAGCCACCCAACGGCTCAGGGACAGAGCTGGGATGTGAACCCGGCCCTCCGGTACGCTGCCCCCCTCTGCTGCTCTGCTGTTTGCTGAAAGACCGCAGGCAAGGGCTGACCGGTTCCTTTTGCTCCTGTCCGCAGCCCTGCCGGAGAACAAGGCTGAGACCGAGGAGGTGCCGCTCAGCCCGCTCAGCCCGGAGCCTGTGCCCGTGGCCCGCTGTGTCTCCAGTGAGGGCCGCCCGCCCGCCCGGATCTCCTGGTCACACCTGGATGGGAAAGCCAATGAGAGCCAGGTGCCAGGACACCTGCCTGGCACATACACTGTCATCAGCCTCTTAACCTTAATACCCTCGAGCCAGACAGATGGCAAGCATGTCACCTGCAGAGTGGAACACGAGAGCTTCCAGGAGCCCGTCCTGCTGCCCGTGACTCTTGCTGTGCCCTGTGAGTGCGCCCAGATGTGAGCAAGGACAAGAACTGCTACCCCGCTGTCTCTGCCATCCCCCCGTCTACAGGGGCCCCCGGACCATGAACACTGTCCTTCATTGTCTTCTGAGGTCACAGTCAACCTGCATCCTGGCTTGTCTCCCTCTGGCTCTCCTGGCCTCTGTCTACACTGACACCCCACACTGTCTCTCCCGGCTCCCTTGAACATGGCCTACACACACTGCCTCCACCTGCTTCCCTCGGCAGCTGTCTACACTGACCTTGCCCACACTGCTACACTGTTTCCTGCATTGTCTACACCAACTCCCTTGTCCATTTGCTACACTGCCTTACCATTGTCTACACTGGGCGTCTGAATAATTCCCTACTGGGCAGTTGCTATACTGATTCCCTCAGGTGCTATCTACCCTGGACACCCTCAACATTGCTATTGGGCCCTCAGGCCCTCTGAGCCCGTGTGTCTGTTTCCCTCAGACCCCCCTGAGGTCTCCATCTCTGGCTACGATGACAACTGGTACCTCGGCCGCAGGGAGGCCGCCCTAAGCTGTGATGTCCGCAGCAAACCAGAGCCCACGGGCTATGACTGGAGCACGTGAGTCCTGGGTGGACCTGGACCCCTGGGTCTGAGGGAGGAGGGCGCTGGGGGCCTGGACTCCTGAGTCTGAGGGAGGAGGGACTGGGAGCCTGGACTCCTGGGTCTGAGGGAGGAGGGGCCAGGGGCCTGGACTCCTGGGTCTAAGGGAGGAGGGGCCAGGGGCCTGGACTCCTGGGTGTGAGGGAGGAGGTGGCTGGGGACCTGGACTCCTGGGTCTGAGGGAGAAGGGGCTGGGGACCGGGACTCCTGGGTCTGAGGGAGGAGACGGATACAAGAAAGTGAAAAGAGAGAAGTCGATTCGAGGCCGCAGTAGAATTTCTGTCTTGTACGCACAGTTTATGAGGCGGGTTGGGGCAGGTTCTGCCTTTCCGTCTCTTTCCAGCTGTCTGCTGTGTGCTGGTGGTCACCTCATCCTGTGTGACCCCCACACTCCGGGCACAGGCAGCACCGTCACCCAGGGTTAAAGATAAGTTGGGCCCCAGTAGATGCCATCACCTGCCCGGGTCCCATGGCCACAAGGGCACAGAAGTGGCTCCAAATTGATCCTCTTAACCTCTGGGTTGTGCCGCCTCCGCAGTCACCTCATGTAACCCACTCAGTCACTTCGGAGAGAGCAGGTGCCGCCCCCATTGTCTCAATGAGGAAGCTAAGGCGCAGAGCACTCAGATCCCTCAAATTCAGACCAAGGCTAGGATGAAGAGTGGGGAAAGACAAAGGCAAAGGGATCGATCGGGCTTTTCTCATTACAAAATAACTTACGGCTGTTGTAGAAGCTTCAGACAATCTGGTCATGAGCAAAAAGAAGACGTGTAGTCAGTTGTCCAGAAATATCCACCGTTACCCTTTGTTATACTCCTACCTTTTATCCTCTACACTTCTCTACAAAAACTGCACCATGGGCACCGTTTTGTTTTGTTTTAAGATTTTATCCATTTATTTGACAGAGAGAGAGAGAGAGATCAGATCACAAGTAGGCGGAGAGGCAGGCAGAGAGAGAGGAGCAGAGAGCTCAGGTCATGATCTCAGGGTCCCGCTGAGCAGAGAGCCCGATGCGGGCCTCGATCCCGGGACCCTGAGATCATGACCTGAGCTGAAGGCAGAGGCTTTAACCCACTTAGCCACCCAGGCGCATGGGCACCATTTTTAAACTTTCCCTCTGTCTCAGGATCGCCTTTAGATCCCCGTCCCCATTTCCCCCAACGTTTCATCAGGCCAATCTGTAGACGTACAGCAAAGATGTACGACTTTCCCAGCGCTCATTCAAGAACCCACCCGTGGATTCTCCGGCTCACCTTTTCCTGGATTTGCCCAATGGCGTCCATCAGTCCGACCCTCTCCCCATCCATCCGTCTTCTACCTGTTAGGCATGTCAGAGTCCCCACAGCCCCCTTTTCAGCGCTGCTGGGATCCCGTTCCATCCGATGCGCATGCCATCAATTACTTAACAAACCCCGGACTTGGGGTACGGGGCTTGGGGTTTGTGTCCTGGCTTGTAACCCTGCAGATGCCACAGGGGCGCCCATCCCCCACCACCCCACCTCTGTGGATAGCCACAGCCGCATCTCTACAGTCAGTCAAAGGAATCGAGGTCAAAGGTTTTCTCTACAGTCAGTCAAAGGAATCATGGTCAAAGGTTTTCTCTACAGTCAAAGGAATCAAGGTCAAAGGTTTTCTCTACAGTCAGTCAAAGGAATCGCAGTCAAAGGTCCTGCCTCAAAGCACCGTCCAGGCTCCCGAGCCACAGGGCTGGGTTTCCGTCCCGGCTCTGCCAGATGCCCAGAACCCCTGGATGCTTGCGTCCTCTCTGCCCGCTAAACCGAAGCATTTTGACGGCTTGCTGTGTGACAGGCTGCACAGGCCCAAGTGCCCTGGTAAACAAAACAGACTGAGTTCCCTCCCCTCCTGGGGCTTCCACTCTAGGTGGGGGAGGGAAACAATAGACAAAATAATGCTGTGAAGTCAGCAATCCATCAGATGGGGATAAACGCTGTGTTCGAGGTAAAATGCGGGGGGGTGTTGCAGTTGAAATCGGGGGGCCAAGAAAGGTCTCGGGTGACGTCTGAACAGAGGCCTGAAGGAAGGGAGGATGAGCTGGGCACATACCCATGGGAAGAGCATGTTCCCAGGCAGAGGGAACAGCACGCAAAGACCGTGAGGTGGGGGTATTCGAAGATCCACAAGGAGGCCACCGTGGACACAGAGCAGAGGGGGAGTCACAGACAGTGTGGTTGGTGGTATCTGCAGCCGGCATGTGGGGTCTGTGGCTGTATAGACACCTTGGGTTTACGCTGAGTGAGGTGGGAGCCACAGGAGGGCTCTGAACAGTGAAGGGAGGGGAACAAGTTAGTTCTAACAAGGTCTCTCCAGCCATGCATGCGGGGGCAGAGCGGGGTGGGGGGTGGGGTGGAGGCAGGGAGCCCTGGGAGAAGGTGGCAGCCACAGTGGCCCAGGAGCATGGAGATCAGCCCGGGGTGGTGGCTGGGGAGGCCTGCGGAGTGGTCAGAGTCTGGAGAGCTTTTGGAGACGGGGTGGACGGCACCTGCTGCTAGGTGGGATGTGGGTACGAGAGGAAGAGTGGGGAAGTTCCAGGGTTGCTCTCAACTGAGATCAGGGATGGCATTAGTATGCAGTGAGAGCTCACACCTGCCGCTTCCTCCCGCCTCGGTCTCTCCCAGGACCAAGGGGCCTCTGCCACCCTCTGCTGTGGCCCAGGGCTCACAGCTCCTGATCCAGACCTTGGATGAGTCCATCAACACGACTTTCATCTGCCATGTCACCAACGCCCTAGGGACTGGCCGGGCAGAACTGACCATCCTGGTCAGAGGTGAGGAGCCCCTTGGGTGACAAGAATAGAGGGACCATCACAGCGCGATGCCCTCTGAGGGAGGAGTTTGGCGGTGGTTCCCGGTTAAGAGAGTCCTCAGACGAGAATGCTTTCTGATTCCCATCCTTCCCCTTATGCCCCTCATGAAAGGACAATGGAATCAGCTTTACTCTCTGTTAACTCACCATCTGTACCATTGGAACTACTGTGCATCCTCCCAGATATACCTCATCTGCAAACCCAAGCTTGGGTAGCTCTGTGAGGCTTATCCCCAGGGACTCAGAAAGGCCTTTCCAAGCATATGAGCCAGGAGTCTCTATCAATTGCAAGTGATAGAAGCACAACTCTAAATAGCCTAAGCAAAAATGGGACTGTATTGAAAATACACCTTCAGGTACAGTTGGATCCAGATGCTCCAACCGTGAAAACCAGGAACTTCCCTTTACATCTCTTGTCTCTGCTTTACTCTGTGTTCTCAGGGATGTGAGATGTCCCTCAGGAGCTAAAGCCTCCCGTTTCGCCCTTTTAGTAATCCCAGGGGAAAGAATACACCACTTTCAGTAGCTCTAGCTGAAGTCCCAGGGCCGACTTTGGCTTAGCTGGGGTCCCAGCACCCCCATGAATCAATCAGAACAGCCAAGGACAACAGAATGCTCTGATCAGCCAGGCCTGGGTCAAAGTCCCATCCTAGGAACCAGAGGGTGGAGTCGAGTCCGCCTGAACCATGACCAGGAGAGGCCGAGCCGTAGCTTCCCTAAAGGATGAGGAGTCATGTTTTGGGGGCAGGTGAAGACCCCAGGAGCCTCTGAATCTAACCCTAATTCCTTCTTCTCTTCCATAAGAACCTCCCAACCAGGTGCTACAACAAGGCTTGTCCACTATGACCATCTTTCTCCTGACTGTGGGAGTCGTGGTCATTCCGGCCCTGCTGGGGTTCCTGATTTATTTCCAGATGTTCAGACGCCCCCGTGAGTCCCTCCTCTTTAGCATATCTCCTGCCTGTCAGCTGTGAATGAGAATCCCCACAGCCACATGCTTGGCCACCTACTATGATCTAGACTCAGCCCTGCATATGATGATAGCCTCTGGCTGAACCCTCAGTACCGTGAGCTTCCCCCATATGACACAGGAGGACACTAAGTTCGGAGAATCCTGCTTATTGGATCATTGATTCCTTTTTACAAACGTTTAGGGAGGAGGGGCCATAGCTGGCACCCTGATCCTAGCTCTTAAGGGCCTGATCCTCTTGACTAAAGGGCTCCTCACAGGCTGTTCCCCTGCCTGCATCACCCTCCCCATGGCTCCTTCAGGTGAAGTCCTTTGGCTTCAACAGAAGAGCTGAAGAAGAGCTACATTTTGTCGAGTACTTTCTGTGTGCCAAACACTGAGCCCCACTCTATGGATGAGGAAATGTTTGCTTGCAGAAGAGAGGTCTGCCAATGGGCTCACAGCCCTCAGGTCAGGAGGAAAGGGCAGGTCTGTTTACGACAAAGCTTGTTCCCTCAACCCGTAAACAAAACTGCCTCCTCACATCCCAGCTGGAGGCCTCCTCCTCCAGGAAGCCCTCCCTGATCTTCCAGAGTGAGCCAAGCACCTACTCTGGACTTCCACTCCCCATACCCCTGCCCCAGGCTTTGCCCACTCTAGGACGCACCTCTGTGTGGGGACTCGTCTGTGTCTCCAGCAAACTATGATCCGCAGGAGGGCAGAGCTAGAACTGTCATGGCCATGGCTGTGTCCCCAGCCCCGCCTGCCCCTGGGCCAGGCACACAGGAGGCACCTGAGGAAGGGTTTGCCAAGCGTGACATCTCCAGAGCCAGACTGCCTATGTCTGGGCCCTCACTCTACAGCTTTATTAATCGTGCCATCAGGGGCAAATGACCTACTCTCTGTGACTCAGTTTCCTCCTCTGTGAAATGGGAGTAACCATCCCTGATCATATGGGTGAAGCACTTAGGGCAGCATTTGGCACATTGTAAGCCACACGCCGGGAGTATGGAGGCTCTGAGTCCCGTTGTCACCAGTATTAGCACTGTGGTTAGTATGAGCTCCATGAGAGCAGGGAATTGGGGCTGTTTTGCTCACGGCTGTATCTCTGGCACCTAGAATGCCCCTGCACAAAGTAGACATTTCCTATTTGCTGAATAAATCCCTGTTTGATGGTTGGGGAAACCGAGGGACAAAGAACCAACTGCCCAAGGTCACACAGCTCCTAAAGGATAGAACTGGGATTTGAAATCTTCTCTCAGGTTCCAGAACCCATGCTGAATAAGTATTTATTTATACTTAATAACTGCACGAATAGCTGGGTGAGGCACACACCCCAGTCTGTTTGACGAACAACTGCTGTGGTGCGTGGCTCCCCCATGTCAGCAGGAGAGCCGGGGCTGAGAATTCAGGGGGCTCTGCCACCTGCATGTGTCTTCTCGCCATGCTGTCCAGCACTGTCATTCATTCCCGAAACTTCTCCTCCTCTCTCCTTAGGTCGGGACCAACACAGCTCCTCAGCTAATGGCGTGAGTGTGGTGGGGGGCGAGGGGGGTGTGGGGGTCTGCACGAACCACAGACTAATTGCGTGGGCATTCCCAAGAGGGGACAGGCATCTCTGGGGACCTGCAGCATGTAACCAAACACCAGCACGGTGTCAGGAGCCAGGTCCTGGATTTTCTCTCCAGGTGCCTTGAGCCGTGGTTCCCAACCCTTCCTGCTGGGCAGACTCCCCTGAAAAGTCTGCTTCAAATGCAGGTTCCCGGGCCCTGCCCCCTGAGCATCTGGTCTGGTGGGTCTGTGCTGAGGCCTGGGGATCTGCATTTCCGTAGGTGCCCCTCCCCTCCCCACTCAGGACCACACCTTGAGAAATGCTACCCCAATCACTTCTTGGCCTTTTGGTTAAGATCAACTGAGGAAGCACCACCCTGACTTGCAGGGAGAGGGAAGGAGACAGGCCTGCAGCTCTCTGCACCCAGGCCTCCAGTGGGCGGATTCTGTTTGGAAGGGCCCTGAGGCTAACATTTGAATATCTGCCTTCCAGCATGTCTCCTATTCAGTTGTGGACACCGATGCCAGCTCTTCCCACGATCCACCGACAGAGAGCACAAGGTGACAGTGTCAGGACTGTTGGAGAAGGACATGGACCTCACAGCTAGACCCTACCCCCGGGGCTGAAGGCTCCCTCCAGGAGATGAGCCACCCTTCTCATACCAAACCTCAAGAATGTCCCCTCTGCCCTGCACTGCAATGGCAGGTGCAAGTTCAAGTGGCCCCATGACCCCTCTCGGGTGCAGTCATTCGCTGGAAGGAATCGCAGCACTCAGGAAAGCCATTCCCCTCACGGCTCCGGGGCACCATCTGGGAGACCCGGCACCAGCTCTCAGTTGCACAGACAGCACTGAATTCTCCCAGCAACCATGTCTGACAACACAGAGTCTGGTCAACCAGAGATGCGCACGTGAGCCTTGGTTTCCAGGTCTTTTGTCAGGGGTCCATCATTGCAGACAGAGCTGACTACCCATGGAGCTGACCTCAGTCTCCAGCACCTCCACAGGTGAGGGCCTCACTACGAATCACACCGTTAGCATAGACTCTCTGGTGCAGCCCACAGCCCCAAGCAAACTAAGACTCCTATCAGCCAATACACTCCAAGGCTTAGTGGTTACCTCCTGGAGCCAGGGGCAAAGGGCCCAATCTCTCTTTGGGCAAGATTAACCCTTTCCTGCCTCGTGGGGCCACACACACTATTCCAACTGCCGGGGAATTTTTGTAAGACTTTGACCTCTAGCCTTGAGCTTCTAAATCTCTGTATCCATGTTATCCCTGTGGTTACAAGAAAGAGCTGCCAACCCTTGTCCAGAAGAGAACCTGAGTCTGGAGCTCAGCTGCTCAGGGCTATTCGAGGAACAGGAACAATGGGGGACATGAACTTGAAGGATGTGAGGTCCTAGCACCTTCTGCCAAGACTCAAGTCCTGGGAGAGCATCTATAGCCAGCATCTGGGCTGGACAGGAGCCCAGAGAATGGGAGTCAGTCACCCACCAAGGAAAGCAAAGTGTCAGAAACAAGGAGGAAGAGGTCCTGTGGGGAGCAGAAGCCACAGCTGTGCGAGACACATGGACGGCCCTCAGATCAGGGAGATACATCCCAAGGTACCAGAGCTGCTCAGCTGCAACAGGCCCATTTCCTTTATAACAGATGCTGATCTCAGGAGCGGGCACCAGAATTCCTCTTACGGCGAGACCCATCTTTTGGGGAAGTACTTGGCAGGATGTAAGACCAAATATATATTGACCGAAAACAAGTTCTTGGGCTCTGCTCTGGACAGAGAGGAGTGTGAACAGAGAAGAATGGGAGGAGTGAGGGGTGAGGTGGGGGCGAGGCCCATAGGGCTCCACAGTGTCAGGGAGACATTGCTGCTACATAAACCCCTGTCCATCCCCAGCCCCAATATTAAAGTTAATTTATTACACCTTCAGTGGCTGTGTGCAAGGGAGGTCTTTTTGTAGGAATTGGGGAGGGGCTGCGTTTTGTGTGGATTTTCAGCATGTGGGACAGAACCAGAGGTGTGGGAGCAAGAACCTGAATCAAGGGGGCGCCTGGGTGGCTCAGTTGGTTAAACATCTGACCCTTGATCTCAGCTCAGGTCTTGATCTCAGGGCCGTGAATTCAAGCCCTGTGCTGGGCTCCACACTGGGCATGGAGCCCACTTAGAAAAAGGCAAAAGAAGACCACAGGGACATGAGCCCCCAGGATTCTCAGACACCCTGGGGAGAGCTCATCTTATTTCTCTCTCTCTCTCTATTTTTAACTAGGTCCTACATAAACATTCCCAAATCAAAAGTCATAAAAAACAAGGGGGGTCCACTTTGAGTTAATCTGCACATAGAGAATAAGGTGAGGGTCCAGCTTCTCCCTTTTGCTTAGAGGTACCCAGTCTTCCACGACCTTGTGTATGTGATTAATGCCACAAAACTATACACTTAAAAATGCCAAAAATGGTCCATTTTTGTCATCTCTATTTTCCCACGATTTTTAAAAATTGATAATGTAATAGACCAAAACCCGCTGGATAATACATCTTTTTTTTTAAAGATTTTATTTATTTATCTGACAGAGAGCAGGGGAGCCGCAGAGGGAGAGGGAGAAGCAGGCTTCCCGCTGAGCAGGGAGCCTGATGCGGGGCTCGATCCCAGGACCCTGAGATCATGACTGAGCCGAAGGCAGACGCTTAACGACCGAGCCACCCAGGCACCCCCAGAATAGTACATTTGAGATGGGGGAACTGTATCACCACAAGCGTAGTGGCTTCAAACACAAAATTCTTCTCTTAACAGCTCTGGAGGTCAGAAGTCCAGAATCTCATGGGGCTAGAATCAAGGTGTCAGCAGGGGCTGGTTCCTCTGGAGGCTCCAGGGGAGAAGCCATTCCCTGCCTTTCCAGCTTCTAGAAGAGTGGCCAGCATTCCTTGACATACAGCCTGTCACGTGGCCTTTCCTCCTCCTGCTCCCCCCTCCCCCCTTCATCCTCTGGCTTTCTTGCCTCCCGCTTACCTTTAAAGAACCTGGCGATTACACCGGGCCCAATCAGGTCATCCAGAATCTAAGTTCCCCATCTCAAGGTCCTCAACTTAATCACACCTGCAAAGTCCTTTCACCATATAAGAGAACATATCTTATCTACCACTCCCACCAGACTAACCATGGCATTGCTTGTCGGGTGAGGTTATTAATGCACAGAGAACAAATATTGTTTTTCCATTTTAGGTAATGTCTCAGACACACCGTTCTGCACCTTATTTTAATTACTAGGATTTCTGGAAATTCTGAGTGTCTTTAGTCTTTTTCCAAAAAGCCACATAGTGGGGCTCCTGGGTGGCTCAGTCAGTTAAGTGTCTGCCTTCAGCTCAGGTTATGATCCTGGGGTCCTGGGATTGAGCCCCGTGTCGGGCTCCCTGCTCAGCAGGGAGTCTGCCTCTCCCTCTCCCTCTGCCTCTGCTCCTCCCCCACCACTTGTGCGCTCTCTCCCACTCTCCCAAATAAAATCCTTTTTTTTTAAGCCACATAGTTGGATGCCCGGGTGGCTCAGTTGGTTAAGCAGGCCATGATCCCAGGATTCTGGGATCGAGTCCCACATGGGGCTCCTTGCTCAGCAGGGAGCCTGCTTCTCCCTCTCCTACTCCCCCTGCTTATGAGTGCATGCTCAGACTCTCTCTCTCTCTCTCTCAAATAAATAAATTTTTTTTAAAATCTTAAACCATATGGTAAGTACTCCACAGGGGGACATCCTGGACTTTTTTCAACCACGCCCTTACTGGACAAATGTTTGTAGTATTTCTGGCCCTTTATCATTACAGCGATGTAGCAGGTGGCCTTGTGCACTGTCACCCCCCGCCCCCCAGCTCATGCTGACACACGAGTGTAGGACACACTCCTGGAGGTGAAATTCCTAGTCAGAGTGTGTGTCCCTGTTGTTGCGAATAGATACTGACAAACGGTCCTCCACAGAAGTCTCTGTTCCTAGCAGTGATGGATGCGACTGCTTGTTTTGGTGGGGGAAGCATCTGGGGATTCCACAAAAGCCGGAAGTCAAGGGTGGACCCTGAATTTTGGTGTAGGAGTTTTATAAACTCCACGTACGATTGAGAGAACCACGATCATCAATACTGGACAAGGAAGGGGAGGGGGTCTG
The DNA here is from genome assembly GCA_002007465.1 of Ailurus styani. Taxonomy (NCBI): domain Eukaryota; kingdom Metazoa; phylum Chordata; class Mammalia; order Carnivora; family Ailuridae; genus Ailurus; species Ailurus styani. The sequence goes on from LNAC01000268.1 coordinate 1,526,060, forward strand.
GTGGAGAGACTGAAACAGCCCCAAACCCTCCCTCTGTGCTGCTCGGACTCTGAGGAAGGGGAGTTGCAAACCGACACTACCTTGCCTTGAGGAGCTTCAGGATTCTGGAAACCTCTGGGTGGCAGATGGCTCGGGCTGAGGATCCTGGGCTCCGAAATCTGAGTGGAAATGTGACCCCACATTTCCACTTCCAGGCAGGTACCCGGAAAACCTGAAGTTAGGTCACCAAACAAATACCTGCACACGACTGTTCACAGCAGCACTATTCCCAACGGCCAATAGGTACAGATGCCCCAAACGCCCGTCAACGGATGGGAAACCAAATGTGATCTACCCACACAGTGGAAAAGGAGGAAAGCACTCACATGCGCTACAACAGGAATGAACCCCAAAGAGTGAAAGAAGCCAGACACGAAAGGCTACAGAGTGTAGGATTCCATCTACAGGAAAAGAGTGGGCAGATCCACGGAGACAGAAGAGAGACCAGCAGTTGCCAGGGCCTGGGGGACGGAGGTGACAGGGAGTGACCACCTAACGGGATTAGACTCAGCTCTGAACACAGCAGGGGCAAGTGGGACTTTTAGGCAAGGAGCAGGGTGGGAGGGCAGGGGATCCCGGCTAACCTGACCTGATAAGATTCTTGCTGCAGACAGGTCAGGGCCATCAGACATCCCCCAGGGAGGGGGGGAGGGGGAATGAGGAACCTGATCTGACGTGGAGAGCAAGCAGCTATCAAGGGTGGGGGGTTCCGTTTAAACTGACTTAGTGGGGTACTTGCCAAAACTGGACAACACAGATGTGAACACATAAGTCCAAAACTCAGGCCTCATAGGAAGAATGCAGGGGAGCCTAGGTGGAGTCCCATCGATAAGAGAACCTCCATCAGTGAGGATGCTTCAGGCGCCAAGAGCAGAGAACGCCCTCCCCCACTACCACTCCACAGGCTGGGATTAAAAACAAGGAACTGGATTGTCTGTTTCTACACCAGGCACCGCGTGTGGAGTTCAGCTATGCTACTCTGCTGTTTGTTCCGTTTTCCACCACACAGTGGCATCATCTTCAGGCTGGCGCCAAAATGGCTGCTGCATTCCAGTCATCGCAACCAGACCCAGACCTCGAAAAACACACTACCTTGCCCTGGATGAACTTAACCAGCAGCCTCCTCTCCACTGTCATTGGCCAGCATCGCCCACAGCTCAGCCAATCCCTAGCCAAAAGAAGGGAACTGCCTGGGAGGCTTGGACCAATCAGGACCTGTCCTCTGGGGCTGAGGAAAAACCAGGGCTGTCCTCTGTGGCTGAGGACCAGATGACAGAAGTCTGGACCTCTGGTATTTATTAGCAGTGACTCTCTCTGGGTAGTTGGAAGGTAGGTGAATTTTACTCTCTTCTTTTTAAGATCATCCTAAATTTCCTATATTACACCTTGACTTTTAATAATGCAAAAGGAATCAAAGTCATTATTTGAGACCGAGACAGACAGGCAGACAGAAAGAGAGAGAAGTTTCAGCATCTGGAAAATTCAGAATAACTGGCTTTGCTTTACACGCTGCCTAACCCCTGGTTATAGAGCCTTTGCTCCAGGGGGTTAGTGGTGATAATGTATCAGAATCCCTCTGACCCCCTAAACTCCCCTCCTGCTGCACAGCCTAATTCCTACCAGAATGAAGCTGATTTGGGCAATTTTGTAGTGGCCCAAACTTGGAGCTGTCTCCCCTAGGGAGCTCCACTTGGAAACAATGGGTGGGTTTGCAACAATCTCTCTCTCTCTCTCAAGCAGATAGAGGACATTTCAAAACTGCAGCTGGGGCGCCTGGGTGGCTCAGTGGGTTAAAGCCTCTGCTTTCAGCTCAGGTCATTATCTCAGCGTCCTGGGATCGAGGCCCGCATCGGGCTCTCCTCCTCTCCCTGTCTCTCTGCCTGCCTCTCTGCCTACTTGTAATCTCTCTCTGTGTGTCAAATAAATAAATAAAATCTAAAAAAAAAAAAAAAAAGACAAAACTGCAGCCGGGAGGACTGAGGGAAAATCCAGGTGAACACTGCAGTAACCATCATACAAAACCTTCCAGGCATTAGGGACCTTTCAGGAGGTGGGGGATGGGTAACTCCTCCAGAGAAAATGGATTTCCCTTGGGCAGGGTCACAGAGGGGCAGGGAGAATTCAGGAGGTAGCTCAAGTCCAAGACAAGGTCAACACCACCACCACAAGACAGCTGTCGCCTGCTTGCCAAGCCAACTGCATGAGCACCTCTTTACCCCTCCCGGCAGCCCCGTGAGGTGGGGATGCTTGTCCCCATTCTCAGAGCAGTGACCTCATTTGCTACCAAGTCAAGATTTCTCTCACTCCAGGGTGCCTGGGTGGCTCAGTGGGTTAAAGCCTCTGCCTTCAGCTCAGGTCATGATCTCAGGGTCCTGGGATGGAGGCCCGCATCGGGCTCCCTGCTCAGCAGGGAGTCTGCTTCCTCCTCTCTCTCTGCCTGCCTCTCTGCCTACTTATGATCTGATCTCTCTCTGTGTGTCAAATAAATAAATAAAATCTTTTAAAAAATAAAGATTTCTCTCACTCCAACCTGGGGACCCTGGTAGATGCCACCACCTCCAGCAATCTGGTGACATACGCGGGCAAACTGCTACTGACTTATGGCACCCCAACCTAGTGTTCTTCCCACAGCCCCTGAAACCTTGCCTGGCGCTGCCCCCTTCAGATCCATAGGCAAGAGCTGTCCGACAGAAATTTCCGTGATGGCGATGGAAATGTTCTGAAGCTGTGCTATCAAATATAACAGCCGCTGGTCCCTTGGGATAACTGATCACTTGAAAGTGACCAGGTCGTGGGGCGCCTGGGTGGCTCAGTTGTTAAGCAGCTGCCTTCGGCTCAGGTCATGATCCCAAGGTCCTGGGATTGAGCCCCACATCAGGCTCCCTGTTCAGCGGGAAACCTGCTTCTCCCTCTCCCACTCCCCCTGCTTCTGTTCCCTCTCTCACTGTGTCTCTGTCAAATAAATTAATAAAATCTTTAAAAATAAAAAGTGACCAGGTCGAGAAACTAATTTTGAAGGCAGTGAATTTTAATTAATTTAAGGGTCCATTTCAGTCATGTGAGGTGACTACTGGCTGCAGCATTAGCACAACCCTGGACCCTCCATCACCTAGACCCTGTCCCAACAGAGCTCAAAATTCCAACTAATCCCTCCTTCTCCAGCCTCACCCCCTCCTACTCAGTCCCCCCTTAGCTAGGATTTTCAGCCTCCATGCCTTGCATGTGCTATTTACAATGTTTGGTAAACCTCACACTCCTCCCGCACCCCACCATCTGTCTTGTTGCTACTCCTACTCCAGGTCTCTGTTCAGATGTCTCCTCCTCCAGGAAGCTCCCCCGTCCCTCAGGCTGAGGGAAGCACCCCTTTGGGCTCTCCTGGCCCCCTGGGCTCCTCCATCCCAGTGCTGATCACTCTGGATCATCATTGCCTGGGGCTGGGTCTACACCCTCCAACAGAGACACAGAACTGTGAGACTCGTTGTGGACTGAGGACAAACCAGGAACTGTCTCAATCACCACCAAGTCTGCAGCACCACCCAGCACAGCATTGAGCATAGGGAGTGTGTGTTGGAATGAATCAATGAATCAATGATAGATGGATGTTTTTGAAAAACTGTGCAAAAAGCTTTAGAGTTAGCCAGCCACAGGTCAAGTCCCATCTCCACCTACTGGCAAACTTGCCTCCTTCCTCGAGCCTCAGTTTCCTCATCTGTGAAATGGGCGCAGGTATGTGTGGTGGGTGTTGGATGAGGCAGTTGTGTTGGGCCTCCTTGCAGGGACCTGCCTGGCCCAGGGGGATTGCTCAAGCAGAGACAGCCATGACTCCCACCCGTTGTGATTACTGCTGCTGCTCCTGTCACACTGGGTGGGAAGAGGTTGAAGGGGATTAAGGGAGGAGTCTGGGGAAGCCCCAGGAAGGTCCCCAGTCACCCTGGAAAACTCGCTCAACCAGTGTCTGCGCCCGTCCCAGAGAGCACAGGCGAAGCCTTGGAGCCTGTGGAAAGGGGGTGCTGGGGCTCGGCCAGCCTCAGCCATATCTGGAAGGCACCCCCAGGATCCCCACTAAGCTGACCCACTTCAGACAGCCAGAGCCCAGCCCTCCAGCCCCGTAGGCATCAGCTGTGGCCCCTTGGCATCTCCATAGGACACCAAGATGGAGATTCCTGAGAGAGCCCAGTGCCACTTCTCAAAGGGCCTCCTGCTCTCAGTTAAGGGGGAACCCCCCAGGGCTGAGGGGGGAAGGTGGGACTCAGCCCAGGGGCTGAGGTCTCCTCTTGGAAGAAGGGAAAGATTGCCAGGGAAGATGAATTTATTAGAGTAAGATGGGAGGGTGTGAGCTGTAGAATCACAGCCTGGTACTCAATTTTACCTACGGAATTTTCTAGAATATCAGGACCAGGAGGACATGAATTTTGTTTTTTTATGGGTGTTTTGGGGGGGTGTTCTGTTCTTCTGTCCCATTTGCAATATCATCCATGATCACCAAACTGCTGCTACAATGTTCACACCTGTTACCGCAAATTCAAACCGCAAGAAAAAACTCTTCCCGGGAATTTACTTAGGTCAGGGTCTAGGTCAGGGTAACAGGCTGCCTGGTACGAGGCCAGACCATCATGAGGACAGGGATTTATTTGTATTTGCTTCCCTGCTATATCCCCAGTGCCTAGAAATCTAGGGAATTTTAGACATATCGTATATAATTGGTACTGGAGCATAAATTATATGTATGTCTCTAAGTATTGATTAGATGGATAAATGAATGAATTCAGAGAGTCCAACTGTTTCCAGTTAGACCACACAGCATCTCAGGGCAGAAAAATCTGTTGGACCAATGGCATGAGAAACCTGTGGCTTCCATATCTGGGTTCCCACTCCTGACCCCAGGACAGACATCACTAATCAACCCCAGCCCTGTTTCCAATGACCAGCACTCAGAGTCCATGTCCCCAGATGAGGACGTATAGGAAGGAAAATGCTATGGTCGCTACGTAACGCTCCTGATCTCAGACCACCCCTGTAACTCCCCACAGCCTCGGTCCTGGCCCTCTGGATCCCCCAAGGCTCCTGGGCTGCCCTCCACATCCAGAAGATCCCAGAGCATCCTCAAAAGGACCAGAACCCTCTCCTGTCCGTCCAGGGCATCCCAGGCACCTTTCAGGACTTCAGCTGGTACCTGGGGGAGGAGGCCAATGGCGGCACGATGTTATTCACCTACTTCCCCGGCCTCCAGCGGCCCCAGAGGGATGGCAGCGCCACGGGGCAGCGTGACATCGTGGGCTTCCCCAGTGGCTCCATGACGCTGCGTCGCGTCCAGCCCACCGACAGCGGCACCTACCAGGTAGCCGTCACCCTCAATCCTGACTGGACCACGAGGGCCGACACCCAGGTCCAGGTGGCCGGTGAGTGTTGTGGCACTAAGGGAGGAAGTGGGTAGAGTCACACACCCTGAACCACGGGCCAGGACCTGTGCAAATACCCCCTCGTGTGGTTCTCTCACTCATCCTTCCAACGCACACTGGTCGAGCACCTCCCCTGTGCCGGGCCCTGAAGATATTGCATAACCCTCACAAGCAGGAACCGATGAAATGGCTGCTGAATGCCAACCCTGAGCCAGACCCCGGAGAATGCACCGTCTCATTTACTCACGGGCATTAATTAATGAAATATTTATCGAGCTCCGGTGTGTGTGACCCTAAGGGTTACACTGCATTTCTCGGTCTTGGTGTCTGTAAGTCAAGGATTTATTGGCGAATCCGCTCTGGACAAAGAGATAGGATGGTGGACAGGAGCAACAGCTAGCATTTCTTGGGCCCTTGTTACTTGGGCACGCGTACGCCAGACCGTGGCTTCTCAACCTGGGCACCGTGAACATCTTAAACTGCCTCGTTCTTTGCAGTCGGGGGCTGCTCTGGGCCCTGCAGGATTTCTAGCAGCATCTCGGGCCTCCACCCACTAGATGCCAGTAGCATTCACCCAGTTGTGACAACCCAAATTGTCTCTAGACAATTACCAAATGTCATCGCGACTGAGAACCACTGCCCTCTATTAACTCATTTGTATCTTTAAAAGCAAACAAACAGACATATGAGGGGCGCCTGGCTGGCTCAGTCAGAAGAGCATGAGACTCTTGGTCTCGGCGTCACGAGTTTGAGCCCCACGTTGGGTACAGAGCTTACTTAAAAATAAATAAACTTTAAAATTAAATTTGGGGTACCTGGGTGGCTCAGTCGGTTAAGCGTCTGCCTTCGGCTCAGGTCATGATCCCGGGGTCCTGGCGTCGAGGCCCACGTCAGGCTGCCTGGTAAGCGGAGAGCCCGCTTCTTCCGCTGCCCCGCCCCCCGCCCCACTTGTGCGCATGCGCGCGCGCACACACTCGCGCACGCGCAGAGAAATAAAATTTTTATTTTTTTTTTAAAGATTTTATTTTTTTTACTTGACACAGAGAGAGATCACAAGCAGGCAGACAGGCAGGCAGAGGGAGAGGGGGGAAGCAGGCTTCCCACCAAGGAGGGAGCCTGATGCGGGGCTCGATCCTAGGACCCTGAGATCATGACCTGAGCCGAAAGCAGACGCTTTAACCCACCCAGGCGCCCCGAAATAAAATCTTTAAAATTAAATTAAATTTAGGGCACCTGGGTGGCTCAGATGGTTAAGCGGCTGCCTTCAGCTCGGGTCATGATCCCGGGGTCCTGGGATGGAGTCCTGCATCGGGCTCCCTGCTTGTCCAGGGGCCTGCTTCTCTCTGCTGTTCTTCCTGCTTGTGCTCTTTCGCTCTCTCTCAAGTAAATAAATAAAATCTTTAGAAAACTAACTAAATTAAATATAAAAACCCTATGAAATGTGATATGCCACTTACATCTTAATAGAGCTGGGAGAATAAAATAACTTCTCAACCCTCCCAGCCAGACTTGGTCATTAACCACTCATGTCCCCAGAGGACTCTGATCATCCCATTACCTCTGTGATTTTCATAATGTGTCACATTCCAAGCATGTCTCACTAGGAGAATAATTCTTCAAAGTGAGAAAGTGAAAACATACTTGTCCTTTTATCATCTAGCCTCTACCACAGGGTGGGAAGGACATGCAGTAGGTTCTCACTTAATGTTTGTTGAATGAAGAAATGAATGAAAACTTTCTCCTTTTTTTTCTGAAGGGGGTGGGGCAGAGGGAGAGAGAAAAGCTCAAGCAACCTCCCCTCCTGAGTGTGGAGCCTGACTTGGGACTCGATCTCATGACTCTGAGATCATGACCTGAGATGAAATCAAGAGTCAGACGCTTAACTGATCGAGTCACCAAGGCATCCCTGGATGAAAGCTTTCAAAACCAAAAACTCCATGAGGCAGGCCCTATTACTGTCTTCATTTTACAGTTGGGGAAACTGAGGCACAGAGCGTGGTAGCGCTGGGATTTGATCCCACAAACTCATAATACCAGAGTCTGGGAGCTTAACCACTTCCTCTCAAAGCAAAGAAAGAGGTGGGGGAAAAAATCTCCTTACCTTCATTCATATGTGGGATGCTGAAAATGAGCATGTAAATAGTAAATTAAGCTCATATTTCAGAGACATTAACAATAATAGTTATAGCTAACATTATTTGGTGTTTATTACATGCCAACTGTATGTATAACTCACTTAATCCTCACTGCAGCCCTATGAGGTGGATAAGATTATTGGACTCATTTTACAGATAAGGAAACTGAGGCCCAGGGAGGTTAACATTTGCCCAGTAAAAAAAAAAAAATTAAGTTAAACAGGATGATGTGATCTGGATGGGAGGTCATCAAGGAGTGACAGTTGAGCAGAGGAAAAGAAGGGAGCCCTGCAGATTTCTAAGGGACAGAGTTCCTGCCAGAGTGAACAGCAAGTGCAAAGGCCCTGAGGCAAGACTAGCTAGCTTAGTGCTTTCAAAGCATAAAGACAGAAGGGTGGTGCCATGGCTCTAAAGCAGTGAGCAAGTTGGGTGTTAGGAGTTGAGGTCTGAGAGGCCCACAGGGGCCAGGCTTGTTGGCCATGGGGAGATTGAAAGAAGCCACTAGAGGGTTTTAAACAGAGGAGTGATCTGATTCCCAGTTTAACCCAGCCACGGTGAAGTGTGGGCTGAATCTCCATTCTATCCAGAACGCTGAGGCTCAGGTGTTTAAAGCATGCTCTGAATATTAGGTATCCAGCCATTGAATCGGCAACAGGGTTGGGATTTGAATGCAGGGCCTCCTGAATGAGACACGCAGCTGCCCCTGCAGGTGCTGAGTGACTCATTTACTCGTCCCTTCAGCAAAGCTTCCCCCAGCGCCTCTTCCTCAAGGCTGCCTGTGCATCTGGACTGTACTAGGCAATGCTGGGGACACAGTGCGGACTGAGGCAGCCCTGGCCCTGCCCTCCAGGGGCTCAGAGCCCAGTGGCGAAGACCGATATGAACTAACAATCGCACACACAAAATACATCGTTATGCACAATGCCGGGACCATGAAGGAAAGGCACATATGGGGACGATGAAAGTGTAAATCTGGGTAGCAGGGAGGTTGCCCTGGGAAGGTGATCCTTCAACAAAGCTTGAATGACGACTGTCAGTTCTAAGTAGAGGGGAAAGGAGCTTTGGGAGGTGTTTGAGCAGAGGGCTTGGTCTGTGCAAAGGGTCTGTGGCAGGAAGCTGTAGGGCTCATGAATTGAGCTGGCAGGAGGCCAGCATGACAAGCAAGAGAGCAAGAGGGGCATCCCGGGAGGCCAGCGCAGTGGGGTGTATTCAAGCCAAGGCCCAGGCTGTAAGGACAGAAGCTCTCTGCTACTGACTCACAGTGTAGGGAGCCTTGTAGGACCCGAGGGTAGCCCCTGGGATGGTCGGCTCCGGGAGCCCTGGGTTCACAGCTGTCTCCTTGGAGCCTAGAACAGGGCAGACACACTGCTGAATAAATGAATGATCGGGGAGCCCAGCAGAGCTCGTGAAAATAGAAGTTGTCAGTAAAGCAAGTGCCGCCTCCTCCTCCAGAGGGCGCCATCTCGGGCCTCAGCTCTGCTCAAGGGCCCGTTCTCCTTTTCATGGCCAGGGATCCCTGCCTGAACTGGGTGTCAGCCCAGGCTTCTTTGCATATTCTGAATCTCCTCTTCCAAAATGCAGAGATAGAAAGAAAGAGAACTGGAGAGACAGACAGACAGACCAAGATAGAATCTAGTTGGTCTGGGGTGCCAAGGTGGCTCAGTCAGTTGAGCGTTGGACTCTTGCTTTCGGCTCAGGTCATGATCTCCTTTCTGGTTGTGGAATTGAGGCCCACATAGGGCTCTAGGCTCCGTGGGGAGTCTGCTTGTCCGTCTCCCTCTGCTCCTGCCCGCCTCCCCCCACCCCGCTCACGCTCTCTCTCCCGCGCGCTCTCTCTCTCTCTCTCAAGTAAATGAATAATAAAATCTTTAAAAATAATAATTATAGTCTGGTTGGTCCAACCCGGCCTGTGGTTTCCTTCGCCGTAAGTGAAGGGTCCACTCCATGTCCAAGGGGGTGGGATCAAGTAGGACCAACACGATGGGGAGCCAGATGCCGGGGGATCCAGGACAGGGAAGACGAGCAGCAAGTCAACACCTGCTCTCCGTGTAATAATCGTAACATGTTTTTCTTTTTTTTTTTAAGATTTTATTTATTTATTTGACACAGAGAGAGAGATCACAAGTAGGCGGAGAGGCAGGCAGAGAGGAGGAAGCAGGCTCCCTGCTGAGCAGAGAGCCCGATGCGGGCCTCGATCCCAGGACCCTGAGATCATGACCTGAGCCGAAGGCAGAGGCTTTAACCCACTGAGCCACCCAGGCGCCCCGTAACATATATTTCTATTATGGTTTTGTTCACCCACTGATCCCCTAGTGCAGAGCAGTGCCTAGCACACAGTAGCTACTCCGTAAATACTTGTCACTCCATCTCCCTTCTGTGAGCACTTACGGTACACCAGGCACCCCCAAGCCAAGCGCTTTGCTGACCTTACTTCATCCCATTCCCACGAGAACCCCATCAGGCCCCAGAATGATCCCCGTTTTACAGAGGGGCAAATAAACAGAGACCCAGAGGGCCCACCACCATGCAGCTGGGGAAGGCAGGAGCCGAGGGCTCCCCCGGGTCTGAGTCCATGTCCCTGGCCCTCTGCCACCTGCCTTTTTCCCAGTGCCAGTGGAATCCACTCCCTTCTGGGAAATGCCTTTCCATCCAGACAGCTGGACACAGGGACCAGGGAAGCAGCGTGATTCAGCAGAAGGAACAGCAAAGGAAGAGGCGGAGGGGATGGGGCAGACGGTTGGACACATCCTCCTGTCAGGCTGGGTCAACTCAGCACTAGGGCATTTCTATTTGAGGACAGTTGTGGCCCCAAATCCAGTGCCTGGGAGGGAAGTGGGGGGGGATGGACATGGCTGGGAGCCCTTCCTGTGTCCCGGGTAATTCCCACGCTTTACCTCTCGCAGTCATGAGGGGATTTGGTATGCCTTTAGGGGCCGGAACAGGAGCCAGCCCCAGCTGGCATGTACAGAAAAGGGCTTAGTGAAGGGTATTGCAGGCTTGCAGGACTCCAGGGAGGCTGGGAACTGGAAACAAGGTGTAAACTACTTGCAGAATTCTCCTGCCAGAGTTAGCATTGCCCATGTGTCAGCCCTGGGTCCTGAACCCCTGCCTGGAGAGGGGGCAGGGGGACACTGGGGAGCTGTATTCACTCAACAAACATCTAGTAATCACCTCCTGCATGCCAGGCATTGAGTGCACAAAAACAGACAGAGATCTCTGTTCTTGCTGAGTTTATCTGTTGGTGGGCATTCCCTGAGCAGGGGGGCCTGGGTCACAGGACACTGCCCCGTGGAAAAAGAAGCCAAGAAAGCCAGTCTCTGGCAGAACTCCCAAAGGGGACGATTCACAGGCTGAGGGTGGACTGAGAACACAAGGCAGGCCCAGGATGCATAGTTCCCCAGTGTAGCAATGAGGATACAGATGCTCAGAGAGGTCCCGCAGCCAGTAAGCAGCCTAAACCAGGCTTGGAAGCCACAGCAGGATCATGGTCATTGACAGCTGGTGTCTGATCTCCTGGAAATCCAGTTGTGGGGACTTGGGGGCCTTCAAGCAACCCTGCTTGGGCTCCTCAAAGTCTTCTGGGCCCTCCGACACCCAAGGCAGTTAATTACGGAGCCCAGCACCCCTTTACCAAATATGTGCGAAGTGTTTCACACACATTTCTCCTTCGTGTCCTCCCTGTCAAGGCAAGATGATCCCCATTACGCAGATGGAGAAACTGAGGCACAGAGCTTAAGTAACTTGCCTAGGTCACTCAGCTAAGGGACAGCAGGTGCAGGACTTGAATCCAGGCTGGCAGACTCCAGAGCCCACACTTTTAGGACTTTATTCTGTCTCATCATTAACAACCAGTAACTGGCTGGTGTCATGGGTTTATATGACCTTTAGTCAAATGGCCATACTTTTCAGAGCCTCTGTTCCCCCAAAATATCTGTAAAATGGTGGCAATCCCACCTCCCACCATGGATCGTTGTGAGGACTGGCTGGCAAATCCACGTGAAGCTGTGGAAACCCACCAAGCCCAGACAGTGGAAAAAGCAAAGGCCATTTACTCAGAGCTGGCTGGAGTAAGGGAGTCAGCCCCTGTCACTTGCAATTGGGCAGAGACTCAAAGGCGGGTAGAGGGATGGGAAAGCTTCATAGAGGAAAAAAGAGAAGGCTTCAGCTGTGCCCTGATAGGAGGTTGTTGGCACAGGGAAGCTGGAGGTGACTGGCTAGGGTGCATATCTGGCTTTCTTAGGAGCTGGTCCTAAGTTAGATACAGAGACAAAAGTCAGGGGAGCTGTTGGTTATTAATCAAGTCCTGGCCATTTAGGGTCAATTCTTACAGAAGTTACTGTTTGTCTTCCTGGATTGTCACTGGTGATAGCAATCTGGCTTCCCGCTGCTCTGACTCAAAGCAGGCTGGCGTCGTGGGCTGTTTGTAAGGGGATTGGTCTTTTAGGCAGTTTGGTCTTTGCTGCAGGTTGTAGATCGGAATTCTATTTTTATATACCGTCCGAACCATGTCTGCTTTTCTAATGGTCTCTCAAAGCACTTTTTCAGATGTGTTTGTATCTACTCAAAGATACACGTGGATAAATCTGGCCCACAGAAGAAGACCCAGATGATTCTCTGTTGGTAGAACTGACAATAGATGGTCCCAGTGGACCAGTAAAGAAAAAAGCCAAAAAGAAAACTTTCAGTCCTGGAAGAAAAAAATAGAATGGGGGCTCTGTTCCAGTTACTTCTTGGTGCAGGACAAACTCAGTGGTATAGAAAAACAATCAGGGGCGCCTGGGTGGCTCAGTGGGTTAAAGCCTCTGCCTTCGGCTCAGGGCATGATCTCAGGGTCCTGGGATCCAGGCCCACATCGGGCTCTCTGCTGGGCAGGGAACCTGCTTCCTCCTCTCTCTCTGCCTGNCTCTCTCCCTACTTATGTTTGCTCTCTCTCTCTCTCTCTCTCTCTCTCTCTCTCTCTCTCTCAGTGTCAAATAAATAAATAAAAGCTTTAAAAAAAAAGAAAAACAATCATTTTATTATGTTCATGATTTCTGGGATCGGGAATTCAGATGGGACAAGCAGAGATGGTTTGTCTGCTTCATGATGTCTGGGGCCTCAGACGAGAGTTTCAGAAGGCTGAGACTAGCTCAAATGCTCAAGGCTGGAATCATCCAGAGGTGTGTTCACTCGGATATGCAGAGGCTCACCCTGGCTGGCAGCTGTAGACTTAGCTGGGGCTAGCCACCAGAGCTTCATCACGAGGTCTCTCCAACGTGACTGCTTGGGCTTCCTCACGACGTGGAGGCTGGGTTCTTGGGGAGAGCACATGGAGAGCAAGTGTTCCAAAAGACCAAGGCAGAAACTCCGTGGCTCCTTCTCACCCAGCGTTGGAAGTCCGACAGTATCACTTACATTGCATTCCTCTGATTACAACAGAGCCACTAAGATGAGCCAAGATTCAAGGGAGGGGTATTAGATCTTTCTACTAGATAAGAGAAGGGCAAGATCACATCAGGGAAGAGATCCTGTCGCAACTGACTTTGAAAAAGACAGTGATTCACAGCCTCCCTCCTTTCAAGCTCACGGTCTATGACAGAAGGCAGAAACTATAACAAGTTCTAAAAAGAGGACACTTAATCATGTGGTTCAGGAAGGATTCTTGCTACAGCAACAGAAACTGCTTGTGGCTGATTTAAGCGGAAATTAAATAGATTCAAGGATTCTGAGCAGCTCAAAGATGCTTCCGGATAGCAGGGAACCAAGCTGGGGCGGTGTTGCGTGTTAAATGCTGTCCCCTCAAAAAAAGACACTGAGTCTGAACCCTCGGTACATCAGAATATAACCTCAGTTAGATACAGCATCTTTATAGAGGTAATCAAGCTAAAATGAGATCGCTAGGCTCAGCCCTCATCCGATATGACTGGTATCCTTACAAAACGAGGAAATTCAGACACAGCATGTTGTATGTGAACTCGCCTGGGGCTCCAAAGTTAGCAGCGACGTTCAACACCGTGTTCTAAGGCGCTTTTGAATGAGCTAGCTGTCCGTGTATGGAGGTGGCAAAGGAGGCTGGGAAATGTCTTTATTTCTTTCCACCTCAAGTTCAGGGTTCTCCTTCCAAGGGGAGGGACACAGGACTTAATGCCTTCAAGGTAGCAAGACGATTGCACGGTTCCCAAGCCTCCAGCTCCCAGCTTCCAGGTTCCAGAACAAGGGATCCTTTTCGCTACGCCCCCACCACCCCCAACCACACCCCTTCACTTCACTCTGATTGGACCAACCTGAACCAATCAGGAAGGCCAAAGGAATGCGGAGCACTTATTGGCTTAGATCTGAACGGAGACCCTTCCCGGATGCAGTCCCTGTGACAAGGGAATAAGCCAAGGGAGCCCACCCAGAGCTGGAGGCAGGATCCAGCCCCCCTGAAGGCTTGGAGGCTTCGCAGCGGTGGAGGGGTGGAGGGAGCGGAGGACACACCTACATGTCTGTAGCTCGGGCGCAGGGGTGCAGGAGCACTTGGCTCCTGGGATCCCAAACAGACCAGGTTTGGCCACTCACTGCAGACAAATATCCAAAGGTAGAGAGAGGAGGGGCGGGGTGAAACAAGAAACGGATTTATTTCAGTGAAGCCAACCCTGGGAAGACAGCAGATTAGCGTCTCAAAGACAATCTCCAAAGTGCCCCCAAATACTTCTAGGCTTGTGGAAGGAAAATGTGGGACAAAGGTCAGTGGATACATGCAGGTGGACAGTAAAGGTCAGGTCAATCATTGTCTTGGGTTTAGTCGGGAGGGGGTCTTACGGTCTCAGCGCAGTCCCTACTGCTCCAGGGGGTGGTTTCCGTTCCCATCACAGGATGCCTTGCGTGCATCTCTTCCATGAGTTACAAGCTGGAAAGAACTTAATCAATTCACAAGTACAGACTGAGGTCAGAATGGAGGTAGTTGAAGTGCTCTTTCTCTCTTTTTTTAATTAATTAATTAATTAATTCGAGTGAGAGAGCGTGCATGTGTGCTTGCGCAAGCTGGGCGAGGGGCAGAGGAGGAGAGAGAGAGAGTCTCAATCAGACCCCTTGCTGAGTGGGGAGCCCAACACGGGGCTCCATGTCATGACCCTGGGATCTTGACCTGAGTCGAAATCCCAGGCGCCCCTGAAGTGTCCTGGCTACATGTCCTGGCTACCAACATGAATCAACTAATTGGATAATTAAGCAAGTAAGCTATGATGGAAATGTCTATCAGGAGTCTCCTTGGCCTGCGATTGTCAAGAAGGCTCGCGGAGGGAACTAGGAACGGAAAAGTGAGCAGGAGTTATATATAGTGCGTGGAAAAGAGCATGTCAGGCAGAGGGAACAGCATGGGCAAAGGCTGGGCAGCCCAGAGGGTAAGGAAGGGAGCTGTGGGTGATGGAACTTCGTGGGTGGACAGGGCAGCAGGGGCCAGCGCAAGCAGATCCAGGGGGAGCGGCTCTGGATGCTGTAAGAAGCCTGGGCAACAGGGTCAGGATAGGGAGGACAGGAAGTGGGGGAGGGGTCCTCGAATCAGCCGGCCTGGCCTCCCACCTACCTCACCTCCTGAGTCACTCACAGAAGCCGCTGAATTTCCACTTACCATTGCAGGGATTCAAAAAGGTAGAAGGTGGGGGCGCCTGGCTGGCTCAGTTGGTAAAGCATTTGACTCTTGATCTCTGGGTCTTGAGTTCAGGCCCCGTGTTAGGTGGGAAGCCTACCTAAAAATAAATTAATAATCAATAAAAGGTAGAAGGTGCAAAAATTGCTAAGTTCCAGTGTCTGAAAGAGGGGCTGCCTCCTATCCTCTGCCCAAATGTGACCCCTCTGGGCCTTGGTCTACACATCTACAAAATGGGCCTGACTTAGCCCCCTCCCCAGGTTGTGGGGGCAACAAAACATACGCCCAGACACAGCCTATCCTCTTCCTCCCAGTGAGAAGAGTACTTTTTAAAATGGGTTTCAGACACTTTGAACTGATAAACTTTCAGGGAAATGGATGAAATAGGCGAATATTGATTGATTTAATTACAAACACACAAGTATATATATCTCCATATGTACATATGGTGACACTGTAGTCCATCTGGAAATAACAGTCTTCACTGCAGTCATGCAAAGCCTGATACAGTTCCTTCCCATCCTTCAAGGGCTCCTGAGACACAGGCCCCTGCTTCAGAAGCCACACAGAGCGGTCATCAGGAACTCAGGAGACCCACATGTAATCCCAGCACTGCACCTACTGTGATCCCTAGGGCAGATTAGCTCACCTCTCTGTGCCTCAGTTTACTCATCTTTAAAATGGCACAGATCCTACTTTGTTGGATAATTGAAAGAACTGTGTGCGTGTGTGCGTGTGTGTGTGCGTGCGTGTGTGCACGTGTGTGTGCGTGTGTGCGTGTGTGTGTGTGTGCGCGTGCGTGTGTACAGATTCATCCAATCTTCACAACAACCCTACAAGGTATATACTCTTATTGTCCCCATTTCACAGATGAGAAGAGACACAGAGAGGTTGAGTAATCTGCCCAGGGACTTGAACCTCCATCATTCTGACCTCAGAGTCTATGAGCTTAGGTGCCAAAAAGGGCTGGGAGATAACAGATGTCCAGCTTGGTATTAGAGGCTGGAGGTCCTCATGGTGGGGGTAGGAGGTCAGGTAGGCTTTGTCCCAAACCTGGCAGGTAGTGTTTGAGAACCCCACGCATGGAGACCCTATGACCCCCACGAAACAGGGCCCAGAACTGCATTCTTCCCCTAGAAGGATAGATGTGAGGTGAGAAAAAGCAGGTAGATGGGGTGAGGTGGGGGAGTGTGTCGGGAGGTAGGTTTCAGATGTGCCAAATATGGTAGGAAATCTTGGGGAAGCAGAGCCTTTGAGGTGGGGTGAGCCAAGGAGTTCTGTCCTGGGGACGTTGAGTTTTATGTGCAGAATCAACTGGGCAGTTGGATCCTCAGCTCTGAAAAGCAGGAGAAAGCT
This sequence comes from Ailurus styani, assembly GCA_002007465.1. Lineage (NCBI taxonomy): Eukaryota > Metazoa > Chordata > Mammalia > Carnivora > Ailuridae > Ailurus > Ailurus styani. Next base: position 1,542,598 of record LNAC01000268.1, read on the forward strand.
CTGGGCTGGGGAAAGGAAACTGCACATCAGTGGTCTATGGACAGTCACTGATGCAGGGATGAGGGGAGTGGGGAGACCCTCCCAGGACATGTCACAGACCTCTCTTTCTTTCTCATGCCCCTCAGATAAGCTTAAGGAGCTGCCCATTACACACCTGCCGGTGAGTGCTGGGATCATGGCGGCCATCATAATTGGCTCCCTTGCTGCCGGGTCCCTCTTCATCGGGTGCACTGCTCATCTCCTGTTAACAAGAGGCTGGGAGGGCCAGAGCCACAGGTACAGGGGCCCCAGCCCTCTCTCCTTCCCTCTGTCTTCTTCCCGACTCCTTGATTGGTTCTCCCATGAGTCATGTCATCTGACTCATACACAACCTCATCAAATCTCGGAACTCTTGAGGTGAAAATGGCCTTTCTGTTCTGCATTAGACAGAATTCTAGGGACAGACACCCTACCTTTGAATGGCCTTACAAAAAATTAGAAAGTTTTTTTGGTCCTGCATGAGCTTCAGGTATGGCTGGATCCAGGGACTCGATTTTGTCAAGAGACTCCTCCATATACCTCTCAACTCTGCTTTTCTCTGATTCTCAGGCAGGACCTCCCCTTGTGGTGTGATAAGATAGCTCCCAATGGCTCTGGGCCTATATCCCACCAGTTCCACCACCACAGAGGGAAGACGGCACTGGGCTCCTGACACCTCCAACAAAAGCCCCATGGCTGCTTCTCACTGGCTTAACTCAAATCACATGTCCTTGTGGGGACCAACCACTGTGGCCAGGTGCTGGAATACACTGATTGGCCAAACCTGGACTATTTGCATAGCTCCCAAGTCAGAGAACAACACAGCCCCATATGAGTAAATGGATTCAGAGTGGGGAGGGCCCCCCCTAAAACAAACAGACACTATTGCCAAAGAAGTGGAGTGGATGGTGGGGAGACAAAGGCACCACATGGTGCCTACTTCTGTAAGGGGGAGAAAGACAGAGGCCTGTTTTCCCAGGAAACAGTCTATTCGTGAAAAGTTCCTTCCTCTTGAGATCAGCCTCTTCAGAACTTTGTCTCCTGACTTGGGTTCTGAGCTGCTTGCAAATGTGTGGTTTTTCTGCTCTCCCTAATCTCTGGGAAATGAAGGCAGCCACCTTTTCTCCTCTGTCTCCTCCTTCACTTTTACAGCTTGTCTATAAGTTTGAAATATTTCCAGAGAGAAATCCCTCTTCCTATTCTCTCCCTTTGGTGCTGTGGTCTCTGGATCTCCATCCTTCCACTTGTCTTTCTTCCAACACACTCCCATTTAGGGGTGGTGAACAGCTTTCACCTCCTTCTGGGTGCCGTAGAGAGCTTGGTGGAAAGGGAGTTAGAGGTGGTGTCTGAGTGCAGTGGGAACGGATGCTGTGATTGATTAATCATGTCTGCCATGGTTGTAACAAGGGTTTTGGAGGCACCTAAGCTATCCCTGCTACCCCTCCTTCTTAGCTCACAGATGGTATAAAAAGAGGTGATGTGGGGTGCCTGGGTGGCTCAGTCAGTTAAGCGGCTGCCTTTGGCTCAGGTCATGATCCCAGAGTCCTGGGATCGAGCCCCACATTGGGCTCCCTGCTCAATGGAGAACCTGCTTCTCCTTCTCCCTCTGTCTGCCACTCTGCCTGCTTGTGCTCTCTCTCTATATATATATATCTCTTTGTCAAATATATAAATAAAATCTTTAAAAAAAAAAGAGGAGGTGATGCTGGTCCATAATCCTCCTCGGGGCTTCCCAGGTATAGGCTGAAACCAGCCCCCAAACACAGAGAGGAGGGATAGACCAAGGAAAGAGGCAGGCCCCTCCAGGTTGGCAGGTGGCCATTTCAATAAACAAAAGGAACTTACATAGGAGGCTTGTCTCAGGCGGCAGCAAGACGAATGGATCCCCACACCCACCCCCCAAATCTTACAGATTTTGAAAGAGGCCCCAGCTGGGCTCAGACAGGCACACCATGCAGGTGTTCTCAGCATTATACACCATCTCAAGCCCACATCCTTGGATCAGCCTCTGGGAACAGAAAAGGCAGGTAGAACCCACATTGCAAGGACACGGAAGATGGGTGAGAAGACTCCAAGAGCCCGTGTCCAGCTCACAGCTCAATCGGTGGCCACATCATCTTTTTCCTGCCCTTCCCCAGCAAGCAAGGGGGCAGATTTGGCCCGTGGTGGGTGGTTTGCCTTCGTCTCTAGAGGCAGCTAAGGCCTGGAGACGGGAAATCCTTTGCCAAATGGCATAGAACTGGCCTGTGAGTGGCAGCAGGTCCCCAAGACGGGAACCCACACCTGAGTGACCAGTAAACTCTAGAACCAAAACTGGACTCCATGTGTCTGGACCCTTTGGCCCGCTTTCCTTCCTATTGCCAGCGATTCTCAGAGAATCTCCCAAATCCTCAAAGCACTGGCAGGGCCGGAGGCAACTTGATGGGGCATTCTGGGCCGTAGTGTTTAAAAAAAAATGCAGGGAGCCTGGGTGGCTCAGTGGGTTAAAGCCTCTGCCTTCAGCTCAGGTCATGGTCCCAGGGTCCTGGGATCGAGGCCCGGGCTCCCTGCTCAGCGGGGAGCCTGCTTCCTCCTCTCTCTCTGCCTGCCTCTCTGCCTACTTGTGATCTCTCTCTCTGTGTCAAATAAATAAAATAAAAAATCTTTAAAAAATAAAAAAATTTTAAAAATGCAAAATGAAAATATTTCAACACCTGGAAGTGTTTATGAGTAAAGAGCCGTGATGTGTGCGTCTCACCCTCAGATGGTTCAGGAAAACAAAATATTCACGGGAGACACAGAAGAAGAGAGAAAGCAGATGCTGAAGCAAATCGAATAAAAACAATAGGCTGATGTGAGTAGAAATTACAGACATGTTCTTTATACCATTTGTGCAACTTCTCTCTAAGTCTGAAATGTTTCCAAAGAGAAATTCCTTTTTCTGTTCTCTTTGTAGCTTTCTGACTGTGGCAAGAGAATATCTCAATCTGGTTCTAGTCAGCTTGAACGTCCTTCTAACACTCGCTAGCTTTTCCCAAGAGAAAACCAAGAACCGTATCGAGCCACAGACTTAACCTATTGTTTGGCTTTCCTTCATTTTCCCCGTCGCTTTCTACTGATGTCCGGTTTCATTGCAATATGGCAGCTTCCGACTGTCTCCCGCTTCCGCTCTCGCCCACACAGTCTGTTTCCCACTCAGCAGCCAGAAAGATCCTGTGAAAATCAGTCAGCTTGAGTCCCTCAGAGTCAAGGCCAACGTCCTGACCATGGACACAAGACCTAGCTTGACCTGCTGCCTCCCTTTGACCTCACCTCTTCCCCACCCCCCTCACACTCTCTGCCCCAGTCATATTCCTCTCTCTGTTGTTCCTTTGCTGTTCCTGCTCCTGCCCCAGGGCCTTTGCGCAGGCTGTTAGAGCTCTCTTCCCATGATTTCTGCAAAGCTGGTCCACTTGCCTGCATCAGGCCTTTGCTCAAATGTCACCTTCTCCATGAGCACCCCCCACACCATCCTACTTGAACCTGCACACACACACCCCTCCACCCTCTGCCTCTTTCCATCTTTTTTTTTTAAGATTTTATTTATTTATTTGACACAGAGAGAGAAAGATTACAAGTAGGCAGAGAGGCAGGCAGAGAGAGAGGAGGAAGCAGGCTCCCTGCCGAGCAGAGAGCCCGATATGGGCCTCGATCCCAGGACCCTGGGATCATGACCTGAGCCGAAGGCAGAGGCTTTAACCCACTGAGCCACCCAGGCGCCCGCCTCTTTCCATCTTCATTTTCTTGTAGCACTTTTCACTCCCTGACATTCCACTGCCAGTCATTTTTTAGACTTCTCTCTCTCTCTCTCTCTCTCTCTCTCTCTCTCTCTCTCTCTCTCTCTCTNTCTCTTTCTCTCTCCCCCCTAGAGACCCCCACTCCAGGGGACCAAGGGTCTTTGTCTGTCTTGTTCCCAGCTGTGTCCCCAGGGGCTTCAACAGGACACAGCCCACGGTCCATGTTCTGTAAATATGTGTTTAGTGAATTAATGAATTTGATGCAGTGGTGTCAAGTGTGCTTTTTAAATAAAGGTATTCAATTGAGCTGATTCAAAGAGAAATATCAAGGAAATCGTGAAACAGGTGGGCGGAGCAGAGTCATGTGGAAGGTCTGCCTAAATAGTGACATTAGGGAAATGTTACTCATTGGCATATGGTGGCAGCTGGGGAAACTGAGGAAGGGCTGTGGCCGGAGATTATGGGAAAAGAGGTGGGGATGGGGAGGCCTTGTCCTACCTAGCTCACTCTGAAGCAGGAACCATCTCTCCCTCGGGGGGACTGATGGGCTTTCCAGGCTCTCTGAGTTTCTCTCCACCCACCTGAACGGCTTACTGTCCTGATATTGGTTCTCTCCATATGTCCCCGGGGTGACACCCACAGAGAAGCCGGAGGCCCGCCCCAATCAAAATGCTGGTAGGCCAGAGGTCCCGGTGGGTGGCTATCAACCCTCCTCCCAGCTCCTTCCTCCTCTCCCCTCCAGCCACAGGCACCCTCGCTCTGCCCCGCTAGGGGCCTCCCAATCACTTGCCCCACCCAGACCTCTCTGGGGCCCCCCAGACTCAGCCCACAGAATCCGAGTACATCAGCACTCACCCCAAACCCGCCTTTCCTCCTCTTCTCAGTGGCTGGCGCATTCAGTCCCGGTGCCCACACCCAGCTCCTTGCTGGGCTCCCAGCCCCCACGCTGGCCTCCCGGCCCCCACGCTGGCCTTCACCCCATCCCCAGCCAGAGTGCTTCTAAAACTCTCACCCTGGGCGCCTGGGTGGCTCAGTGGGTTAAAGCCTCTGCCTTCGGCTCAGGTCATGATCTCAGCGTCCTGGGATGGAGGCCCGCATCGGGCTCTCTGCTCAGTGGGGAGCCTGCTTCCTCCTCTCTCTCTGCCTGCCTCTCTGCCTACTTGTGATCTGATCTCTCTCTGTGTCAAATAAATAAATAAAATCTTTTAAAAAATAAAAATAAAATAAAACTCTCACCCTGTCATTTCTCAGCTCGGTGGCCCTCTGTCGCTCTCCAGGGTCCTAGACCCTAGACATGGCTCTCTAGACCCCCCCTAAACTTGTCTCCACTGTCTTTCCTGGCTTCATCCCCCACATATAATATTCCCACCCTCAAAAACAAAACAATATAAAATAAACTATCTATCTATATAATCCAGACAGACCAAATACATCACAGTTCCTCAAACATGACAAGCTATCTCCCGCCAACCACTCCCTCCTGCTTTTGCATAGTTCTTGCTTCTCTTTCCAGTCTCAGATGTCCCCTCCTCCAGGAAGCCCTCCGTCACTCCCCTCCAGGAGCCCTCTAGGCTCCCCCGCTGAGCCTTACCCACTCTGGGTCATCCCTATCTGGGGACAGATCTGTCTCCCACACTGGACTGTGAGCCCCAGGAGGGTAGGGCCAGCGCTGCCTCAGTCTATGCTGTGCCCCAGCAGAGGGCTGGGCAAGGAGAGGGATTTGCACAAATGTTAGCTGAATAAATGACAGCAGCCGGCATGGGCCTGTGGGCTACGTGTCAGCCAGCTCCTCCCTTGTCCTCTGCTTCAGGTGACCAGAACATCTATGAAGTGAGGCCATCTCCAATCTTCCTGGTGTCTCCCCCTGGTGACAGGGGGTCCACGAACACCTCCATGGTGAGTCCCACCCCCCATGACGCCCGGCACCTTATCCCACACTGCAGAAACACGACTCACCCTGGGATGCTCCCTCCTTTAAAATCACCAGGAAAAGGGACTGGAAGGACACAACATAAGGAGCATTAGTCTCTGGGGCGTGGAGGTTGGGGTGGGGAGGCAGGGGATGCTTTCTTTTTCCTCTTCCCCTTGTCTGTAGTTTCTACACTGAGCAGATACTCCCTTTATAATCGGGTGGAAAGGGATGATAATAAGAAGAATTCAAATGAATAACAGGAGAAATTTCAAAAGCTAAGACGAAAAGCTTAGAACCACAAGCGTGCATGGGAGACAGAGCGCGTTAAGGGGGTCATCAGGGTTATGGTCAGAACACTGGCCATGCCACCCGTGGAGTCAGGAAGGGGTGACGGGGACTTGGAAGCCAGGTCTGTCCTCACAGCCAAGATCAAAGGTGGGAGGTGCCGGGGTGCCCGGGGCCTGGCTCACCCCTGCTCTTCCCTTGCAGCCCCAGCCCCCGCCGCAGCTGGAGCCGGACAACCACCCCTACCAGGTGCGGAGCTGGGACGTGCGAGGGGTCCCAACCTGGGGCAGGGCGGGCGGGTCAGGACCATCCTCACCAACCGTCCACCTGTTCTCGGGGTCTGTATCTCCCCCGGGAAGCACAGCACAGTCTCCCCCTCCTGGGGTTGTGCCTTCCTCCTTCTTAGAAGAATTCCAAGGCTGCAGGCCCCAGCCCTCTCTGTCCCCTCCTGTCCGCCCCTGGATCTCTGTGTCTGTGTGTCTGTCTACATTTCTCTGCATTTCTCTACACCTCTCAGTGTGCCGCCTACTGTCACTCTTTGGTTCCCCATGTCCTTTTATCTTTATCTCTTCCCCCATCTCTGTTCCTTCTCTTGCCTTCTCTGTGTTCCTGTCCCTCCTGTCTCCCCTTCCCTGTCGCTCTGTGTCCACCCCTTTCTCTGGCCCTCCCGGTGCCTGGTGCCGCCCATCTCTGCACGCCTCTGTCCTTCCACCCTTCTCTCTGGGTGTGTTCTCCGTGTCCCTCAGCCTCTGCCTGGCTCCCCCGACCCCCACCCATGATCCCTCTCTTCCCCTGCCCCGCAGGACCTGCTGAACCCCGACCCTGCCCCTTACTGCCAGCTCGTGCCAACCCCCTGAAGAGGTCCCAGGCCCCTGGAAGAGCGAAAGCCTCAGCCCTTCCTGGGGGCCTGGTGCCCCCAGAGAAGCCACACCAGAGACCCCACAGGACCACCACAGCCAGGGGGGCCGACAAGGTGGACGGAAACGAAGACTCAGCACAGCATCGGGCAGGGGCCAGAAGATCATGATGGGCCCAGCGCCTCTCTGACCCTCTGAGTATATAACCCACCGTCCAGTCTGGTCCGTGGTCCATCCAGCAAGCTGGCCTGGGCCTCATGCCTGGGAAAGGCAGGCTCTTGGCTTCTTCTAACCCAAAGTAACCCCCCCACACACACTGGATATTTGGGGGGTGAGGAGAGTGGTCTCAGGCCTGCCTCAAGCCAGACCTCACAGGCTTCTACTCGCTGGGCTGCTAACTGTCGGCCCACAATGCCCCACCCCTGCTCCCTGCTTGTCCGTGGAGCCCCTTCCTCTGGGGACAAGGCAGCCCCCCACCACACAGGCCCCAAAGGATAAGGTGCACGACCTGGGAGTCCCCCGATGACAGTCCTGGCCAGTGAGCACAGCTGTCAGACCCCTTCCTTGCTCAAGATTCGGTCTCTCAGAACCGGTGGCCAATTTCTGCCTGTTGCCCCCAACCCTGAATCATAGCAAGACTCCCAGGGCAGCAGCTCCCTTTCCTACCCCCTCCCAACCCCCACTGTATCCCAAATTTCAGCCCAGTGTTTCACCCCATAATTTATTCACTCATTCAGCAATAAATAAGCCATGTGCTACCCACAGTTCTGGATCCTGTGGCTTTGGGAGGGAACAAAACAGACTGTGGCAGAGGAGAGAGTCAGCAATCAGAGTAACTAACATATGTGGTGTGCTGGATGGTGATAAGAAGAGGAGGGGAAATGAAGAGAGGAGGGGTTGGGAGCACAGAGGGACTGTGATTTTAAATAGGAAGGGCAGAGAGGGCCTCGTAGAGAAGGTGACGATGAGCAAAGACCTAAAGGAGGAGAGAGAGGAAGCCATGTAGGGATCTGGAAAGAGAGCATTCCAGGCAGAGGATGCAGCAAGTGCAAAGGCCCTGAGGCAGGAGTACGCCTGGTGGGTTCAAGGAGCAGCAAAGACGCCAGGGTGGTGGGAGCAGAGGAAGGAAGGGGGAAAGGGTGAGGTCAGGGAGATGAGGAGCAGCTGGTAGTACAGGGGATAAAAATCTCCTACATAAGCTACAGCAGACTGTCCCTTTTGCTCTGGGAGCTGAAAAGCAAGGCTGTGCAGCAGGCTGAATACAGTTGTCTCTGTGCTAATGTCCTGTGACTGTTACCTCACTCGGCCAAAGGGACTTGGCAGGCGTGATTGGGTGAAGGATGGTGAGATGGGGAGATTATCCTGGATGACCCCACTGGGCCTAAAGTATAATCACAAGGGTTTTTGTGAAAAGGACCCAGACAGAGAGAGAGAGTCAGAGGAGGAGCTGCAAGAAAGGAGGCAGGGATTGGAGTGATACCGGCCTCTCAAGATGGAGGAAAGGCCTCAAAGCCAAGGCCACACGGGGTCAGAGAGACGTGATGGGAGAAAGATTTCATGGGCCCTTGCTGGTGTTGCAGACAGAAAGAGGCGACCAGCAGAGCTCAGAAGCTGGAAAGGGCAAGAACACAGATTCTCCCCCTAGAACCTCCAGAAAGCAACCCAGCCCCACTGACACCTTGGGTTTGGCCCAGTGAGACGCATTTCGGACTTCTGACCTCCCGCACTATAAGCAAATAAATTCCTATTGTCTTAAGCCACTACACATGTGTAGCAACCGGTTACAGCAGCCATGGGAAATCCATACAGAGGGTGAGGAAAAATTCACAGGAAGGGAAGTTGCATTTCCTGCTGACTCGACACGCAAATACTCCCTGTAAGGATTTCTCCTCTCAGGACACCCTGATCTCCTGGGCCCCTGATCTCCTGCTTCTGAGACCAACCAGGTTAAGGCATGGGCAGTGTCAGCCTAGCACAGGCTGTTTGGGTGCACAGTATGGGGGGGAAGCTGTGCCTGCCTTCCTCTCCTCTTTTCCAGCAACCCCTGGTCAAACCCCAGTATCTGTTCTCTCTTTTTCCTCAGTAATAGGGTTTGGAACCAAGCGGATGCCGGCTGAGCAAAAAAAAACAAAACTGCATTTCCCAGATTGCCCTGCAGCTCAAGGTAGCCATGTGACTAACTCCCGGCCAATGGGATGTGAGCAGAAGGGATGGCAGTGCACAGTCCTCAAGTCACACCCTTCAAGGGAGAGCACTCCCCCTTCCCAGAGGCTGAAGATGTGGTGGTGAGAGCCATCTGGGATCATGTGGACAGGGGTGCACAAAGCCGGGTTAGAAAGAGCTGGGGCAGGGACAGCGATGAGGACAGAGCCACCACGCCAGGTTAGATAAGTTACCTGAGAGAGAAAGACTCCTTTCTTGTGGAAGCTACTAAATTACTTTGGGATTCTTGGCAACCACCTCCTTCTAAATCTTTTTTTTTAAAGATTTTATTTATTTATTTGACAGAAAGAGAAAGATCACAAGTAGACCGAGAGGCAGGCAGAGAGAGAGGAGGAAGCAGGCTCCCCGCCGAGCAGGGAGCCCGATGCGGGGCTCGATCCCAGGACCCTGAGATCATGACCTGAGCTGAAGGCAGAGGCTTTAACCCACTGAGCCACCCAGGCGCCCTCTAAATCTTGATTCATACAACCCCCACCTTCAAGACCATGGTATTTTTTCAAGAGTAAGCTCTCTGAGTCTGACTGATTGCTTACTTAGTATGAACCCTGATATGGGGTGATACAATCCAACTTCAAGACTGCTGGGCAGGTGCAGTGCTAACATGTACGCAGAACAGGGGAAACGGGGGCACCTGGGGGGCTCAGTCGGTTAAGCGTCTACCTTCAGCTTAGTTCACGCCCTCAGGGTCCTGGGATCAAGTCCTTCATCAGGCTCCTTGCTCAGCAGAGAGTCTGCGTCTCCATCTGCCCCCCTCCCTGCTTGTGCTCTCTCTCTCTCTCTCAAATAAATAAATAAAATCTTAAAAAAAAAGAAAGAAGAAAAAAGAAAGAAAACAACCCAAACGTCCCTCAGCCGATGAATGGAGAAACAAAACATGGTGTATCCCGACCATGGGATGTAATCCGGCCATAAAGAAGGACCGAAGCATTGAACCATGCCACAACGTGGATGAACCTTAAGAACGTGATGCTGAGGGCGCCTGGGTGGCTCAGTGGGTTAAAGCCTCTGCTTTCAGCTCAGGTCATGATCTCATCGTCCTGGGATCGAGGCCCGCATCGGGTTCTCTGCTCAGCAGGGAGCCTGCTTCCTCCTCTCCCTGTCTCTCTGCCTGCCTCTCTGCCTACTTGTAATCTCTCTCTGTGTNAAAAATCTTTAAAAAAAAAAAAAAAGAACGTGATGCTGAGTGAAAGCAGCCAGACACAGAAAGTTACATATTGTCTGATTTCATTGATGGGAAATGTCCAGAATAGACAAATCCATAGAGACAGGAAGCAGCTGAGTGGTTGCCAGCGGCTGGAGGAACTGGAGGGATGGGGACATAAGGGGGGAGGAGGGGGGAGG
>LNAC01000268.1:1553269-1593653 GCA_002007465.1 Ailurus styani
GGGGGGGGAGGGGGGAGGGGGGAGTGACTAATAAGCAACACAGGGTTTCTTTTGGGGGTGATGGAAATGTCCTAAAATTGATCATGCAGACGGTTGCAAAACCCTATGAACATATTAAAAACACTGAACTGTACACTTTAAACAGGTGAATGGTCTGGTATGTGAATTATATCTCAATAAAACCAAGAAAGAGAAGGAAGGAAGGGAGAGAGGGAGGGAGAGAGAGAGGGAGGGAGGGAGGGAGGGAAGGAAAGAAGGAACAGGGCAGGTTTGGGAGGTCAGTTTTGAATTCGTTTCGGCGTGTTGGCAGAAGGCAGCTGGAGACCCGGGGGCGGGGAGGCTGGACAGTGAACGCGGGTGCACCCTGCTGCATGGTCGCCCCAGAAATGTCATCTTTTATCATTGGTTGGGATTTAAGTTGATTGGGTCTGTCCTTTCATCCAGATTTGCAGGCAGGACCCGTGTCAATGCAGAGCCAGCAGGGGGCAGCAGAGGACCATGCAGACCCACAGACAAGCCCTCTGGCGGCTCAGAGGAGCTCCCCACCCACCTCGGGGCACCTGTCCCCAGCCTCTGCCGCTTCGTTCACCCTTCTGAGAGTCCAGAGAATGCACCCCGCTGCCCAGGCCTAAAACCTGGGCACCTCCTTCCCTCAGGGAGGGGCAAACACGGGAACCTACTACCTCCTGGGCCTAGAGACCCGAGCTTGGGTCTCTACAGCCCAGCCCTGGGCCAGGACTTGTCTCCCCATCACCTTCCTGGCTTCCAACCTAGTCTCCTGCCCCCTCCCAACCTCCTCCTCCAAGATGGCCCAACGGATCTTTCTAAAACCCAAACTCAGTTCTGCTCCCCCCCCCCGCCGCCCCCGGCGCGGAACCATCCATGGCTCCCCAGTGCCCTTAAAGTCCAGGCTTCTCACCATAGCCTGCAACTCCCTGGGAGGTCTGGCCCCTGGAGGCCCCTCAGCTCCCCTGACCCTCACCCCCGCCCTGTGGCCTGCAGTCTCTCACCCACCACACTGAACTGCTTCCAGGCCTTTCGCATTCTGCTCCCTGGACTGGGAACGAGTGTGCCCACAGGCGCAGCCCTCCACCCTGCCGGCCCCACCCCCCTTCATCTCCCAGGTCTCTGCTCAAACACCTCTTCCCCCAGGAAGCCCTCCCTGACCCTCAAGCTGGGTCAGGTCCTTCTCCCAAGTTCCTCCACCTCAGCCCTGCTCACTCTGGGTGGTTCCTGTCTAGAGATTTGTCTCGCCACTGGACTACAAGCCCCGGAAGGGCAGGGCCATCCAAGGTGGCCAGGGTCAAGGATGCGTCCCAGCACGACCCAGCGCGGCAGGCACAGGGCAAGGGCTCCAGGGTACTCATGTGGGATAAGTGAATGTGTGCAGATTCTCGTTATCTATACAGCCTTCCCTTCCTGTACCTGGAAGTCCCCGTTCGCTGAGCAGCTGCTGGACACCCAGCTCTGCCGAATGAGCCCCACCCCCTCCCGGGCTCCAGAGACACGAAGAGAAAGCAGATGAGCCCCTACTCTCGGGAAGCTGTCATCAGGGGGGACCTGGTAATGGGACCCGCCAGGCACTGTGCTGAGCGCTTCCCGTTTATCAACTTATTTGATCCGCACCACGGTTCTGTGAGGGAAGTGCTAGGACCATTGCCATTTCACAGATAAGAAAACTGAGGCACAGAAACCTTAGGTCACCGGGCATAGAAAACAGACACACCGGGAATAGAGCAAAATCTCTCTAACACCCGGCTTTCTTCTCTACTCATCCCAGTCGGTAAAGAAGGCCCAAGCATAACATATGGCCACTACCATGTTGGGGCCCCCGTGTCCAAGCAGAGGGGTCTGCCTTCCACACGAGGGCCCACGGAGAGGGCACTGCTCACCCCAAGAAGAGAGGCATTGCTGAGGGGGGACCTTGAGGCACTGGGTGAAGTGTTTGGCCCAATTTGGAAGAGACTGAGGTCCTCGGCTGGGACCAGGAGCTCCCCCCACACACACCATCCTTCACTCTCTGCACCCAAGCTCTGACCCCCAAGGCTCCGTGCGGACCCCCACTCCCTTCCTCTGAGTCCTGGTCACCACTAGATTCTCAGGGCTGCGGCTCCTCGGTATACAAATGAGGAAGTGGCTGTCTGGGGAAGGAAATGGGCTGGCCCATGACCAAGACTGATTATGATTCATGGGGAAAACCCTTCCCTCCCGAACTCAACCCCTTTGCAGGCAGAGGGCATTGCCCTCTGAAAGACTGTCTGTCTGGCAGGGCCGGGCGGGTGGAGGTGGGCCGGCCTGCAGGGCAGTTGCCTCCCCATGCACAGCCTCTCCCTGGACCTGGAGGCCAGTGGGGAGCCCATGAGTTTAGATGGGGGGATCTTTATTGGCTAAACACACTGGGGTTGCATAGGAAAATTTAGCTCGAGGGTAGCATCCCATTGCAGGAGTCAACCTTTCAAAATATCGAGCCCTTTCTGGATCCTTCTGGATTCTGGCAGGAGGAAACTTTCGGGGGTGGCGAAGGTGTTCTCAAACGAGATTTGGGGATGGCTGCCCAAGGTGAACTTCATGCTATGAAAATCACACCCTGGGGACGCCCGGCTGGCTCAGTGGGTGGAGTGCATGACTCTTGATCTTAGGGTCGTGAGTTTGAGCCCCACATGGGGCGTAGAAATGACTTAAAAAAGAAATCCTAAAAAAAAGAAAGAAAGAAAATTATGCCCCAAGGAAGCTAAGAAAGAGATGATGTTTATGAAACTGAAATCTGAAAATTGGCTAGGTATTTGAAGATATTAAGNTTTGAGCCCCACATGGGGCGTAGAAATGACTTAAAAAAGAAATCCTAAAAAAAAGAAAGAAAATTATGCCCCAAGGAAGCTAAGAAAGAGATGATGTTTATGAAACTGGAAATCTGAAAATTGGCTAGGTATTTGAAGATATTAAGAAAGTGTTTTTTGTTCATCTTATTTTCACGCATTAGTGAAAATATGACATTGTGTGTGTGTGTGTCTGTCTGTCTGTCTGTCTTAATGAGTCCCTATCTTTTAGGGATACAGGNAAACTGGAAATCTGAAAATTGGCTAGGTATTTGAAGATATTAAGAAAGTGTTTTTTGTTCATCTTATTTTCACGCATTAGTGAAAATATGACATTGTGTGTGTGTGTGTGTGTGTGTGTCTGTCTGTCTGTCTGTCTGTCTTAATGAGTCCCTATCTTTTAGGGATACAGGCTGAGGTATCTATGAATAAGATGATAAGAGGCCTGGAAATGGCTTTCAAATACTATAGGTCAGGGGTGGGTGCAGGAAGGGAAGCAAGATTGGAGAGAGCTGGGGGTTGGGCAGGAGGCATTGCTCTCCCCTTTACTTTTTTTTTTTAAGATTTTATTTATTTATTTGACAGAGATCACAAGTAGGCAGAGAGGCAGACAGAGGGAGCCCGGGAAGCAGGCTCCCAGCTGAGCAGGAAGCTGGATGCTATGCAGGCTCGATCCTAGGACCCTGAGATCATGACCTGAGCCAAAGGCAGAGGCTTTAACCCACTGAGCCACCCAGGCACCCCTCCCCTTTACTTTTGATGAGTGTGTGGAATTTGGAAATTTTCCAGAATAAAAAGTCATTTTAAGAAAAAAAAGTTATTAAATAGTTTTTACCTAACTCTAAATCCAAATCCATCCCCTTCCCATACTCCTGACGGATAAAATGAGGCTCAGAGAGAGAAAGGATACCCAGCCAGGTTCCCACCCAGACCCTTCTGGACCCTTGCCCCCCCCCAAGAATGCTGGCACTCTCTCTCCACTCCACTCCACCTCCCTAACTCCAGAAAAGCCCAGTTTCTCACACTTAATAACCCAGCCCCTCATTCCAGACCCAGATCCTTCTCTTCAGTCCTCATTGGCTCTCTTACCCCAAGCTGCACCTTACCATCACCCCACTCACCTCTAATGGGCCATCTCTTGCATCCTAAGTCCTACTCCCTAGGTCCCCTCTTCCCTCTGTAACTACCTCTTCCCCAACCGCCCCCCCCACTCAGCTCCAGCTACACCAGCAGCCATGCCATCCTCATACCCACCAAAGACCCTCCTGCCTCAGGGCCTTTGCACTTGCTGTGCTGCTGCCCCAAAACACCCTTCCCCCAGATGTTTGCAAAACCCGCGTCACCTCCTTCAGGTCTCAGCTCACACATCACCTCTTCAGAAAGACCCTCCCTGACCTCCCTAGCTAACAGAGGTACAACCCCGTCCCTCCCATCCTCTGGCCCTACTTTATTTTTTTATAGCAGTTATCTCTCCTTGACAAGATATGCCGTATCAGTTTTTTGATTAGTGTTTCTGTCCCTCCAACAGGATTATGCCCCACAAGGAAAGGGATGTTGCCTGCATCCCCAGCACAGCCCAGCTGATAGTTGGCACTCAATAAATATTTGTCTAATGATTGAAGGACTTGGAAACCACCCCGCTCCCGGGCTGAATGAGGTGAGAGGGAGAGACGGGGGAAGGGGGACGGGAATCCAGACACAGGAAAGAGCCTGTGCTAAGGTGTAAGTTTCGCTCCTCCGATCCACCCCGTCCCCGCCTGCCTGGTAGCCCAGATCCTCTTCCCAGGGTGAGGACTTCAGGGGATCTGGGGTCCCTTCTCCCCAAGGACAGCCTCCCCAGGACCGAGCCCAGACCTTGCCTGCCAGGCAGGCGCAGGAAGCCACACCCTGAGGTCAGTTCCATGAGTAAATATTGCAGCACCCAGGCCTCCTCTCAGCAGATAAGGGGGGGGCGGGGGGCGGCAGGGATCAGAAACCTGCTTTGGCCTCACTGAGGGATTAGCCCAGCCAACCCCTCAGCTCCAAGGTCACTGCCCCCGGGGAGTATAGGACAGGGTCGGGCCATGGAGCCCAGGCCTGTTTCCACTAACAAACACTGATTAAGTCCCGCAGTGGGTGGGGTCTCGGCGTGGAGACAGAAGGACACGCGGCCCCAGGCTGGCTCTCCAGGGAGCTATGAGGTAGCTGGTCAGATAAGAGGGCTGCTGATGGAGGAAGAGCTGACAAAACCAGAGCAGGGAACCTTGTCCCGGCCGCCGGCTGTGCTGGGTGGAGGAGATAAGACTGGCCCACTCCAAACTCCAGAGGCAATGGCCCTGAGCCTCAGTTTCCCAGGCTGCAAAATGGATCCTCCGGAAAGGAGGGAGAGGGGGTGCCGGATGAGGTAACAGGTAAAGCCAACAATGTCAAAACGAATGATAGCATCGGTGTAAATTAGGCCCACACGATCCGTCCATTTCCCCATCCCCAGTCCAGCCACCACCCCGCCTGTTCCAGTGCCTTCCGCCAGAAGGGATGCAAGCCCACGCACGCAAGAGAAGTCCTGGTATCATGTGAAGAAAAGCGAAAAAAACAAAAACAAAAAGCAGGTGAAATGAATGGATTTAACCCAACATATGCAAAATGTTACCATCTCAACGTGGAATCAATAAGAAAAAATGAGTAATCTGAGGGCACCTGGGTGGCTCAGTAGTTAAGTGTCTGCCTTCGGCTCAGGTCATGATCCCGGGATCCTGGGATCGAACCCCACACTGGGCTCTCTGCTCGGCGGGGAGCCTGCTTCTCCCTCTCCCTCTTCCCCTGCTTGTGTTTCCTCTCTTGCTGCATTTCTCTGTCAAATAAATTTTAAAAATCTTAAAAAAAAATTAATGGTCTATTTCATTTTACTTTTTTTTTTTTTTTTTTGCGCCTGCAGTAGGTCCTCTGTATTTGGTGTGGTCATTTTTACTCAGAGCTCATCTCCATTCGGATAAGCTAGTGGCTCGTGGCTACCGTACTGGACACAGCTAGACTATTGCAAACACCTCCTCAGGGCCTCTGGGCACGGACCCCCACTCCCCACCCCCATCTGTGTCCCGTCTGTGCCCACCCCCACCCCCGTAAGACAGCCGGAAGTTTCTATTAACACCTTAACACCGAAGTCAGCTCCCCTCCCTTCTCTGCTCAAAGGGGGCTCTCATGGCTCTGGTCTCAGAGTAAAAGCGAAAGTCCTCCCATGGCCATGAGGCCTGAAGGATCTGCCCCCATTCCCAAAACACTCCTGCCTCAGGACCTTTGTACTTGCTGTGTCCTCTGCCTAGAACGCTCTTCTCCCAGATTCAGCCTGGCTCCCTTAGTGAAGTGCTGCCTCCTACATCTTCTCCCTCCCAGACATAAACAAGTGCCCAGGCCACCTCTAATGCCTCCCCTGCTTTCTTTTTCCCCATGACATTGTCCCCACCTGAAAGTTACATGTGTTTGTGTTTATTTGCCTGTTGACTGCCTGCCCAAGAAAAAGGTCAGTTTTGTGAAGCAGGGATTTTTATCCTATTCAAGACTGTGACCTAATGCCTGACACAGTGCCTGGTGCACACTAGGTGCTCAAGAAACTTCAGCTGTCAAATGAACCAAGGATCAAGGCTCGCGTCCAGGAGCGCCAGAGGAGAGGTGGGCGGGTGGGGGGGTGGGGCTGGGGGCAGAGCTGGAGATCCGGAAGGGCAAGGACAGCAGAGAGCCGTCAGCATGACCCCACAAGGAGTAGGGAGCCACGGCAGAGTCTGGACAAAAGCCTGGATGTGTCTCAGGCCTCCCAGAGATGCAGCCTCACCACGCTCCTCAACCAGATAGCAAATCACCAGAAACCCGGGCCTCCCTGGAGACTCCTGTCTCTGTCATCCACACCCGGTGTCCGCTTCCACAAACACCCTTTGAGCCCCTGCTCTGTGCCCAACCCTGGCCTGGGCAGCAATGGGGATGCAGTGGTGGCTGCAACGGCCCAGGTTCTGCCCTCCAGGACTCCTAGTCCAGATGGGAAGACAGGCCCACCCCTGACTGTGAGGACCCACGGTGGTCAGGGCTGGGCCCGGGGATCCCAGGGAGTCCTTAACCCAGCCTGAGAGTCCAGGGGGACTTCCTGGAGGAGGAGGAGTCGGGCAGTAGTGGAATAGAGCAGAGGGAAGCAGGGATCTAGAGTTCCCGGCAGGAAGGGGTGTCCATGAGGCAGGTCAAGCCGGCGGGGCTCAGCCATGCAGGGCCTGGTGGGCTGCACCAAGGACCTGGGCTTTCTCCTGAGGGCACTGGGGAGTCATGGCAGGTTCTGAGCACCTTGCAAGGAGGGAGGGTGAGACCAGGCCAGGGACCTGAGAGAACTTGTAGGGGAAAGCCAGATGGGAGGCGGGGGGATGCCTGGACCAGGGGAGGGGGACAGGGAGGGAGAGAAAGGCACATATGGAAGAGAGTTTAAGAGCAGGTGCCACAGGGTGTGGCGTGTAGGGGGAGGGAGGGCGGAAGCATCAGGGACACAGTCCTGGGTCTGTGTGTCCCAATGACAGGTGGATGGTGGCGCCATCCCTGATAAGAGGAAGAGGAGGAGCAGGTCTGGGGCAAGATGCCAAGGTCAGTTGGGGACAAGGTGAGCGAGCATTGCCCAGGGACGTCGGTGGGGGAGGCGTCCTGAATGACTCCGGGATGCTGTCCCAGTGCTCTGGGGAGAGGACTGGGTCAGGACAAAAAAAGATGAGGTGAGGTTGCAGGCGGGGTGGGGGGCACAGGAGGCGCCAGGGCACCCACACCTCCTGCCACCCCCCGAACGGAGCCCCGCCCTGCAAGGGTAGCTCAGGACACCAGGCAAACTCGGAGGAGCGAATCAGGCAGGTGAGCCACCGGAAAGGCCAAGCGCAAGGCGCTGGGGCCTGAGAAGAACCAGGACCCAGAAGCCATCAAGGCATCAACAGGAACACATCTGTCAAAAACATTCTTCCCCCCGATCCCCCCATGGCCCCTGCCAGCCTCGCCCTTCCAGAAACGCTGTCCTTGATCCTCTCCCCACCTCCAATTTAAAAATCACAAACCCTTTCCTGGCTTTATTTTTCCCCAAGAACGCTTAGGTCCATCTGACATGGAACAGTTTATATATATATATATTTTTTTAATTTTATTTATTTATTTATTTGACAGGGAGAGAGAGAGAGAGCACAAGCAGAGGGAGCAGCAGGCAGATGGAGAGGGAGAGCAGGCTCTCCACCCAGGAGGGAGCCCGCTGTGGGGCTCGATCCCAGGACCCTGGGATCCTAGATGTGTCTCGGGCCTCCCAGGGCGGAAGGCAGAAGCTCAACCGACTGAGCCACCCAGGCGCCCTAGAGTTTCTAGTTTATTTGTTTACCCCATGAATGTCAGTCCCGCAAGGACAGGGACTTTATCTACTAGCACCTAGAACAGCGCCCGGCAGACAGGAGATGCCCATTCAATATTTGTTGAATAAAACAGCCCTATGAGGTGGGTACGGTGATCGTTCCCATTTCACAGATGAGGACACTGAGGCCCAGTGGGCTCCATCACTTGCCCAGGGTCATGGAAATAGAGGACAGTGGACTAAGCCCAGGGCCTGCACTTTTAACAACAGTCACACCAACCGGACCTCGTGTGTGGGGCCCCAACCTGCCAGGAGCAGTCCATCTCACTAACTGCTCGCAGCAATCGTCAGCGGGATCTACACCCAGCCCTGCTTTTCAGTGCGGCAAATGAGACTCAGCAAGGGGCCGCCTCCAGCCCCACTTCAGGTAAGTGCAGGGCCAAGGTCAAAACCAGACTCTCTCTGGCCCCAAGCTCTCCACACTCGCACACTTGACAGGCAGGGAAAACAAGGCTGAAGAAGGGAAGAGAGAATGTGGGTTTCTCAGCCCCAAAGAAAGTGTGTAGCTGCCCCACCCGCCTCCCCCTGTGTGGCTTTGGAGACAGAGCAGGCTTCAAACTCCCTCTCCCGGCAGGAACTCGGGCGAGTCAGAGCCCGTGCCTGGTGCCTCAGTTTCCCTATCTGCAAATGGGGGTTCTAACAGTGCCCACCTCGTAAAACATCACCTGAGAGAACAGCTGAAGGTCACCCACGGCGCTGAGCCCGGGAAGGGACAGTCATTCATTGCTAATTGGTTTTATCCCTCGGTGACCCCCGAGTGCACCAGGGAGGCCGAGGCCTGGGCCCCGGGTAAGAACTGCCCTAAAATCTTCCCCCGCGCCTCCCCCTCCTCCCCGGCGACCTGGTTCTTCTCCTGGTACCAAACCCGGGCCCTTGGCACAAAGAAGGTTAGGCAGCGCCCCAGGAGGCCTGGCTGGGTCGTGGCCCCTGGCCCGGGCCTGCCACACCTGCTCTGGTACCCACACGGGGCCCCAGATCCTCGGTGACTCGATCCCTCCAAATTCAGGTGATCTCCCCTGGCTCCAAATCACCGAACCCTCCCAGGTCCCGCACCAGACGGAGCCAGGTCCCTACCAGGAAGGGCCTCAGAGCACCGGGACGCCAGCACCGCTGCCTTGCAGACCAGGTTGGGGGCGAAAGATGGCACTGACCAGCCGCAGCTGGCTCTTCCTCATTGGTGAGCGAGAACGGTGCCCCCCACAACCGCAGCCCCCCATCGCCCCCAGGGAAGAGCAGGGATCCCCACGGCTGGGAGGGGGCGTGTGGGAGCCAGCAGTCCAGCAGGCTGGGTCGGGAGGGCATGGTTGGCTCCTCCAGGAGGCACCGGGGGGATGGGGAGGTGGCTGGCCAGAGAGGTTTGCAGGGTGGACCTCAGAGATTTCTAAGATCAGGGTGTGAGCTAAGGCAGGGGAGCCGCCGAGCCTCCTTGGAAGCTTGGCTGGGGTTCGCTCTGGCCAGCAACTCGGCCTCTCTCCCCGAGAACGTGGCTTTGGGCAGCCAGTCACCTTTCCCTTCTCCACCTGTTTCTTCATCTGTGAAATGGGCTAAACTCACAGGGTCATTTGACGGTCAGAATAAGCAGCATTGGCTAGCACTGGCGGTGCCCCTGGAGCTATTCTAAATGTTTCCCATGTGCGAACAACCGCCTTAGCTAGGAGGCCCACTCATGACCCCCACTTCATTGACGAGAGGCTCAGAGAGGGGCTCAGAGAGGGGAGGCCACTGGCTGGGGTCACGCAACCAGTAGTAGTAGAGCTGAGTGCTAGACCCAGAGGCCTCTCCGCTAGCCGTGCTTTAACAGCCTGGAAAGTACCAGAAACCAGGCCAGCCACGCAAGCACTTCTTCCCTGAGAACCGGCATGGCCACCCATTCCGGGCAACCAACCACACACAGTTCAAACCCAAGCTGCCCTGACCAGCCAGTCGGGTTTGGGGCTTATATCCCGGGGCTGAAAGGAAAAGGGCGGAGTCAACTCATCACACCTGCTTTCTGCGGTCAGACCTGGAGATGCAGAGGAAGAGCACTGGACTGAGAGTCCAGGCCCAGAGACTAGATGGGCCCCCTGATTGTGTAAGCCTCAGTTTAGTGACTCTCACCCCAGGAAAACCCTTTCTCAGGCTGAGCACGTGCTGTGTGCCAGATACTTGGCACAGCCCATCAAATTCAATCCTCAGGCCTACTCCAGGACCGAGACCCTATGACTAACACTTACTAAGCACTTACTGTATACCAGGAACCCATGGGCCAGGAGCCCAAGTCTCCTCCTTTGTTGAAGGGGGGCCTCATCTAATCCCTCTGGCTCCTTCTCCTCAGCTGCTTTCCTGAGCGTGGGGGCCGAGATCTCTATCACCCCCGAGCCTGCCCAGCCAGCTGAGGGGGACAACGTCACACTGGCTGTCCACGGGCTTCTGGGGGAGCTGCTTGCCTACAACTGGTACGCGGGGCCCACTCTCAGCCTGACTTACCTGGTGGCCAGCTACATCGTGAGCACGGGCGACGAGACCCCTGGCCCAGCCCACACAGGGCGGGAGGCCGTGCGCCCTGATGGTGGCCTGGACATCTGGGGCGCCCTGCCCGGGCACTCGGGCACCTACATCCTGCAGACTCTCAACAGACAGATGCAGACGGAGGTGGGCTACGGACACTTGCAGGTCTATGGTGAGACACTCCGCCCACCCCCCAGACTCCCCTCTGCTGCAGCCAGACTTCCCACCTCCTTCCCAGTCCCTTGAAAAAAAAAAAGGTAAAAGTTTAAAACCATCAAAAAAAGACAAAATAACATCAAAATGCTCACCTCCTTCAGGATGGCTTCCAGGACTACACCGCCTCCTATCTCCTATCCCATTCTTTGTCTCTCCAGTTGGGGGTCCTGGGACACCACCAGGATCCAGCCACGCCCTTGGCCCGGGGAGGGGGGTGGCCAGGGGAGCAGGCAGTGCCTGGCCCCCTCCCCCTCTGTCTCTTGCCCCCACAGAGATCCTGGCCCAGCCTGTGGTCCTGGCCAACGACACGGCACTGGTGGAGCGCCGAGACACCCTGCGCCTGATGTGCAGCAGCCCCAGCCCGGCTGAGGTCCGCTGGTTCTTCAATGGTGAAGCCCTGCCCATCGCCGTCCGCCTTGGCCAGTCCCCCGATGGCCGGGTGCTGACCCGGCACGGCGTCCGCAGGGAGGAGGCTGGAGCCTACCAATGTGAGGTCTGGAACCCGGTCAGTGTCAGCCGCAGCGAGCCCATCAACCTGACCGTGTACTGTGAGTCCTCCCCACCCCACTAGAAATACCCAGTGCCCAAACCTCATAGATGGGTAAACTGAGGCCAGGAGAGGGTGTCCGAGGGCACACAGTGAGTCAGGAGGTGATCTGGGGTTAGGAGCCAGGGATCCCTTTTAAAATGCACTTGACCCATCTTCCTAAGGACTAAAAACAACCTTGGAAATGGAATAAGGCTTCAGTCTGAACCAACACCTGCAGGAAGGGATACAGGGCTGGTGGGTTTTGAATGGGAGGTGGGAAGTGAGTGGTGGGTGGGAGGGGAGATCAAATTTTTTTAAAAATGTAACCAAAGCATGGAGTCATTCCCAGGGGCAGCAGATACGCAGTGTGGAATCCGGGGCAAGTAAATCTCTGAGGTATGCAAGGGCCGCTGATGTAGAAAAACTTAAAGCCTAGAATCCTATGACCAGGGAATGCTGGATTTAAGAAGCACTGAATTCTAGACTCTGAGAATCCTAGAAACTCTAGAAGCAGAGATTCTTAGAATCTTAGAGTTGAATTCTAAAATCTTAGAGCCACTGAATCCTAGAATGTTAGAAACCTAGATTTCTAGAATCTTAGAGCCCTAGAGCCTAGAAGCATTGACTAGAAGTATTGACTCGCATTAACTAGAAGCATTGACTCTTGGAGGCCTAGAATTCTAGACTCTTCGAATGCCTTATGAGAAGCCAATAGTCTAGTCATCATCGTCGTCGTCTTCTTCTTCTTCTTCTTCTTCTTCTTTTAGTGGGGCCATAGGTTTCGAAAATATCTTGAAATTTTGTCTGGCCCCACGTCCTCTTTTTACAGAAGAGAAAACCAATCCCCGGAAAGGGGAAAGTGATTCTCAAGATCCTAGAGCAAGTTAGACATCTGTGTGGGACCTGAAAAGAGCAGAGCTTCCTCCCTCCGCTAGGCCCACACATTCCCAGGGGTGCCCGCCTCTACGCCCCTGTCCCTCCACTGCCCCTTCTCTCCCTCCTGCCCCCACAGTTGGCCCAGAACGCGTGGCCATCCTCCAGGACTCTACCACCCGCACGGGCTGCACCATCAAACTTGACTTCAACACGTCCCTCACCCTGTGGTGCGTGTCCCGGTCCTGCCCAGAGCCCGAGTACGTGTGGGCCTTCAACGGGCAGGCCCTCAAGAATGGGCGAGACCACCTCAACATCAGTAGCATGACTGCGGCCCAGGAGGGCACATACACGTGTATTGCTAAGAACCCCAAGACCCTGCTTTCTGGATCTGCCTCAGTGGTGGTCAAGCTCTCTGGTGAGTCGCCCCCAGCCTGACTGCCAACCCCTCCCCACAGAGACCCAGGTGGACCGTGAAAGGTTTGGCTGTGGCTCCAACACTTAAGGGGGTACCCTTTGCCCAGCAGACAATTGGAAAGTAAGAGAGTCTTAATCCATTCTTTGGCCAAGTGACAAAGTGGTGTGGCAGGGGGACCCCTCTTCGTTTGGGTGACACAAGGAGACAGCCCCTACCCTGTCACCTGGAAAACGAACAAGGAATCGGACTCTTCCTTAGGGGTGGCAAAGTGAGAAAGGGGGGCGCACGGGATAGAGTGGGGAGACATTCAGCTCTCCCTTCACGTGCGTGTCCCCCGTGCTGAATTCAGCCTGCCGCAGCCGCGGAAAACCTCACCCCATTCCCTCCACACAGACAGCTGGACAGCTATGCAGCCAACTAGATGATGCAGTTATCTGGCCACACGGACACGCACGCACACACACACACACACACACACACACACACACACGACACACACACACACACACACACACACACACACACACACACACACACACGCGGAAAATCAAAGCCAGTTGTTGGCAAGTGGAAAAACCCAGCCAGGGAGGCGTTGTCTTGCCTCTGTCCTCAAACGACCTGGGGGTTGGGGGTAGCGCAGACACAGCTGGTGTTTTGAGAGCTATCAGGATCCTCAGGGGACACTTTCTCATCCCCTGGGGACGGTGGCTTTGAACATTAGGGCCTCATTAATTCCGCCTTGGTTCCTTCCCAAGTGGCCGCCATCCCCCAGGGACAGTGGGAACAGTCCTTCCCTCCCTCCCTCCCCCTCCCTCCTACTAACAGGCTGGGTCTCATCCAAAGGGTGGATACTCTTTCACCCAAAGCAGAAATGGCGTCCCCAGAGGTAAGTGTACCTCCTGCCCCCGCCTCACCTGGGGCCTTGGCAGCTGGTCTTGGCAAGAGACGGGTGGTATACCAGATGACCTCAGGTGCTGCCCCTAGCCCTGCCTGTGTGGGCAAAGATGGGGGGTGTCCAAGTGTGCAGGTATGTGCAGGGAGTGGGTCCAGCACCCCCAAGGGCCTCCTGAATGGTCAGCAACCCTGTGGCAGGTGCCAGGGAGAGACAGAGGAAAAGGAAACACACACACCCTAGCCCCCAAGTGGGGGAGACTCTGATCTGATGGAGGAGACATGGTCTCTGCTCTTGGAGAGATGATCCTGGAAAAGGGAAATGTAACTTCCTTATCCAGGCAGCTGCCAGTCAGAGAGAAGAGGCAACGCCTCACATTCCATGGGTTTTCAGGCAGTGATGGAGGAGACATGATACCCACCCTCAGTGAGCATCCAATCAGATGGAAGAGACAATCCACACTTGGGGACATCTTGTAGTCTGATGGGAGAGATGCGGTCTTGAGGAGACATGGTCCTCTTTTTTTTTCTTTTTTTTTGAGAATTCCTAGTCTGATGGGGGAGACACAGTTCCCACCTCTGGGTTACTCCCAATCTGATGGGGGAGTACAAGCCCCCCACTTTCTAGGAATTTCCTGTCTGATGGGATAGACATGCCCGCAATCTAACTTCTGGGGTCCCCAGGCTGATTGGAGAGACCAATAATTTGGAATTTCAAATCTGATGGAAGAGACATGGCCTCCCACCCTCTGGAATCTTTCAATTTGATAAGAAACTATTGCCCCTACATTCTGAGGTCTCTTGGTTTGACAGAAAAGATACAGCCTGGGGTACATAACTCCCAACTATCTGATGAGGGAGACAGGGCCCCCATATTCTGAGAATTTCCAGTCTGATGGGGTAGATATGCCCCCCCATACTCTAGAATTTCCAATCTGATAGGGGAGACATGGCCCCTATATTTTGGGAATTTTCAATCTGATGGAGGAGACATGGTTTGACCCTCTAGGGTCTTCTAGTTAAATGGGAGAAATATCCCCCAAGGGCTGGAAATTCCTAGTCTGATGGGGGAGAAACAGCCCCCACCCACTGGGGTCTCCCAGTCTCGTGGGGGAAGACACAGCTCCCTGGCAGGCATTGTCAGGACACAAAACCCACCTCCACTACCACACAAATCAGCTCCTTCCTCTGTCTCCTTCCCGGCACCCCTCCCGGGGGAGCACCACCCGCTGTGGGGAGGCACAGATGCAGCGGCAGCGGGGGGAGGGGACGCTATGCCCCCTGCAGGCCCAGCTGAGCCAGCCTCCCCTCACTCTTTCCCCAGCCGCAGCAGTTGCCATGACAATCGTGCCTCTGCCGACCAAGCCGATGGAGGGCCAGGACGTGACCCTGACCGTCCAGGGCTACCCCAAGGACCTGCTGGTCTATGCCTGGTACCGCGGGCCTGCCTCAGAGCCCAACCGGCTGCTCAGCCAACTGCCGTCGGGGAACTGGATCGCAGGCCCTGCGCACACCGGCCGGGAAGTGGGCTTCGCCAACTGCTCACTGCTGGTGCAGAAGGTGAACCTCACGGACGCCGGCCGCTACACGCTCAAGACCGTCACGTTACAGGGCAAGACGGAAACACTGGAAGTGGAGCTGCAGGTGGCCCGTGAGTGAGCCAGAGGGGGCAGAGGGTGAATCTTTTCAGACAGAGGCTCCCAAAAGGGGGCTTTGCTTCCTCCATAGGCTGGAAAACACAGATCAAGGGTGGATATGCCTTCCCATAAGACTGAAAGAAGGGACTCTGTCTCCTCCATCTGACTCGGGGATCTTCAAATGGAGTTCTTTCCTCTTCTGTCCAACCAATGACCTAGACTAGGGGTAGACAGGCCTCCTCCATCAGACTGAAGGCCACTACAAGGGGCTTCCATGCCTTTTCTCTCATATGAAAGGTTCATCAGACTGAAGGTTTTCAAAGAGGAGACATAGTCTGAGAGTAGGGCATCCTTTCCCCAGCAGATGGGTAGACTCCAAAACACAAGAGATATTGCCTCTGCTACTATATTGGGAAAATGGGCTAATGATGGGAGTTTACCTCCCCCATCAACTAGATGTATAGGATGAGGGTGGATTTTACCTCCCTCTTTAGACTGGGAGATCCTAGATAATTGGGATTGTGTCTCATCCTTTGCATTACCGTCAGAGTAGAGACAGAATTTCTACCATCAGGGTGGAATTTTTCTCTCGAAGTGAAATCCTCCATTAGGATAGAGGCTTCTAGATGGTGGGAACTGTGTCTCTTCCCTCAGACTAGGATTTTCCAGTGGTCAGGAACAATGTCTCTTCCATCGTCCTGACAGTTTCCAGATGCTGAAGACCATGTCTTGCCCATCAGAGTAGGGACTCCCAGGGGCCATGTCTCCTCTATCAGACTGGGAGCTCCCAGAAGCAGGAAACCTGTCTCCTCCATCAGACTGGGAGCTCCCAGAATCAGGGACCAGCTCTCCTTTATCACACTGGAAGCTCCCAGAGTCAGGGACCATGTCTCCTCCATCAGACTGGGAGCTCCCAGAGTCAAGGACCATGTCTCCTCCATCAGACTGGGAGCTCCCAGAGTCAAGGACCATGTCTCCTCCATCAGACTGGGAGCTCCCAGAGTCAGGACCATGTCTCCTCCATCAGACTGGGAGCTCCCAGAGTCAGGGACCAGGTCTCTGCCATCAGACTGGGGGCTCCCAGAGTCAGAGGCCAGCTCTCCTCCATCAGACTGGGAGCTCCCAGAGTTAGGGACCATGTCTCCCACATCAGACTGGGAGCTTCCAGAGTCAGGGACCAGATCAAACCCCCATGAGACTAAGCATCCCTGGAGGTCCAAGAGCCATGTCCCTGAGGCAGGTTTTATCCCATTGGACCAGGAGCTCTAGACACTGGCAACTAGGTCATTCTCCAGTCTGGAGTCTCACCTCCCCCATCAGACCAGGTACTTTTGGAAGCCCTGAGTCAGGGATGGCGTCACCCAGCTCAGACGTGAAGCCTCCAGGATCAGGGAATCAATCACTGCCAGGTACCCCCTAAACACCCTCCTTCATCAAACCCTGGTCCCAGGTCAGTGTTGAAGGTAGAATGCTCTTCAATGGCAGCCAGACACCCCCCACCCCATGAAGGCTCGGGATTCCTTTTCACCCTGTCTCTCTTCTCACAGTCAACCTCCCTTCCCTGCATGAGGACCAACGCCACATTCCTGAACCTGAACCNCTGCTGAACGGCCAGGGCGGATGTACGGTACAGCAGGATCCTGACCCGGGCACGGGCGGAGCGTGGGGGGGAGGGGGGCGTGGGAGGCTGGGGGTGGGCAGGGGAGCAGGAGGGGTGGGGGCACTGGGACCTGGTCCTCTACCTCCCTGACAGCCTCTTCCACCCTTTTCCCCCATCCCCCCCACCCAGCCCTGGAGTAGCAGCACAGCTGTGGCCGAGGGGACCTCGGAGAGAAGAGCTCTTCACGCCATCCATCCCCCCCATCTCCTCCCCCTGTGTGGAGGACCGTTTGCTCCCAGTGAGGATGCCGGACTGACCGTGGCCGGCCGTTCTCCTGCTTCCACACTAGAGTTAGAACTGACAGGGCCCTACTCCCTCGCTGAGTTGTCAGAGAGCCACAGAGGCCATAAACGTCCTGGTTAACACATGCACGTGTCAGCCTCTCCTTCATGACCGCCAACCCTGCCATTTCCCAGTGGCCACACTCACCTCCTTCCCTATCCAGGGTTATTCTCAGTTTAGGTGCATGCGTGCACAGGGATGCCTAAATGACAGTGAGGTGAGTCCCTACTGCTCAGTGTCAGGGCCTCCTCCCACACCTCCCCAGGTTATATCTGATGGTCCTGCTTCCCAATGGGCCAAAGACTGCCTCTCCCTGGGACACCAACAGAGAGGGTTCTGTAGGACATGGCCCTCCCTATTCTGCACCTCACTTCACCTGGGACCTGAAGCAAGGCCACTCATGCCATGACAGGCAGTGATCAAACTTCCCATGAAGGGTACCTTCTATCTAACCAAAGGTGCTCCTTTGTGTCCTCCATTGTCCTGAGATTGGCTCCCCACACCCCATGTCCCTCTCAAACATCACCTGCACAGCCCTAAAAATATCTTCCTCCTCTTAAAAATGCAAATGGGGTAGTGTGGTGGTGAGGGGTGGAGAGCAGGACAGTGGGAGCCAGAGAAAGGGTGTCTTCTAACTCCTCTCACTACTAGGACCTGAGACACAGGCCCCACTCAGCCAAGATGTCCCACTAGAGACAGACTCTTGGTGTTGGTCAGAAGCGGTGATCACAGACTCCATTTGGGGTAGAAAGAGACATCCGGGCAGGGACAGAAAGGCCTAATAGAGAGATTTCCTAGAAACTTTCAAGACTGAGCCTTTCTGAGGATGGCCATGTTGAGATAGGATGGTAGGTGGTGAAAGAACCCCAGAATGAGGGTTATGACCTATGGATTATGATCCACCATTTGCCATGGATTCACTAGACCCTCCATTTGAACATCAGCAAAGAGGTGTGGGCTTAGGGTAGACTAGAATTTTTCAAACCATTTCATTAGCCTCAGAACCCTTGAAATGCAAGCTTATATGGTAGGTCAATATATTATTTGAAATAGTAATACAGTAAAAGTAGCTATCAAATCAAAAGCTACAGCCCTCTCTCCCCCAAAGTTTATACACAGTTGAAAAAATTCCCCAAATGTAAATTAAATAAACCTTGGGTTACAGAGCTAATTACAATGCAAAACAGCAACCAGAATCAAACGCCAGTGGACACAGTAGATATAGAAATCTGTGGGGTATGGCCAAAGCCACACTTGGAGGGGGAATGATAGCCTAAAAGGCTCAAATACAATGAGAATAAAACCTAAAGCTGCTTCTTTGAAACTGCTGATGGACTAGACAAACTTTTTGCAAGTGTGATAAGAGACAAAGACTAATATCTAAATACCTAAATATCGAATATCTAAAATAAAACAGGGGTGCCTGGCTGGCTCAGTGGGTAAAGTGTGGGGCTCTTGATCTCAGGTTTGTAAATTCAAGCCCCATGTTGGGTATAGAGATTATTTAAAAATAAAAATCTTTTTAAAAAAAAGAGAGAGAGAGAGAAACTGGTCTCGTTTCAGTAGAAGGTTGGTTCCTGGTTAGATGCACAATCAACATATACCTCGAAGGAAGAAGAGTGTGGGATACCTGTGAATAGCTCCCCTCCAGCTACTCAACCTCCTTCTTTTTTTTTTTTTTTAAAGATTTTTTATTTATTTCACAGAGGGAGAGAGATCACAAGGAGGCAGAGAGGCAGGCAGAGAGAGAGGAGGAAGCAGGCTCCCTGCTGAGCAGAGAGCCCGATGCGGACCTCGATCCCAGGACCCTGAGATCATGACCTGAGCCGAAAGCAGAGGCTTTAACCCACTGAGCCACCCAGGCGCCCTCCTTCTTTCGAGATAGCAGGCACTGCCTCAGGTAAAAGCAGCTGAAATTATCAGGTACTCACTTTCCCAGAAGGCTTTGCAGCGGCAAGTAGCCATGTGACCAAATTCTGGCCAACGAAGGAAGGAGAAAGCTGGAAGTCCCGCCCACTACTTGAGCCCCACCTGAGGGAGGTACTAGGAATGCTCCACGGAGTTTGAAAGCCATTACCTGAATCAGTGGTCTCCAATATGAGGGGTTTGAAAGCTATTACCTGAATCAGTGGTCCCCAATATGAGGGTTCCAGGAAGCGCAGATGGATTTGAGCCCAGACTCTTAACCCCAACATCATCCAGCCCCCAAAATGGGAAATAGCGCCCACATTCTCCCCCCTCCACCAAGTTCACTTAAGAGTCAGCGACATATATAGGGCCGGAGCCTAGGTATATATAGTTAGAATGGCTCTTCAGTGGCAAGTCAAACACTGGACACAACTCAAGACAGAGAGAGGAGCACTAAAGTACAAGATGAAGGAGAAACTGGGACCGGTAAGAGGCGCTTACGTGGATAGAAGACTGTTTCTCTCTCACATGAAAAGTGCCCAGAAGCAGGTTGTTCAGACTGGAATCAGGGCTCCGTGGTGTCATTAGAGACATGGCTCCTCCTGTGTTTCTGCCCCATCATTCCCAGCTTGGGGCCTCCATTCTCTTGGTCTCCTCGTGGTCCAAGATGGCTGCTGGAGCTGCTGGGTGTGCTCCATGCAGGAAGTGGAAAGAAAGGGACAAAGGCCAACACAACCCCACACAGCTTATAGACTGGGCTCCTTTTAAGGAACCTTCCCCAAAGTTCCATCCTACAACTCCCACTTACATCTGATTGGCCAGTGCTTAGTCACATGGCCCCCCAAGCTGCAAGGGAGGCTGGGACATGTAGTCTTTCACCTGGGTCTATCGCTGCCCCCAAACAACCTCAGGGTCCTGATATCAAGGAAGAGAGGAAGAATGGATCCCAAATGGGCAGCTGGCGGCCTCCGCCATGCCAGACCTTGGACCTCCCCCTTCCCCAGCTGGACAAGATGGCCTTTCTCATTTAAGCCCAAAGGGAGATCACCACAGCCACAGGAGCCAGGGTTGGGAAAAGACAGTGGTTGCGTTCAACTGGGGTTTGCTTTGTGCGATGCAGAATGAGGGCAGCGGAAGGACGGGATGGAGGAGCCAAGGAGGAGGCAGGTCAGGTTTCTAGGTCAGTCGGATCCCATATCCTCAGGGTGTGGAGGCTCAGTGTCCCCAGGACCAAATCTCCGGTCCCTCTAGACATCTCCCGGCTCCTGAACTGAATCCTTCAGGCGGTCCAGTCCCCTCTGTTCATGGTCCAGGAAAGAACAACGGGAACCACAAAGTAAGACTAGCTCCTGTATCTCGAGCACGGATTGTCCTTTTGCAAACACGTTCCCAGTGAATTTCTACAACAACCCCTTTGAGTCGTCACTGCCAGTTCCTCCATTTTACAGAGCAGGAAACTGAGGCACGGCTTAAAAAACTTTGCTCTGGGTCTCACAGGTCCCGCGGCTGCTGGGTGGAGGAGCTGGCTGGTGAGTCCCCTTCATTCCTCAGCAGGGCAGGCCGGTCAAGGGCACAGCCTCAGAACCCAGACGGAGCTGAGTTGGCCACTTTTTGCTGTGGGACTTGGGGCACGTTGCTTGTCCTCACCTGTAAAACAGAAAAGACAGTGCCCACTCCTAGAGTCACTGAAGGGTCCCAGCAAGTAAAGGATCTGGAGCAGGTAGATGGCAATGTCAAAACTAATGATTTTGGGGGGCGCTCGGGTGGCTTAAGCAGTCGGTTAAGCGTCTGCCTTCGGTTCAGGTCATGATCCCAGGGTCCTGGGATCGAGCCCCACATCGGGCCCCCTGCTCAGTGGGAAGCCTGCTTCTCCCTCTCCCACTCCCCCTGCTTGTGTTCCCTCTCTCGCTGTGTCTCTCTCTGTCAAATAAATAAATAAAATATTTTTTAAAAATGGTAATCACTGAAAATGGCTTCCAAAAAATAATAATAAATGCATGTGAGCTTTTAGAATCACAGTGCTAATCATCACTGGTTCGGGGGAACGTGCTCTTAGCACAGACTTTCCAACATGCTCCTTTGAAATGGGGCCACATTATAATGAGGCTGTTAATTAAAAATACACATCCCAGGAGCTCCTGGCTGGCACAGTTGGTCAAACGTCCGACTCTTGGTTTCGGCTCAGGTGGTGATCTCAGGGTCGTGAGTTCGAGCCCCACATGGGGCTCCACATTCAGTGGGGAGACTGCTTAGGGTTCCTCTCTCCCTCTCCCCATGCCCCTCTCCCCCCCCAAAAAAAGATAATAAATCTTTAAAAAAACAACAACAACAAAAAAAACACATCCCAGGTCCCTGCCTGGCTCCAGGAAATATGTCTTCAGGGAAGAGAAGTGGAAACTGAATTTTTTTAAATAAAGAGCGTGGGTGGTTTTTGTTAACTGGGAAGTTAAAGGACCTGGATGCCGGGAGTGTTTGACAAAAAGGAAAAAAAAAAAAAAGCAAAGAGAGACACAAAGAGAAGGAGGCAACCGTGCCCAAGGCCACTCAGCCAGGAAGGGGCAGGGCCACAAACTGGCCCAGAGGGGGCAGGAACCAGCCCAGGATCACACAGAAGAGGGGTGGGGGCGGGGGACAGGAACCAGGATCACACAGAAGGTTTCACACTGAAGGCTGAGACTGGGGCTCTCCTCTGCCCCGGAGGTTGATAGCAGGCCCCCACCTCCCCCAACAAAGCGACAAATCCGAGATGGTGCCCGGATGGGGCTTGGGTCCCTGGATTCCACTAGCCGTGGGTGAGGGCCAGGCTCTGCCCTGTCTCAGCCCCCATGCCTCCCGGCTCACCTAAGAGGCCTTTTCTCAAGTAACCTTCCGCAGTGGGGAGGAGAGGGGTGGGGTGGGGGCAGGAATGACCTTGAGGCCAGAACACACAATGGCCCAGTCGCGGTCTGGAGCCCTGCCAGGGAGAGGAAGGAAGCCTGCCCCGTTTTTCTCCCCTGGGCTGGAATGTTGATTCAGGATGGAGAGAGGGGAGGGTGAGCAGAGAGAAGAGGAGGGAAGAAGAGGAGGGAGGAGGAGGCAGAAGGAGAGGCAGGAGGGGAGGGAGGAGAAATGAAGAAGGAGAAGGATGAGAAGGAAGAGGAGAAGGGGCTGGGGGGGGGGGGGGCGGGACTTTGGGAACCAAGCTGGGAGTCTGCTCAGCTCCGGCCCAGCCTGACACGCAGTGCAGAGGCCAGAGAGGACATCCCAGCACCCTAAGGTTGCACAGGACCAGGGCAGCCAAAGGGGCTCACCTTTGCTGCTAACCACAGGCAGGAGCTCCCTGAGTTCCCACAGGGACCTTCGGAAGCAGGTGTCAACCCTCCCATTCCTCAGAAGAGGAAACCGAGGCCCCCAGATGTAAGGGCACATTTCTGGAATCATCTCCGATTTGAATCACAGTCCATACCCTTCTCTCCTCTCCCTCCACTCTGGCCACACTGGCCTCCTGGCTGTTGTTTGAACAAACCACACAACTTCTGCCTCAGGACCTTTGCACTGGCCTTTCCTGCTGCCAAAAATGTTCTTAGCCTAGATACCCGAATCACTCCATTCAGGTCTCTGCTCAAATGTCACCTCCTCACAGGGGCCCCCTGAACACCCAGTGTCCTCTAGCTTTGTCCTTCACAGCATTTATGACACACACACCCCCAACTTTATATCCCATATCCCTTTCTTCACCTGTACACTGTCTTCCCCACTGCACTGCGAGCTCCACGAGGCAGGGATTTTCTCGCTTTTGTTCACTGCAGTGTGTCTATCGCCTAAATTAGTGTCAAGAGAGCCGGTTGGCACTACTCACCCTCCCACAGAGTGGGACCTGAAAGCTCAGAGGAGCCAGGTAGAAAGTTGGCAAGGAAAAGCATTTCAGACAGAGGGCACAGAATGTGCAAAGCCCAGGAGGCAGGGAACCAGGTTCAAGGCCAATATGGCTAGAGTGGTCGCGGGCCACCATGAGGACTTTGGCCGTCCCTTGAGTGGGATCCACGGGGTGGGGGTGGGTGGTGCCGGACAGGCTCCGTCTCAGGTTCTAACACAATCCCTCGGGCCAGATGTCATCGGAAGAGGCATAAGAGCAGGGAGCCCGGTGAGGAGGTGACAGCAGTGGAGACCGGAGGTGACAGCAGCCGGGCCAGGGAGCGGGGGAGGTCACGGAGATGGGGATGGAATCGATTTTGAAGGTGGAGCTGACAACATTTGCTGATAGACAGGACGCCGTGGAGGGAAAAAAAGGAGTCAAGGGGTCTCGAAGCTTTGGGCCTGAGCCAGCGCGGGGCAGAGGCTGGAAGGAAGCCTTGGGCTGTTTGAGAGGCCGGTGAACCGGGAAGCGGCCCCGACCCCAAGGCGCCCAGGCTCCAGGAGGGAAGTTGGCACCGCTGTGGACTGTGGTTTTCACCCACCTCGAGGGGCCCCTTATCCTCTCCCCCAACTTCCCCTCCTGCTGCCGGGTGGGGCTGGCCTTGTTTGTTTCCCTCGCCGTCATCCGTTTTATGATGGGGAAGGCTGGTTTTCCCCTAACCCAGCAGACACCTCTTCCCTCTGCCTGGCCCCGGCCCTCCTGCCTCGGGAAGCCCCGTGCCGGCCTCCTGAAATGTCCCCGCGGGACGGGGCCCCTGCCACCGGTTCATCCAGCCAGATGGGACCCAAAACGGGAAGTGGGTCACCCCTAGTCACCCGGCATGTGGTCAACTCCAGACTTCGGGGTCTCGTCTCCTCAGTGCCCCAGCACAGCCCTGCGAGGCGGCGGGGAGGAACCAGCAATTCTTTCCACATTTCACGTGGGAAAACTCCCGGGGAGGCCTGAGATCACCCAAGACGCTCCGTGAACAGGGGAGTTGGAATCGAAACCCAGCTCCCGACAGCAGGATGGCTCTGTTCCGAGCTCTGAGGAGAAGACAAGGGGTAAACAGAACCCAGCCCTGTGTGCCAGGGCGCAGCCAGAGTACAGACTGGTCACAGACGATGACAATGCAGCATTGGTCAGGGCTGAGGTGGGGGAGTCCAGGAGACTGGGTGGGGGAACACGGAGGGCTTCCAGGAGGAGGTGACCTAGAGAGTGAGCAGGAGTTCACAATGTTACAATGAGAGGGAACAGCACGGGCCCAGTACTGAGAAGGAACCTTGAGGACTTCTCAACGACCGTGTCCCTAAACTCTCCTGTGACCACGCCAACTCTTCAGCCTGGCGTTCATTCATTCAAACAAACTTTCCCTGGGGTAAGTAGTTAGTGTCAAGCCTCTTGGGGACACAGCAGTGACTCCAAAGGCCCCTCAGGACTGCGACCCTGACCTGGGGCATCAGGGAGGGGCTCCTGCAGGAGGAGGTTTCTACTTCAGGACCGGAAGGGGTAGCAGGAGGGAGGCTGGGAAAGAGGCAGGGAAGGGTGTTCCAGGGAGAGGGAACCGCCTGTGCCAAGGCCTGACGGTAAGTTCCGAGTAGAACAAACCGCTGAACAAGCTGAAGCACAGGTGGTCAGGGAGAGGCTAGAGAGGCCAGCCTCATGGCCTGCGGGTGGGCTTCCTTCCAAGGCCCTGGGGAGCCCAGGAAGTGTGAGCAGAGGGACGGGCTGACAGGTAGACTTGTAAGTCAGAAAGATCTCCCCAGCTTCCATGCGGAGGGTGAACGGAAGGAGGCCACAGACTCACAGGTGGGGTTTTGCAGCAGGGAGGAGACTTGCACCGGGTCTGAAGGAGGGGATCCGGGCCTTGAGGGTACAGCGGTCCTGCAGCCCTGCAGCCGGGGATGGGCAGCCTGGCCCAAAACCACCACTAGGTGGCGCCAGCACACCACTACGCCAGGTCTGAGCCCGCCGAAGGCCCTCAGGCCCAGAGCCCGGCACCACCGCCCGGGGGCTCGGGGGAGCAAATCTCACACGCCCCTTGCCTCTCCGTGCAGGGGTCCTGGCTCCCTCCTGAGCCGAAGCTTGCGAACAGTGAGATTGCAAGCACACCGAGGCTGCTGGGACCCCAGGGCTCCAGGGTTGAGCTAACTGAGCTGCAAACATGTGCGATCAGTTGCCAGGGAAGCTGAGACCGGAGCACCTTGCCTCCCCTTCCAGACAGGATTTTGACCTCTCCCCATAAGACTGGGGTCGACCTGTCTCCTCCACCTGGTTAGAAACTCATCACCTCACACATCAGAATGGGGCCTGCTTATTCCCTTCAACGGACTAGAACTGGGATTTATCTTCTCTATTGGATTTGGGAAATTCTGCCTCTCTCGTCAGACTTGGCTGAGGGCCCCTGATGCCTTCAGCCAGCTGGATCTCCTTGTTCCCCCCATCTGAAGAAGCAGACCTTTGTCTCCCGGTTAGACCAAAGGGGAAGGCTCTTCCGCCCTTGCAGAGCTTTGCAAGTCCTTCTATGCATGGAAGGATCTGTGTCCGATTTAGGGAGAGGGAAACTGAGGCCCAAGGTGGCAAAGCAGCATGGCCCCCATCGAGCTGCAGACGCTCTCCTTCTCCCTTTCTCCTCCTTCCCCACGCCTGCCCTCTGCCCTCCCTGCGCCCTGGGTAACTCCCCTGGCACTGAGAGTAGGGGAATTTTGCCCGCTGTCTCCGCGCTTAACTTGCCTTTATCAGCGGCACCCGGTGACCCCGGGGTCAAAGTCCCCCAGGAGCTGGGCTTGGGGCTTAGGGCAGGGAGGGAGGGAGGGGTGGGTGGCGGCCTAACCGGCATCGGGGACTCCCCAAAAGGGCAAGCCTTCCCAGCTGGGCAGGGTAGGGGATGGGCTGGGAGGGTAAGGGTAGGGCGAGACGGCACCCTTGTCCCTGCAGTGGCGGTGGGATGGGGTTTGAATCTCCCCACCCGGGTTGCTGACTGTGTGGGCTTGGACCAGGAACTTTGCAGCCTCTCCCAGCCTCAGTTTCCCCCAGCCGAGAAAAGGGTATGATACTTCTCTGGGTGGTTGTGAAGACTCTCTGAGTTCATGCAAAAGAAATCCTAGAGACAGTGGCCAATTATGGCCCCTCCATCCCCCCTTTTCCAGAAGGTTTCCTCCTAAATCTCTGGAATTGACCCCCTCTTTACCCCCAACCCAAGCCACCCGCACAGCTGATCTCCCTACACAGCCAGAGAGGTCTTCCCAAAATTCAACCCGATCCCAGCTCCGGACCTGCTATGGCTCCCCAGTGCCTTCAGAACACTGATGCTATACCAAGGCCACAGACCTATTAGGCACCGTGTGAGCTGACCACTGTTTGCCTCCATCCTCCTTGCTGTCTTTCTAACCCATCCTTGTGCTCCCTCTTCTTTCCAACATTTGCCCACTCGCTTCAGGTCCCTGCTAAAACATCACGGCTCCAGGAATCCCTTCCCTGATTGCCACAGACCAGGCCTGCTTCCCCCCACCCCGTCCTCGTTCTCTGCGCCCCTCCATGCAGCACCCACCACGGTAGCCAGAACATGTTTTGGAATGCCACCTTCAAACGGGGGCCTCCGGATCCTGCCACTTCTCCCCATCTTGGCTGCCCCGCCCCCGTCTCCACCCAGCCACCCTCACCTGTAGTCTGGACCGTTACAATCCCCTCACTGGGCTCCCCACCTCTGTCCTTGCCCCCCACAGGCAGCCAGAGGGACCCTGTTAAAGCCAGAGTCACACCACATCCATCCCATGCTCACAACCCTCCATGGCTCCCATCTCCCTCTGAGTAAAAGCTCAAGTCCTTCCGCGGCCCGCCCGATCTGCTCAACACCCATCCCCGCGCCCATCTCCCCAAGCTCACTTCCACGCCCCCACGGCTCACTCTTCTCCAGCCTCACTGTCCTCAGACAGCCAGTGGGAACTGCCTCAAGGCCTCCGCACTTGCCGTTCCCTTGGTCTGGGGCACTCTTCCCCCAGATGCCCAAGGCTCCTCTCACCTCCTTCACATTTTTGCCCAAATATCACTCCTTATAGGGGCCTCCTTTGGCCACTGAATTTAAAAAACACTTTTTTTTTAAGGGGTCAGGGGTTCAGACGGAGAGAGAGAGAGAGAGAGAATCTCAAGCAGACTCTCCACTGAGCACAGACCCCAACAAGGGGCTCGGGGCTCGATTTCACGACCCTCGGGTCATGACCTGAGCCGAAATCAAGAGTCAGAGGTTTAACCGACTGAGTCACCTGGGTGCCCCCCAAACACAAAACACGCTTTATACCACTCCCCGCCCCAGCCCCTGGCCAGCTCTGTTTTGCTGCACAGCAGGTAGCTGATAGCATCTCTACTTTTCCTGGTCTTTTTTTTTTTTTTTTAAGATTTTATTTATTTATTTCACAGAGGGAGAGAGATCACAAGGAGGCAGAGAGGCAGGCAGAGAGAGAGGGGGGGAAGCAGGCTCCCCGCTGAGCAGGGAGCCCGATGCGGGCCTCCATCCCAGGACGCTGAGATCATGACCTGAGCCGAAAGCAGAGGCATTAACCCACTGAGCCACCCAGGCGCCCTACTTTTCCTGGTCTTATTGACCATCTGTCTCAGGGACCGGACTCTGACTCCCTGAGCCTGGAAGCCGATTTGTTCGCTACCAGAACAGGGCCTGAAATACCTATTGGCACCTGATCCGGTCAGTGGATCACATGTGTTTATTTTGAAGAGGTAAGACCCTCACGAGTTTCAAAGTCCAAAAAGCACAAAATGGAAGGGAGAAGTCACCTCTCCACCATGACCCAGGGGCCCGGCCTGCCCCAGCCCTGCTCCCCCGTTCCCGGTCTGCACCTTTTCCAGTCTCCTGGGTTTCATTCCGAAGATTTTGCACCAACAAGCATCTAGGCTAACATTTCTTCCCCCTCCCCCGTTTAGGCCAATGGCACATACTTGGAACCGGCCCTGCATTTTTTTTCTCTCCAGCATCTGGAAGATCCCACTGCTCAGCTCAGAAAGCGCCTTTTTTTTTCTTTTCCTAATTTATTTATTTTCATTTTATTTTATTTTATTTTATTTGCTAGCAGCTGCATGGATGGTGACCACAGTGGACACAGCTTTTGTCACAATTATTATTTATGGACAGCGGCACGCCTGGGTGGCTCTGTGGGTTAAGCGTCTGCCTTCCACTGGGGTCCCGGGATGGAGCCCTGCATGGGGCTCCAGGCTCAGCAGGGAGGCTGCTTCTCCCTCGGCTGCTCCCCCTGCTTGTGCTCTCTCCCGCGTTCTCTCTCAAATAAATAATTAATAAAATCTTAAGAGACTGGTGCAGCTTGGTGGTCAGGAGCTCAGATCCAACTCACTCACAGACACCGACTCCCTTGCACGCTGCTGGCGGGAGGACCAACCAGAGGAGCCGCCCTGGAAAACGGTTTGCCAATTTCCCCGGAGGTGCAACATACACTTCCCATGGGACCCAGCAGTTTCATTCCTGGGTGTTTACACAAGAGAAATAAAAACCTATGGTCACACAAAAACCTGTGCGCACATGTTTATAGCAGCTCTATTCATAATCACCAATAAGTGGAAACAACCCAAATGTCCTTCAACTGGTGGATAAGCAAACTGCGATCCGCCCACGGAGCGGAACCCCGAGCGACAGCGAGACTCGGCAGGTTACCCACGCACACGACCACGTGCGTGAATCCCGGGTTCACGGAGCAGAGTCAAAGAAGCCAGGCTCCAGGGCGCCTGGGTGGCTCAGTGGGTTAAAGCCTCTGCCTTCGGCTCAGGTCATGATCTCAGGGTCCTGGGATCGAGGCCCGCATCGGGCTCTCTGCTCCGCAGGGAGCCTGCTTCCTCCTCCCTCTGCTTGCCTCTCTGCCTACTCGTGATCTCTCTCTCTCTCTCTGTCAAATAAATAAATAAAATCTTAAAAAAAAAAAAAGAAGAAGAAGAAGCCAGGCTCCAAAAGCAACGTTATTCCATGTTATCAGACATTCGGAAAAAGGCCAGATGATAGCGACGGAAAACAGATCCCTGGTTGGTAGCCGGAGGTGGGACAGGGAGGAAGGGGCGACCCCAGCATGCGGGGATTTTTGGGGGGTGATGGAAATCATTTGCAATGCAATTCTGGCGGTGGCTACGCAAAGGCATGCACGGAGCCAGGCTGATAGACTAATCCATCGGAAAGAGTGAACTGTACTGCATGCAGATTTTTAAATAATTTTTTATTTGTCAGAGTGAGAGCAAGAGAGAGCATAAGCAGGGGGAGCAGCAGGCAGAGGGAGAAGCAAGGACCCCCATGCAGGGCTCTATCCCAAGACCCTGAGATCATGACCTGAGCCGAAGGCAGACGCTTCACCGACTGAGCCACTCAGGCATTCCCAGTTGTTTAAATAATTTTGTAAAGGCCACATACTGTATGACATTCCTTTGACATTCTAGAAAAGCAAAACTATAGAGATAAAAACAACAATAACAAAAAACAAATAAAACCAGATCAGTGGCTGCCAGAGACTGGGGATCCAGGGATGGTTTTTTTTTTTTAAAAGATTTTATTTATTTATTCGACAGAGAGAGAGATACAAGCCGGCAGAGAGGCAGGCAGAGAGAGAGGAGGAAGCAGGCTCCCCGCCGAGCAGAGAGCCTGATGCGGACCTCGATCCCAGGACCCTGGGATCATGACCTGAGCCGAAGGCAGCGGCTTTAACCCACTGAGCCACCCAGGCGCCCTAGGGATGGTTTGACTACAAAGGAGCACAGGGGTAGTTTTGGGGTGATGGAAATGTTCTGTATCTGGCTTCGGATATGATAGGACTATAAACTTTTATCAGAATTCATCCAACGTACACATTTTAAATGGGTGCGTTTTATTGTGTGTAAATGATACTCCAATAAAGTTTTTTTTAATAAAGTTGATTT
This sequence comes from Ailurus styani, assembly GCA_002007465.1. NCBI lineage: Eukaryota > Metazoa > Chordata > Mammalia > Carnivora > Ailuridae > Ailurus > Ailurus styani. The sequence continues at coordinate 1,583,171 of LNAC01000268.1, forward strand.
TTGAAAGCTTATCTCCCTTGCCCTTCCCTGACTGTGTGACCTTAGGCAAAGCCCCTAACCTCTCTGTGCCTCAAGTGAAGGAGGGGGGAGATGGGGGAAGCGGATCGAATTCAGGGTGGGTGTTGAGGGTACAACAGGTACACGCAAGAAACATTTATAAACAAAACAGAAGGTCTTTGTGAGCCTTTAGGGTAGAACGCAGCCCTGCGCTGGTGACCGGGAACGGCTCCTATGTCTCGGGAGGGCGGGTCTTGGACTGAGATCTGTCAGGTCTTACCTGGGTTGCTTTGAACCACTGGGCACTCCTTGGTTGACCTAGAAAAGCCAGTGGAGCCATCCGTGGGTCCGGGAGGGACGGGATCAAGAGGTACGATTCAGAGAATTGCAGGAACACTTTTTCTATTGGCAGATGGGGCTGACACAGCCGTTCCCTGAGGTCTCAGCAGCTTGGGGCCGTGTTTGTGGGTACACACAGCCCCAGCGGGGGGCCTGTCCTCACAGCCTCACACAGAGGGGAGACTGAGTTGCCCCCCAGAGGGGGACATCCCAACACAGCTGGGGCTCCGATGGGAGAACCCAGGAAGGGCACCCGACCCAGACCCAGCCTACGGAGAGAAATCAGGGAGAGCTTCCTGGAGGAGAGGCTGCTGGATTTGAGCCTCCACTATGGAACCCCGGCCTCGTGCCCTGGGTCAGATCTTAGAGGAAGAAGCGTATTTTTGAGGCTGCCCTGGAAAGGGCATGTGTGGGCAGAAGGGTGGGGGGAGAGGTCACTAGTGAAAGCAGGGGTGTAGAAGGGGGCAGAGCAGGAGATAAGACGGGAGCGGGCGGGGAAGGTGGTGCCTGGTGCAGGGGGGCCTCCGTGGCAGGAGCCTGGACTTCCTCTCTCTGAGGCCCAGGTGGGAGCAGCTTTGTCAGGATCCACCCACAGGTTCGGTGAGGACCGGCGCGGGGAGGCAGTGGGAATGAGAAGTGGTGGGAACAGCCCCGTGGGGAACGAGAGCCTTGTCCTTAGGCCTGCCCCAGACCCTTCCCACCCTGAGTCAGGGGGCCTTTGCCCCCTCGTTTCTGAGACTTTAAGACAGTGTGTCTGAGATTTGCCAAGAATGCATTTCTATCATTCTTTAGTTCCTAAGCCTCTCTGATCTGATCCTTCTTCCTTCTGAAACTCCATTGTCTTTGCTCTTCATGGTTCACAATTCCAAGTTTCTCCGAGCCTTCGATCCTTTGATTCTAGGATTCAACATTCGCTTGGCAACTATTTATTGAGTCTCTCTCCTGTTAGGAGCTGAGGATACAGAAAAGGACAAAATGGAGGAGCACCTGGGTGGCTCAGTCGGTAAGCATCTGCCTTCGGCTCAGGTCATGATCCCAGGGTCCTGGGATGGAGCCCTGCATCAGGCTCCCTGCTCAGCGGGGAGCCTGCTTCTCCCTCTTCCACTCCCCTTGCTTGTGTTCCCTCTCTCGCTGTCTCTCTCTCGCTGTCAAATAAATAAATAAAATCTTAAAAAAAAAAAAAGAACAAAATGGATAAGATTCCTGCCTTAGGGGAAACCACACTTACTGAGCGCTCACATGTAACCTGTTTAATCCTTCAGCCAACCCTGTGAGTGAGAGACCCCTATCATCCCCATTACATGAATGAGGAAGCCAGCCACAGGACTCCGGAATGCCTTGTTCCAGAAAGCCTGGGCCTCCAGAATTCTTTACCCTTAAGATTTTAGGCTTCTAGAATTTTTTTTTTAAGACTTCGTCTATTTATTTGAAAGAGAGAGAGATCATGAGCAGGGGGGAAGGTAGAGGAAGAAGCAGGGTACCTGCTGAGTAGGGAGCTGGGGCGGGGCTTGATCCCAGGACCCCAGGACCATGACCTGAGCCAAAGGCAGACACTTAACTGACTGAGCCACCCAGGTGCCCGGGGTTCTAGAATTTTTTGTCGTGAAGATTCCGTTGCGCTTGGATTCAAGTAGACAATGGACACAGGAAAAGGTACTCAACCTTGTTACTGAGCCAGGAATTGCAAATTAGAACCACCCTGAGATTCTTACACACACACACACACACACACACACACACACACACACACACACACGCTCGCACGCATGGAGAGTGACTCATATTTTAAAAGTCTGGCCAGAGCTAGTGCTGGCAAGGAGATAGGGCAAGTAGAAGCCACAGCAGACGTTGGAGATGAGAGCAAAAATTGGTGCAGTCAGGGCACCTGGGCGGTTTAGTTGGTTAAGCACCTGCCTTTGGCTCAGGTCATGATGCCAGGGTCCTTGGATCGAGTCCTGCTTGGGCTCCTTGCTCGGCGGGAGAGCCTGCTTCTGCCTCTGCCCCCTACCCCTGCTCATGCTCGCGCATGCGCTCTCTCTCTCTCTCTAACAAATGAATAAATAAAATCTTTTTTAAAAAATGGTGCAATCACAGGGAAAAACTGCCTGGCCATATCTTGCACCGCTGGACCTAGACCCATCATCGGCCCCATCCTACCACCACCCCGCTCTTGGGGAATGCAGAAAAAGGGGTGCTCATGGCCACCAGGAGAGCCACACAGCCTTGTCAAAAGACTCACTCGTGCGTCAAAACCACGCGCGTGCCCGTCAACAGGAGAATGCTTTGACACACTGGTGTATCGTGCAAGAAAAATAGTACGAAGGCAGCACCCCGGACACGAGGACATGCCCACACCTCACGGGGAAAGCCGAGCGCAAGAAGCCACCTGCGCTGTAAGATCCCTTTACTAAAAACGCAAAGCTGTAGTGGTCACGGCGTATTCATAGGCAGCAAAAGTATCCAAGAAAGCCATAAAACCATAGAAGAATATATGGGTTACTTCGAGGGGAGGGCAAGTGCTGTGATTTGGAAGAGGCACGAAGGGGCTTCTGAGGAACGGGCAAAACCATTTCTGACCACAACGAACTGTTCCCTTTATAACAGGTCGGGAAATGGAACATTCTTGTTTTATGCAATACTCCCCCCCCACCTTAGATTTCATCATTTGAAAACACATATATTTTTTTAATCCCGCAATTCCACATCTTTCTGGTGCTCAAAGGACTTTGTTCTCAGGGCGGCGGGTGGGGACACACACAATTCCTGAGCCCAGAGACAGGAGGGGGCAGCGAGAAGACGCAAGAGAACTGGGATCTGAAACACACCATACGATTTGATTTTCCCAGAAGTGAGCAAATGTACTGTGATGATGCGTTACCACGGGAGGCCAAAGTGACAAGTTGCGAGGTGGGTGATGTCCAAAGTAGACATCACAAGCCAACCACCCCCCCACCGGCTCCCGCAGGGCTTGGCCGTAGGAACCCCCATTTATCCCGTCCCTCGCCAGCCAGCCCAGAGCTAGGTGCCCCGGGCACAGCCTCCCCAGTGCCTGCTGCCAGCCCCACGCTTCTCAGATAGGCGAACAGCCCGCCCAGGGGTACGGAGCTGAGAGGCGGGGTGTGAGGATTTCCTTCTGGCTGGCGACTCCGTTCCATGAAGGGAGGTGCTAGAGACCCACACCCCTGGTCCTCACTCTCTCAGGAAGGTGTTGGAGGATGGGGGCGGCCCCCACTGGAACGGACAATGGTTGGGGGGACAGGGGAGGTGAGTCTACCATGGCCCTGGCTCAAATGAGGAAGAGCCTGGCGTGACCTTGGCTTTCCCAGGAGCCCAGGGAACTTTTGGGTCTGTATTTTTAGGCCCTGGTGGCCGCAGGGGCAGTTGTGGCCTCACACTGGGGAGACGCCGACTTCCAGGAAAAGGGCTGGCTTTTCGGAGAGGGTGCTGTCCCTTCCTCCGGGATGGGCTGGTGCTCTGCCCTGGGGAGTGGGATTGGAAAGGGGTGGGAGCTCCGAGGTCACTGGGGGAGGCTTGCCCCATCTCAGGGAGCGGCTAGATTGGTGGGAGGGAGATACTTCCACAACTTAAATCTCTGGAAGCAAGCACTAATCTGATGGAGGAGGCAGGCCACAGCTCCCTCCAGGGTAATTCATACCTCATACTTAATACTGGGGATAAGATTAATCTCACTCTCACAGTGCTCCTGGTACAATGGCCAGGTCAAGCTGTGCAGCTCAGTGAGACAGTCTGATGGAGGAGGCAGGAGCCAGACTCAGTCTCAGGGAGACTTCTGGGTCTGATAGGAGAGGCATCACTCACTCTTAGAGATACCTAATCCGTACAGATGTCACCCTCATCAGGGTTGATTGTCAGGGAGATCCTGGTCTGGTGGAGGCGAAAGAAGCACCACAAACTCCCACACGGATGGGGAACGTGTCCCCACCTCAGGGACCAACCAGTCCGATGGTGGAGGTCTTCCTCCCACCCTTGGGGAGCTCGAGGTTGAGGAAGAAAGAAGGCAGCCTTCTCTCTTATACATTCTCCCTCCTCCCTTGCCCGCTGAATGAGGGTTTCGCCCTCCTCCCTCTGTGGCGTATCCTAGAATCAGGGAGCTTCTACGGGAGGACACCATGGTTTCCCAGCCCTGGGACTTCCCTGCATGGGTCAGCCCGAGATCAGGGCCCCCGCCCCGGGGGGGTCAACATGCCTGCCCTGCAGCTCACACACCACCAGCCCTGGCTCAACCCCCTCAGGGCAGCAATCACAGGAATGACACCAGCTGGCTCTGGGACTTCCTGTGTGCCAGCCTGCCCGGGGGCTTGCCACACCTGACCCCGCTGGTGCCCTACCAGGCTCAGAGGGCACAGACTTGCCGGAGGCCACCTAGCCAGAAGCTGGCAGAGTGGAGGGGAGACCCAGATCTGTGTCCCCCCCAAGGGATGTGTGACACATGTGTGCCAGGTAAGTGTGCCAAAGGCTTTCCTGCTGACTCACGGGCAGCCTCTCTGCCGTCGTGTTACTCTTCTCCTGACTCCGAGGAGGAAACTGAGGCTCAGGGAGAGCAGATCCTGCTCCGAAGCCACCCAGGCAGGGACAGTACTTGCCCTCAGACTGTCTGACCCCCGGAGACCGTCCTCACGGATCTGGTCCTCCGGAAAGCGGAGGCTTTGGGGCAGGAGGGCAAAAAGTTATGGAGTGCCGTCCGTGAGGACGGGAAGGGGGAGGCGGGACTGGGTAGAGGGGAAGGAACCATCAGGCCACCACGTCAGCCCCAGGGGGAGCCCCTGCAGCAAAGACTGCCCGTTAGAGGAAGCCCACGGGAGGCAGAAATGGCCGGAACCCCCTACCTCACCCGGCTCCATCAAGGGCCAGAGGCTGCCCAGGAGATGGCGTCTCCGACTGGCCAGCCGCGGCTGAACTTGAAGGAGCCAACTGTGGGAGGCCGTCCGCCAGTCACCTGCACACCTAGTGGCCATGCCACAAGTCTTTTCTTGAAGGGGAACCAAACAGCGTGTCTCTGTGACAGCCCCTCTCATACCTACATTAATAAGAGCAATCATGGAAAAATGATACCTTCCATTTACTAAGATCCTAGCTCCTTGTCAGCTTGAGCTGATGCCCCTGAACTCCTGCGACCCTCACAACTCCGTGAGGATTCACTGCTTTGTCCCCGCTTTATAGATAAGGAAACTGAGGCTCAGAGAGGGTAAGTCACTTGCCCAGGGTCACACAGCTGGTAAGTGGCAGAGCTAGGATTCGAACCCAATTGGACAGTGAGTCCCCACGGACAAGATGAGGATGCCGAGGCCCAGCATGGTGCTGCCTGCTATCTGTCTGCCATCACCTCACTGGGACCCCTCTGACCTTCCCCACCCCCCTCCTCCCCAACCCAGGGCAGATGCCAATAGCCTTGGATCTCTCCCACCGCATCACCTCTGTCTGATCAAGGCGGTGCAGGGGGCAGAGGGTGTCTTGTCTCAAAGCCTGGGGAGAGATGTTGCAATCCTCTGACTCAGCGTCGTGCGTGCAGACCCAGCAAGAGGGAGAAAGGGGAAGATTAAGTCTTGGACACGGCCCCAGATGGGCTGATCCTGCCTGGTGCCAGGGGTTCCAGAGGCTGCCAAGGCCCCAGGGTGGGGAGGAACCAGGAGGTACAGAGCATGTTGTAGGAAGCTGGCCTGGATTCACCCCTGGGGGGCGGGTAGGGGCAGCGTCTGGGAGCAGAGCTGTCCACAGACCCAAAGCCCTGTGACCTGGGGCAGCGCCCTCCAGCTCCCAGCTCACATCTGTTTTCCTCTGCCTGTAATTTTGCTTGCTCTCCCCGAACCTCTCTTAAATCGGAATCTATACCTTCCTGCTGCAATGTGACCTTCCCGCCATCAGCTCGACTGACCTCTCTCCCTCCCTGTGCCTGCAGGCAGGAAAGGAGCCTGCAGACAGACCATAGTCCCGGCCAATCTCCAACCACAGCTTTGCCTTTTTGTGTCTGAGTTTCCTCTTCTCCCTTCTTCCCACCCAGGGAGGGGTCTGGAGTTAGAGAGGAGAGGTCTCGAACCGCGGTCTCCAGGCCCGGCTACCCCTCCCAGGTCAGCAGGTGCAGCCATCACGGTGCTGGGGACACAGAGACCTGGCAAAAAAATCTCGATCCTCCCTCCAATCCGTTGCCCCTTGCCATATGACCTTAGGGTGGTGATTTCCCTCCTCGGTGTTGGCTCCTTTCTCATTAAAATGGGGCTTTTTGTTGGATTTCCTCTCCAGACTTCCAGAGGATCGAGTGGGCCAGTTCCTACTGGGAGCTCAGCCCAGAGTGAATGAGCCCTTCTTGTCTCACCTCGGGTTGGAGCTGGGTGACAAGGAAGGCCTGGCCTGAGGAGGCAGACAATATAGAGACAAGAAAGAACACCCTGCTTTCCTTCCCTCCTTCTGCACACCTGGTCTCAAAGGCTCAACAGTCCCGTGAGGCAGGAGCTGTTATTACCCCAACTATAAAGTCACCACAAAGGCACAGAGAGGGAAAGCCACCTATCCACGGTCACACAGTGAACACATGTCAGAGCTGGGCCCCAAACCCCTGTCTCCCAGCCCAGCATGGGGGAATCCTACTTTCCTCAATGAAATGGGTCCCGCCGTTGAGACTCTGTGATTAATTCATAATAATAATAATGATCATTGTTCCTAATGCTATAATAAGACCAATAATAATCGCAGCCACATGGCATCCAGCCCTTCCTATACATCAGGCCCTGCGGGGTGGAAGCATCTGTTGCCCGATTCAGTCTGTTTTATGGATAAGGAAGCTGAGGCTCTATGAGGTTAAGTAAGTGAGTGGAAGTCTCACAGATAATGAAGACAGAAGACAGGACTTGCACCCAGGCCTCAGCTGGGAGCGAAAATTGGAGCAGAAAAGGGCCCAGGAGGGGCGCCTGGGTGGCTCAGTGGGTTAAAGCCTCTGCCTTCAGCTCAGGTCATGATCTCAGGGTCCTGGGATCGAGGCCCGCATCGGGCTCCCTGCTCATCAGGGAGCCCACTTCCTCCTCTCTCTCTGCCTGCCTCTCAGCCTACTTGTGATCTCTCTCTCTGTCAAATAAATAAATAAAATCTTTTAAAAGAAAAAAAAAAGGAAAAAAAAGAAAAAGGCCCAGGAATGAAGCCCATGGGAACCTAAGGTCTGACAAGCACCATCCTCCCCTCCAGAAGGCCCCTAAGAGCTAGGAAGCTGCCCCAGGCCCACAGCCTCGAACAGGTACAGCCTTGGTTCTTCCCCATGAGGATGTTGGGGGTGAGGAGGGAGGAGGGGAAGGGAAGAAGCAGTAGGAACCTGGGAAAGATTGGGACAGATATAAAGGGCGGCCCGCATGAGGGAAAGTGGTTAGACGCGCTGTAGGACTTCCGGGCTCTCTCTGGGAAGCTGCTGGGACTCATCCAGGGGCTACCCCTGCCAGCAGGGGGCCTCCAGAGCTCAAGCCCAGAGAGGGGAGACCCGAGTTCTCCCCGCCTGGGCCACAAGGAACCAGGGGGGAAAGGAGGGGGCAGGCATCCTGGTTCCGCATCCTCCATTCCCGACACTGGAGGGAGGCGGACACTGGAGGGAGGCGGTTGTGGGAGCTGGGACTTTCCTGAGCCGTAGAAGATTCTGGGAAATTAGACAACTGCAGGGCGGGGCTGACTCCAGGCTCCCTTCTCTTCCCTTCCCTCAGTCCCTGCTTGGTCCCAAGCCTGCCTCTCCTCCCCCTGCCCCCAGGAGGCTCCCTCTTCAAACTGCTCCTCCTCCCTCAGACCATGCTTTCCATCCTCAGCCCCTCAGATCTTCACCCTCAAATCTCCTCTTCCCTCAGAACTCTCCCCCCAACACACACAACCACCAACTCTCTCTCCCTCCCTCAGAGCTGCTCTCCTCACTTAGTCCTTCTTACACTTCCTCAGACAGTGCTCCCTCCTTCAGACCTCCCTCCCCTCTCAGACCCTCCTCCCTCAGACATTCATCTTCTCCCTCAGCCCTTCACCTCCTCCCTGCTCCCTCCTTCAGACCTCCCTCCCCTCTCTCAGACCCTCCTCCCTCAGACATTCATCTTCTCCCTCAGCCCTTCACCTCCTCCCTCAGACCTTTTCTCTCACCCTTCTCCCCCCAACTTAGACCATTTACTTCTCTCAGACCTATCTTCTTTAGAGCCTCCTCCCTCAGACTTTTATCCCTCATCCTTCCTCAGACTAAGAACCCCCAGCATTCTCTCTTTCTCTCAGCCCTTCCAAACCCTCTTTGGGCCAAGTGCAGACACCACCCCCGCCAGTCCTGCCTAGGCCCAAAGCCACTGCTCCACCTGCTACAGGGAGACAGGGAGTAGGAGGAAGTTGGGTGTCTTTCCAACCCTACCTCCTAGGGTCACCACCTTGACAAGCCCCGCCCTCTGAGGCTCAGCTTCCCCTTTTGTACAGTGAGGTAGGGTTCCATATGGGACTTGTCTGCCGTCGCAGAGTCCCCACAGGCGAGGTCTGGGTAGATGAGAACAGCAGCCCCCAAACAGTCCAGCCTAATTCCTTCACTTGAAGCGACCCCAACATGGGGAGGCAGGGGGTGACATTGGCCCCATTTGCCGGAAGACCAAACTGAGTCTTGTGACAAAGGATTTGTCTGAGGTCCCACCGGGAGCAAGAGGTAGAGGTGGGATTTGGGCCCAGGCTTTGCCCCCAGATGGTTCCTCATTACAGGGTCTAAGGAGAAGTTGGGGGGGGTACTCAGAGAGAGGCAGAAAGGAAAGAAGGGGGAAGGGGGGAGGCCTCTCTCTGCCACAGCTGCTCCTCACATCCCTGGTTAACTATCCACTGGGGTGGAGCGGAGTCCGGGGCAAAGTCCCTTCCTGGGTACCGAGGCCCCACACCGACCTTCAGGGACCCAGAGAGGCGCTGCTAGGGAGACAGAGACACAGACAGAGATCGGGAGACAAAAGAGATGGGGGCGGGGCCGGAGACGGGGAGCCGGGGACAACAAGGGTGGATGGAGGGACAGAGTTGCAGAGACCAGGGGGAGACACACAAAGAGAACCAGGGGGACCCGCATGCTTCCTGGACAGATCCGGGGTGCAGCCCCCATGCCTCTGCGCCGCCAGCGCCCCAGGTCCCCAAAGCCTCCCCCTTGGCCTCCCGTAACTCGGTGACCCGGACTCAACCCCAGCGACGGCCCCGCCTCAAGGGAAATCCGGGAAAGCCCCGCGCCGCTGGGGCCCCGCCCCGGGGCGGAGACAAGGGCGGTAGGGGGCGGGGACCCGGCACAGGCCCGCCTCTGCCCCTCCCCGCCCACCAGCTCCAGCCTGCCTCTGAGTCATGCCCCCAACCCGCCCGGCCTGTTCCCCACCCACCAGCCCCGCCCGGAGGCGAGGGGAATGTGGGGGAGAAGGGGTAGCCAGACCGCCACCCCCACCCCTACCCGCACCCCGGCCGGGGCTGCGGTCGCCCTGACTCTGGTCTTGAGTCTCCGCTTCTCTCGCTCTCTCTCTGTCTCTCCTTCCCCTGGTCTCTCGCGATCTCCTCGCCCAGAAGCTCGGGCTGGGGCAGGGATCCGTCAGGGGGAGACACATTCAGTGTTTCTCTGTGCACTTCCCCACCGCACCCCACCCCCGGCGAAGTTCAGAGCCGCCGTGGGGACACCTGGACGAGGCAGAGACGGCGAGGGGGCAGGCAGAGGGAGAGCGCCTGGGCGCCCGCCGAGGCCAGTCCCTGACCTGGGTGCGTCTTTTTTCCTCCCGCAAAGGAGGAAACGAACGGCTCAGCGAAGGGAAGTGCCCGGCCAAGGTCACCCGGCGAGGAAGCGGGAGTCGGGACTCGAACCCGCGCCCTAGTGAGCCCAGGGCCTCTTGGAATCCCACCCTAGGAGAGACAGGCTGAGGGCAGACAGCCACTCGAGAGACAGAGAGATAGCGAGAGACAAGAGAGAGGCGGCGAGACCAGAGACACAGAGACAGAGATCCAGGGAGAGGGAGGGAGACGGAGACCCAGAAAGAGACCCGTCCAGACGGAGAGTCAGAGACACAGAGACTCAGAGATACAGGGAGAGACATACAGCCAGAAAGACCGAAACACTGAGGCAGCGACTGAGAAAGGCCCTCCGCCGCAGGGGTGGGGACCCCCGGCGCCTGACCCCGCCTCCTGTCCC
>LNAC01000268.1:1604655-1636060 GCA_002007465.1 Ailurus styani
GGTTCATGACACCCACCCCTTTCTTCTTCCCACAGGTCTCCTTTCTGCGTCACCCTCCTCCTCGCCCTCCCAGTCTCCCCCCAAGGACCCGCCTGGATTCCCCATGGCTCCCCCCAGTTTCTTCCTTCCTCCCTCATCTCCACCTGGCTTCCTGCCCTTCGCTGGGGTTCTCCGAGCCCCTGGCCGGCCGGTGCCCCCCTCCCCAGCTCCAGGAGGCAGCTGAGAGGGATGGGGGGGGCAGATCTCAGACTCATGCGGGGGGACCCCCCTGCCCTGTGGGGCCAACCCTCCTAGAAACTGTGAAGACCTCACTCTGCCTCCCCCCCTTCAGGACCAGGATTTGCACAGAGGCACAAGCATCTACCCATAAGCATCTACCCTCTTCTGAGCAAAGATATTCTCCCGCCGCATCGCCCACCCAGGACTCTTAACCCTGTTATTCTCAGGCACCAGTCCCCTGTCTGGAATTCCACCCAGATTCCTTCTCCTCCCCCAGAGTTGGTGGAACCAGGGAATAGTCACTCCTCCCCGCCCCCCCCCACTCCACCCAGATGGATGAGGAGGGGGAGATGGGCTGTAGCCAAGCACTGATACCAATGTAAATTATTAGGCATTTTGTTGGATTTCTTTTGTAATAAACTATTTTTGTACCATATCCTGGCTGGGCTGGGGCTCTCGTGGGGAGGCCTGGAGGAAGAGAGTGTGTGTGTGTGCAGAGCTGAGCATCTTCTCCAGCCGCCTCCAGGAGTGACCTTGTGACACTAAGGGTGTCCAACTGAGGGTGACGTGTGGGGGACTCTGGGACTTCTGGTGCGTTCCTTCCATCGTGTCCCGTGCCATCGTTAGTGGGGACAACATTGTGTGTGAGATCTTTCAGGGGGACCCTTTTGGATTCCATCGCAACCCTGGCCATCTGCATGTGTGTGTGTGTGTGTGTGTTTCTGAGGTTTGTGGGTCCCTGTGGTGTCACAGCTGACTGTCACGTGACTGATGGTCCCTGGGGCTCTGTGCTCAGCAGTTGGGAGCCTTCCCAGCATTGAAACCTGTGGTCATCCTGTGACTAGTGGTATGTGACTAGTGGTGTGTGACTGCCCCACTTGGCGGGCCGGGTTTTCTATGCCCTGATTCCAGAGCCTCCCTGACATACAAGGTTTGGCTTTTGACTGTTGGGTGTGTCACTTCTGTGTCACTCAGGATTTGCCTTTATCTCCTGTCACCCCTGTCACAAAGCACCCCATTTAGCAGCTTAAAACGATTGATTCCCTACAGTTCTACAGGTCAGAAGTCCAAAATCGGTTTCACTGGCCCAATGTCAAGGTGTCAGCAGGGCTGGTTCCTTCGGGAAGTTCTAGGGGAGGATCCGTCGCCTTGCCTTTTCCAGCCTCTAGAGGCACTGGCCTGCCTTGTCTCATGGTTCCTTCTATCACTCTGACCTCTTGCTTCCATCTGCATTTATTCTTTGTTTTTTTTTTTTTAAAGATTTTATTTATTTATTTGACACAGAGAGAGAGATCAGATCACAAGTGGGCAGAGAGGCAGGCAGAGAGAGAGGAGGAAGCAGGCTCCCCGCTGAGCAGGGAGCCCAATGCAGGCCTCAATCCCAGGACCCTGAGATCATGACCTGAGCCAAAGGCAGAGGCTTTAACTCACTGAGCCACCCAGGCGCCCTCTTCTTTGTTTTTTTTTTTAAAGATTTTATTTATTTGAGAGAGAGCACGTGGGAGGAAGGGCAGAGGGAAGGAGGGAAGCTCAAGCAGGACAATGTGCTGGGTCTCATGACCCTGAGATCACGACCTGAGCCAAAATCGAGTCAGGTGCTCAACCCCCCGAGCCCCCCAGGCACCCCCCATCTCCATCCCTACCCGGATCTCCTGCCTCCCTCTGAGGAGGAGGACCCTGCGATTACACTGGACCCATCCAGATAGTCCAAGTTTCTCTCCTCATCCCAAGATACTTAATTTAATCACAAAGGCCCTTTTGCCATTTCAAGTCAGTTCCACAGATCGCTGGGATTAGAGCGTAGGTATCGCTAAGAGCCTTTTTTCAGCCCACCCCAGGCTTCAATCTGAGAAGCAACATATTAGGAGGTGGGTATACAGATAAGAGACTTGTTACAGGGATCTGAGCATTGAGAAAGGAAGATGGATGGATGGTGGCGTAGACCAAGGGCAAGCTGGAACCCCCAAGGAAGGACTCAAACCCACGTTGGTCCCCACTGCCCCCAACCTTGATGAAAGGGTGTCTTGTGGGAGAAGCTGGCAATGGTGGTCCCATTCTATTGGTGGGTGCTTCTGAGTGATGGTGACTGTCTTTTTTGTTTTTTGTTTTTTGATGGGGGCCTCCCTGAACCTCTGGCTCTTTGTCTATCTTGGCCACTGTGACATGTCTGCAGCCACCACTCCATGATGCATTGTATCTTTAGGGCCAGCCGCCTTAATGTCTTCCTGGAAGATAATGGTGGGTCCTCCTGATATAGCTGGCTATACATCTTGGGGTGTGTTTGTGACCACGTGCTGCTGTTTCTGAAGCTGCTTCTGGGCCACAGTGTCCCTGCCACGGCTTGACTTTGGAGGGTCCATTGGCTTCCTTAAAGGCTGCTGTCACAAACGGCCACAACCCAGGGACCATAAAACAATGCAAAGTTACCCTCTTGTAGTTCTAGAAGCCAGGAGTCTGAAATCAAGTGGTGGGCAGGGCCATACTCCCTCCAAAGGCCCCGTGCCCCTTCCAGTGGCTCCCGGCCCCCGGCGCTACAGGGCTGTGGCTGCCTCTCTGCTCCCTGCCTCCGTCTTCATGTGGCCTCTCCTAGGCATGTCTGTGTCTCCTCTTCCGTCTCCTGTAAGGACACGCATCATCGGATTTAGGACCCACCTAAATAATCCAAGATGATCTCATCTCGAGAGCCTTCCCTTAACTGCACCTGCAAGCACCTTTCCCAAATAAGGTCACATTCGCAAGTTCCGCGAGTTAGGATGGGGCCATATTTTTATGGGGGGAGGGGCCCACCATTCAACCCCCCGCAGCGGATGGCTGTTGCCACTGTTGCCCCCCCTTCCCCGACCCCCCCCAGCATGCAGCTGTGCGTGAGAACTTCCCCTGTGATAATCCCATGTAAGAGCACGTACAATGACTGTCTCTCCTGCAGACCATGAGCTCTGGGAGGGCAGAGCCGGGCCTCCTTCCCTGCGGCTCTCCACCCACCGCAGCCAGCACACTGCCTGGCACAGAGCAGACCCTTGAGAAGTGATGGCTGAGTGAATGAGACTCCCCCACCCTCACCCCTACCCTCCACATCATGGTATCCGTGATTCTTCGTGGCTGCATCTGGTCCCGTGTCACCCTGTATGATCTGTTTGAGGGTATGAAATGAAATGTAGGGGCGCCTGGGTGGCTCAGTCAGTTAAGCATCTGCCTTTGGCTGAGGTCATGACCCTGGGGTCCTGGGATCGAGCCCCGCATCAGGCTCCCTTTTCAGGAGGGAGTCTGCTTCTCTCTCTCCCTCTGCCCCTCTCCCTTGCCCACGCTCGCTCTCTCTCTGTCAGATAAATAAATACACTCTTAAAAAAAAGAAATGTAAATATTAGTAGCCATTTATTGGCCATGACAGCACCCATATTCCAGATGGGAAAACTGAGAGCCCAAGTCTGTGCCTCCAAAACCCAAGCTCATAATCACGGAGCCCTCTCGCCATGCAGGAAAGTCATACGTCTATTATTTTAACCGTGCACACCAGGTGTGCGCTCATGCACACATTGCTACTGGAAAGGATAAAAAGCGGGTGTGTCATTTAGAGTATAGGCCCTGAAGTCAGACCTGAGTTCAAGTCCTGCCCTTCCATATCCCGGCTGTGTGACCTTCATCAGGCGTCGTCATGGCCCTGAGCCTGTTTCCTCATCTATAGAAAGGAGGCATAGTAACGGATCCATCTTGCCAGTATGTCGTGAGGATTTTTTTTTTTTAAGATTTTCAAATCTGAGCAGAAGGCAGACACTTAATCCAGTGGGCAGCCCAAGTGCCCCTGTCGTGAGGATTAAACACCAGTGAATTGTGTATAGCGCTTATAACAGCATGGTGCTGAGAAAGAACTTGATAAAAGGGAATTGCTGTGGTTATCACCTGGGAATTGGTTTTGAGGGTGACGGGGGCGGGGGTTGGGAGGAGGATAGGACCTATTCTTTGTCTTTTTTTTTTTTTTTTGGCAGAGAGATTACAAGTAGGCAGAGAGGCAGGCAGAGAGAGAGGAGGAAGCAGGCTCCCTGCTGAGCAGAGAGCCCAATGTGGGCCTCGATCCCAGGACCCTGAGATCATGACCTGAGCCGAAGGCAGAGGCTTTAACCCACTGAGCCACCCAGGCGCCCCTATTCTTTGTCTTGATAGAAAAATTAGGTAATGAAGACCTCGCCTAGATGTGTGTATTAGCTAGATTTTTTATTCAGCTGTTCTGACAAAAACTAAAAAATAGAGTGGCTTAAATAAGTTGGAAGTCTATTTTGCTCTCATGTAAGGGTCCAGTTAACATACCCAGGGCTAGAATATTAGCTTGAGAACATCAGAGATCCAGATTCCTACCTTGTGGCTCGGCTGCCTTCACCTGACATTTGTATCCTGTGATCCAAAATGGCTGCTCCAGCACCACCATCACATCCACATTCCAACCATTGAGAAGAAAAAGGAAAGTCAGGTGTATGCCCGTGCCCTTTAAACTGCAACCCAGAAATTATACATATCACATTCTTTTGCCTAGAATTTAGTCATATGGCCACATCTATGGAGACCAGGAAATGTCATTTTTATCTGGGCAGCATATACCCAGCTAAAACTCTGAGGTTCTATTATAAAAAGAAGATGGGAGAAGGGTAATTGAGGGACAAGCATATCTGCCACACAGGGGCTCTGCTACCAAATGGCTATGTGACCCTGTGTGAAATGAGTTTACCATCCTGAGCCTCAGCTTCCTCATTGGCAAATGGGATTAACCTCGACCGCTCAGGGTTGATGAGTTGATGAGGATTTTTTTTTTTTTTTTTTTTTTTGGAGAGAGCACAAGTGGAGGGAGAGGGAGAAGCAGATTCCCCACTGAGCAGGGAGCCCGACATGGGGCTCAGTCTCAGGACCCTGAGAACATGACCCAAGCTGAAATCAAAAGTCAGATACCCAACCGACTGAGCCACCCAGGAGCCCCAAATTGATGAGGATTTAACAAGGATGTGGGTGCCTAGCACTTTGCACAGGGCCTGGCCCATTATCAGCCTGGAGTGTGTGTGTTGGGAATCTCCTCCTCCTTGCAAGTGCAGGCTGTGGGTCTTTGTGTGTGAGAAACTATCTCTGGGTTCAAGAGCTGAACCCAGCCCTGACCTTGGTAAGTTACTTCTCTAAAACAAAGGATCTGGCTTCTCCACACATGGAAATCCCCTCTCAGCCTCCTGACCTTGGGACTGGGGGCGTGTCCTTACACAGCCATCCCCCTTACACACCCATCCCCCCTTCCCCTGCAGAAGGGCAGACTCTTAGGAATGGGGAGGAGGTGCATAGACAGGGTCTCCAGCCCCCCAGATCTCACAGAATTAAGCACACATCCCTCAACCACTGCCATGAAGACAGCGCTCCTTGTCTCTGACAGTCCTAACATTCTCAAGCCAAAAGTCACCTTTTCAAACACATTTCTAGGGGGCCCCAGCCCCTGGTGCAAGTTTCGCTTGTTATCACCCCTGTGGGTAAATCCAGACACTCAGCCAGAGAACGTCTCTTCCAGGTGCATGCGTGAAACCTGCCAAATGTGAAATGCCAGTGCCATTCCCAAAAAACAAATTTTTTTTTTTAAAGATTTTATTTATTTATTTCACAGAGGGAGAGAGATCACAAGGAGGCAGAGAGGCAAGCAGAGAGAGAGAGGGGGAAGCAGGCTCCCCGCTGAGCAGGGAGCCCGATGCGGGCCTCGATCCCAGGACCCTGAGATCATGACCTGAGCCGAAAGCAGAGGCATTAACCCACTGAGCCACCCAGGCGCCCTCAAAAAACAAATTTTAAGAGTGTGCGCATGAGGGCGCCTGGGTGGCTCAGTGGGTTAAAGCCTCTGCCTTCGGCTCAGGTCATGATCTCAGGGTCCTGGGATCGAGGCCCGCATCGGGCTCCCTGCTCAGCGGGGAGCCTGCTTCCCCCTCTCTCTCTGCCTGCCTCTCTGCCTCCTTGTGATCTCTCTCCCTCTGTGAAATAAATAAATAAAATCTTTAAAAAAAAAAAAAAAGAGTGTGCGCATGAAGCCGAACGCTAGGTGTGTTTGCAGACCCTCATGGAAGCCAAACCTTCACTTTACAGAAGGGGAAACTGAGGCCCAGAGAGACTAAAAAACTGACTTGGTGAGCCTCTTGAGTCCAGGGTTCCAGGATTCACCATAACCAAAGGATGGAATGTGTCACCAGTCATGGAATGACCAACACCCTGTGCCTTCTGAGACACAGTCCAGGTCTGTGGCCCCCGCCGACGGACATGGCATCTCTTCTAAAATATTTCTGCCACCAGAATCTAATGACAAGGAAATATCAGACAAACTCAAACCCAGGCGGACATCATAACAAAAGAATTGGCCCGGCCTGTTCAAAAATGTCAAGTTCATGGAACACAAAGAAAGCCCAAAGCATTGTACCAGATGGAGGTGACAAAGAAGACAGGGAGCCGAACAACTCATGACCTCGGTTTGGACACTGGACTGGAGAAAACGGTTTTGCTCTGAAGGATAGTCTGGGGACAACCAGTGCAGTGAGTCTAGGCTGCACTGTTAAGAGACTAGCCCTGGGTCATGGTCAAGATTGTGAGAACCGGAAGATGACTATGTCCGAGAACGTCCTTACGTGTGGAAATGTACGTGTTTAGGGGCAAAGGGGCCTAATGTCTGAAACTCACTCTCCACCAATAGTTCGGAGGGGAGAAAAGCAGAGAGAGCGGATGATGAAGCCCATGAGCAATTGTTAACCGTGGGTGAATCCGGGTGCAGGGCACACAAGAAGTCTTTGCCCTATTGTCGCTACTTTCCTGTAAGTTTAAAATGATTCCCAAAGAGAAAAAAATGATTGAGAATTAAAAAGTCAGGCTTGAAAGTGGGAGGTTGAAGGCTCCGTGTTTGTACGACTGTCTAAGTCTGTGCAGGCATCTGTGGTCAGAGTTTGGGGAATTGGGAGGGTGAATTTGCTGCTTCAGACGCGGCCTGGGGGCGTGACCGGGGCCTTAGGGCGTGGCTAAGGGGTGTGGCCAGACTCAGAAGCCCGGCTGGGACCAGGGGCAGGACGCGCCGGAAGTGCGGTCAGAACCTTGGGGCGCGGCCAGGGCCTCGGAGGTGCGGCCAGACTTTGGGGGCGTGGTCTGAAAAGCTCGGTCCCGAAGGAGGTGAGTCTGTACTTGGAGCGCTCTCTGGTGGCTATCCTGGGGAAGTCTAACCGCCACTTTTTTTTTTTTAAAGATTTTATTTATTCATTTGACAGAGAGAGAGAGAGAGATTACAAGTAGACAGAGAGGCAGGCAGAGAGAGAGGAGAGAGGAGGAAGCNGCCCGATGTGGGCCTCGATCCCAGGACCCTGGGATCATGACCTGAGCCGAAGGCAGCGGCTTTAACCCACTGAGCCACCCAGGCGCCCTAACCGCCACTTTTTTTAAAAACAGCTTTATTTTTTAGAAAATTTAAAAAAATAAAAAAATAAAAACAGCTTTGGGGCGCCTGGGTGGCTCAGTGGGTTAAAGCCTCTGCCTTCGGCTCAGGTCATGATCTCAGGGTCCTGGGATCAAGGCCCGCATCGGGCTCTCTGCTCAGCAGGGAGCCTGCTTCCNTCTGCCTGCCTCTCTGCCTACTTGTGATCTCTCTCTGTGTGTCAAATAAACAAATAAAAATCTTTCTAAAAATAAAATAAAATAAAAACAGCTTTATTGAGATATAATGTATACACCATACAATTCAATGGTTTTAGTAAATTCAAAGAGCTGTGCAATCATCAAAATCAATTTAAAACCATGTCTTCACCCCCAAAATAAACCCTATACCCATTTAGTAGTCAATCCCTATTTCTCCCTAACCCCCTTCAGCTCAGGCAATCCCTAATAGACATTCTGTCTGTATAGATTTGTCTATTCCGAACACTATACATTTAATCATACAGGGGTGTCTGGGTGGCTCAGTCTGTTAGGCATCTGCCTTCAGCTCAGATCATGGTTCCAGGGTTCTGGGATCGAGTCTTCTTACTTGGAGATCCTGCTTCTCCCTCTGCCTCTGCTGCTCCCCCTGATTGTGCACCCTCTCTCACTTTCGATCTCTCTTTCTAATAAATAAACAAAATCTTTAAAAATAAATAAATTTAATCATACAGTATATGGTATTTTGTGACTGGCTTCTTTCCCTTAGTATAATGTTTTTTGTCTTGTCTTTTTTTTTTTTTAAAAGATTTTATTTATTTATTTGACACAGAGAGAGACATTACAAGTAGGCAGAGAGGCAGGCAGAGAGACAGGGAGAGGAGGAAGCAGGCTCCCTGCCGAGCAGAGAGCCGGATGCGATGCGGGGCCTCGATCCCAGGACGCTGAGATCATGACCTGAGCCGAAAGCAGAGGCTTTAACCCACTGAGCCACCCAGGCGCCCGTATTCATTCCTTTTAACGGTTGAATAATCTTCCATTGTCCAGGTACACTGCTTTTCATTTACCCACTTACCAACTGATGGACGTTTAGGTTATTTCCACAAATATTTGCATGGATGCGTGTTTTCAGTTCTCTGGAATATATCCGCATAGGAGTGATGAAATTGCTAGGTCATACACTAACTCTATTTTCCCATAGATAAACTCTCTTTATTTCCCCTACTTTGAGGAGCTGCCAAATTGTTTTCCAAAGCAGCTGCACCGTTTACATTTCCACAGCAGTGTGAGGGTTCCAATTCCTCCAAAGCCACCCCAATGCTTATTATCTGTCTTTTCCATTACAGTTACCCTAGCAGTTCATTGTGGTTCTGATTTTCATCCAACTGATAACAATGCTGCGGATCTTTTAGTATCATTAACTGCTTTTGGATCCACTATGCCATCAGATGAACTCTTAGCTACGTGGCCATATTTGATCCAGATTTTTCCAATTGAGGTATTAATGACATCGTCCTTCTCGGAGTCCCTCCCCTTCCCTTTGCCACATCCTGCATGTCATGTTCAGCACGACCTCCTGCGTTTTCATACTATGATCACATCCAGATGCATCCCCAAATAATCTATGGCATTGGTTCTGCAGGCTTTCAAACCTGACATAAATGATAGTGCCCTGTAATCCTTCTGCACCTGTTTTTTTTTATTATTATCATTACTCATTCTATTAGTTTCCTAGGGCTGCTGGAACTAAGGACCACAAACTGAGTGCCTTAACGCAACGGATATTTATTTTCTCCCCATTCTGGGAAGCAGGAACCCAAAACCAAGATGTTGGCGAGGCTATGCTCTCTTTGAAGCCTCGAGAGGAGGATCCTTCCTTGCCTCTTCCTAGCTTCCGGTGTTTGCCAGCAATTCTTGACATTCCTTGGCTCTGATCTCTGTCTCTGACTCCACGTGGCTTTCTTCCATGTACGTACCTGTGTCCGTGTCCAGATTTCCAATCATGCTGGGTTTCCGGCCCACCCTAATAGTATGACCTCATCTTACTTGGTGACATCTGCAAGAACTTCACTTCTAGATAAAGTCACATTGTATTTCTAAATAAGGTCCTAGCGGACTTGAATTTGGGGGTGGGGCGCTCTATTCAACCCAGTACACTCATCATCATGTTTTTAGGACTCACAGTATTGGTATGTGTATCCAATTTATTCATTCGAACTGCTGTGTGGGAGGCCTTTGTGAGAGAACACCGCAATTTATTCATCCCTCCTGCTGGTGATGGCCTCACCTTGTTTCCAGTTTTCTCCATTTCCGACAAGACTGCAATTAACATTCTGGAACACAGGTCTCTTGGAGTTTCTTAGGACAGTAATTTTCAAACTGCCCAACAAGATCCATTAGTGGGTTGTGAAATCAATTTAGTGGGTTGCAAACACGATTTTCCCTTTAATGAAATGGAATTAAATAGAACAGAAGCTATTGTAACACATGCACGTAGTCAGGGTAAGGATTACCCCGTGAAACTGTTTCAGGTGTATGTCATGACCCCATCTGAGCAAACGTGTTTAGGAGTCGGAGCTCGGGAGGCTGTGGCCAGCAGTGGCCACACTCTGACTGAGGTCTGATGGATGCCGCCAAATTGCTCTCCAACTCATTTGCTCCTTTACACTCCCATCAGCTCCTCATCAACACTTAGCATAGTCAAAAATCTGACTTTCTGCCAGGCCAGTGGGTTGTCATCCTATTTCTGGAAGAGGAAACAGGCTCAGAGAGGGCAGAAATGCCAGGAGCTGGCAGACTCCACCATCCTGACTGCAAAGACCCGGTCTCCGCTGGATCTGAGATGCAACCTTGAAGGTTCTGTAAGTGAAGAATTCTCGGGGGTCTAAATGGACGCCTGGGGGGGTCTGCCTTCAGCTCAGGTGCTGATCCCGCATAGGACTCTCTGCTCAGTGGGGAGCCTGCTTCTCCCTCTGCCTGCTGCTCCCCCTGCTTGTGCTCGCTCGCTCTAATAAATAAATAAAATCTGAAAAAAATATTCTTGGCGTCTAAGACGGAATGAGGGCTGAGTGGGGAAAGGGGTTTAGGATGAAAGCTCAACGAAATCCCTTTCCCCTTCCTCCACCTCAAAGGGATGCCTGGGGCTCAGGGGCGGCCCGGCCCACAGCGCCCCCGGGTGGCCGCCTAGCGCACAGCCGGAGTTGGGCTTTTGCTACAGGTTGCGCTGTTTGGGGAGAAAACCACGCTCCTCCAGCCCGGAGCCTACCAGACGCGCCTTGACCCCAGCGTTCTTGAAACCTATCTTCTCGCCCCATCTCCTGGGGAACCCACCTCCTCTGTTGGTCTGGTCGTCTCAACTCTAGCCTGATATCCCGCAGGCCCCTCACGTGCGGACTCAGGAATTATGCTGCCAAGCTCCTGCTCTGCTACTGGGGGAACGAGGGGTCTGGTCATGCAAAGGGATCGCACTATCTCCCCGGCCTTCACTCCTAAAAATTTCAGCTCTCTGATCTTTAATCCCACGCTCCAGCCAAAGATCCAAACCAGGGTCCGAAAGCCCCAGCAGTGCTCCGTCCCAGCCCCACCTCCCCGCAAGGGTTTGGCTAGCTAAGCTCCCAGCCCTACCCCCAGCCCCTCCTCTACTACAACCTTGGGACCCAGCCTCCGGTCGGTCTCAGAAGGGGCCCGGGCCTCCGACCTACAATTCCTATCCG
Source organism: Ailurus styani (assembly GCA_002007465.1). NCBI lineage: Eukaryota > Metazoa > Chordata > Mammalia > Carnivora > Ailuridae > Ailurus > Ailurus styani. The sequence continues at coordinate 1,615,986 of LNAC01000268.1, forward strand.
TTGAAGTCTCCCCCTAGCTCTCCCCACCGCAGCCACCCCAACCGGCTCTCTTTAGGGGATCAGACTTTCCAACCCCATCTCTAGGAACCCAAGTGCCAGATCCCCGCCCCCCCAGACTCCGCCCCCTCCAGAGACGCGGGCACCTGCGGTCCCGGCTTCTCCAGGGCCCGCCCCTCACCTTTCGTTCCGGGTTCCGCCCCCACCCGGGCGGGGCCGCACCTTCGCCCGCCGCCCGCCTGCCTCCCGCGGCACCCGAGGGCCCCATGGCTGCGGCGGCAGCCCCCTGGGGGTGGCAGTCGGGAGAGGCCCGCGCGCTCGGCCGGGCGGTGAGCCGGCTGCGGCGCCTGGAAGAGCAGTGCGGGGACCCCCGGCTGGCCTCCAGCCCCCCCTCGCTGCGAAACCTGCTGCCCCGCCTGGCGCGGCTGCTGTGCCAGGTGGCCCACGCCCGGCGGGCGGCCGGCGGAGGCGGCCCCGAGGGTCCCGGTGGTGCGAGGGACTTTCTCGTCGTCTACCTTCACAACCTGGAGGCCAAGAGCAGGCAGGTGGCGGCACTGCTGCCACCCCGGGGCGGGAGGAGTGCCAACGACGAGCTCTTCCGGGAGGGCTCCAGACTCAGGTGAGCAGCCGCCCTGGCCCCAGAAAAACGATGGGATCAGGAGTCCGGGCCCCCAGCCGCCTTCTCCTTTAGAGCCAGGGGTCCTGACCCCTAGCCCCCTTCCTCAGACCCAGGGGTCAGGACCCCAGCCTCCTCCGCCCTCAGACCCAGGATCCCAGGCCCCCAGCCTCCTCCTCCCTCAGACTCAGGATCCCAGGCCCCCAGGCTCCTCCTCCCTCAGACCCAGAAATTCTGCCTCCAGGTCCCTCCTCCCTCAGACCCAGGGGTTCAGACTCCCAGTCCCTCCTCCCTCAGACCAGGGATCCAGGTCTCCAGCCTACTCCTCCCTCAGACCCAGGAGTCCTGCCTCCAGCCCCTCCTCCCTCAGACTCAGGGATCCAATTCCCAACCCCCTCTCCCTAAGAACCTGGAAAACTGAACGACCCAGTTTTTTCTTTCTTTGGGCATTATGCCCTCAGTTCCCCATTTCCCCTCTTTCTTGGCCATCCAGCAGCCGCCTCACATTGCCCCACTGTCCCAGAGGCCTAGACACACATCCCGGGAATGTGTGTCCTTGCATGAGGAGGGATGGACTGACCTCCCCATCAAGGCCCCTGCCTAGGGGGACACACAGGGTCCCCTGCTCTTGGTTCCTTAGGAGCAGCTAGCTCAGGACCTAGGGCTTATCTCTAGCTCCCCCGCCTCTTCTGAACACTGGGGAAGGGGCTGCCGGGTGACAGGAGCAGGCGAGGTCTGGAGTCTAGAGCCCAGAACAAAACAAGGTCGGGACCAGTGGCTCTCAACCCTGTCAGGCAAATACTTTTGTTATTTTTGTCTTCTCAAATTCATCCTGAAATGAAATGCATAGGTTAGGGGCACCTGGGTGACTCAGTCAGTTAAGCGTCTGCCTTCAGCTCAGGTCATGATCCTGGGGTCCTGGGATCGAGCCCCGCATCGGGCTCCCTGCTTGGCGGGGAGTCTGCTTCTGCCTCTCCCTCTGCCCCTGTTCATGTGCTCTCTCTCTCTCTCTTTTTCTTTTGCTCACTCTCTCTCTGAAATAAATAAAATCTTTAACTTTTTTACTAAAGAGGAGAGACCCCTCTTTTTTCAAAAAAAAGATTATTTATTTATTTATTTGAAAGAAAGAGACAGAGAAAGAGCACCGGCAGGGAGAAGAGGGAGAAGCAGGCTCCCTGCTGAGCCTCACACATGGGACTCGATCCCAGGACCCTGAGATCATGACCTGAGCTGAAGGCAGACGCTTAACCAACCAAGCCATCTAGGCGCCCCTAAATAAAATCTTTAAAAAATAAATAAATAAAATAATAAAGCTAGTAGTAAAAATGAACATGCGCTGAGTGCCGGCTGCACGCCAGGTACGCTGGGCATTGTCCGTGCTCAGAAGACATGGAAGAATCCTCACTGCTCCCTCTCTGAGACAGGGGCTGCACTTATACCCATTTCACAGTTGGGGAAACTGATGTATGGGGGAATAAAGGAACTTCCCCAAATGCCACAGCTAAGCGTCAAAGCTACCCTTTGCTGCACCCCACATCCTGACCCGTACCCCAGGGAGGCTGCTGGCAGGAGAAAGCCTGGGGGTCCACCCCCCCATTCAGGGCTGCTAAAACCAAGAAGGTCCTGAGCACAACCTGCTCACAGACCGCTCCCAATGCCCTCGGCTCTCGTGGGCTCCAGCTCCAACAAGGCACCCCCATGGCCGGCTGAGGTCTGTTTGCTGGAGGGTGACTGGGGTATAGGGCAGCACCTCCCTTTCCTTCATGGATAAGGAAACCAAGGTTTGCAGCGGGGGAGGGGGGAGTGTCGGGACCGCCATAGGCCGTCTTAGAATCAACTTTTACCCATCACTGAGTGGTTACAGAATCCGGGGGCCTGCTGCCTGGGTGTCTTTCCCACGGCGGGTGCAGGTGTCGGTGGGAGGCCCAAGGTCCTGCCCAGGCCCTCAGAGCCCATCCCCGCAGGCGACAGCTGGCCAAGCTGGCCCTCATCTTCAGTTACATGCACGCGGAACTGGGTGCACTCTTCCCCGAGGGAAAGTACTGTGGACACACGTACCAGCTCACCAAGGTGCAGGCCCACACCTTCTGGAGAGAGCACTGCGGAGCCCGGTGAGTGAGCACCTGTCCCCGGGGCCCCTTGGCTCATCCTGTCCCTGCCCTAGGGAACCGAGGAGTCCTCGCCACCAGCCGCCTCCTCCTTAGAGGTCTTCCCAGCCTGGTTCCTCAGCTGCGTATCCCACCCCCTCCGTCCAGGTGCGTGCTGCCCTGGGCTGAGTTTGAGCCACTCTTGCGCACCTGCCACCCAGTGGAATCAGGCTCCACGGCCCTAGCCTTGCGCTCCACTGTTAACCTCACCTGCAGTGGCCACGTGTCCATCTTCGAGTTTGACATCTTCGCCAGGCTCTTCCAGGTCAGCAAAGGCCAAGGCTGGAAGCCCAGACTCTTGGGTCCTGGGGGAAGGAGAAGTTAGGAACACCGCCTCCTGGGTCCGAGGGAAGAGGGGCTGGGATCCCGGACCCATGGTTCCTGGGAAAGGGAGGATCTGGGATCTTCTGTATCACGGATTCCTGAGGCCTACGCCAGGTGTAAGCCAAGTGGCTGGGTTCTGAGACCCTGGGAAGCACGAGGTGTGGGCGTCTTCCTTGCCCCTCCCTGATCCACATGCTGCCCCCCGCTCCAGCCATGGCCAACGCTCCTCAAGAACTGGCAGCTTCTGGCGGTCAACCACCCGGGCTACATGGCCTTCCTCACATACGATGAGGTCCAAGAGCGTCTGCAGACTTGCAAAGACAAGCCAGGCAGGTAAAAGGGCCGGGCCACAGGAGGAGGAGTTTGCTGGGGGCTCCAGGGTCTGGATCCTGGGCTGGGATGTTGGGGGAGCCCAGCCAGCCTTTGGGAAGTAAGAGCTGAAGGGCTGAAGTACCTGGGACCCCAGACTGCCAAGAACTGAGAGGTAGGATGCTGAGTGCCTCATCTCCTGGGACCTCCCAGGAGCCTAATGATCTTGGGCAGTGCTCAGCATGCACCACCTTTTGACATGCTTTCTGCTGATGCTCTCACAATGCACCTTCTCACAGTCTGGCAGCTAAAGGAACAATACCTGGTCTGGCCGGGGGCCCGAAGACCCTGCTCCAGGATAAGATCCATTTCTGATGGGTCAGAGCTCATGTTGTACCGTCTATTAAATATTGTTTGTAATATGACCCCCCCCTCCCATACACACACACCTTCTGGAGTAAGAGACTGGGATCCAAACATCTGAGTCCTTAAATGATTTCAAGCCAGGAAATTTGAGCCGTTGGATCCTCTGAGGGCTGAGGATTGAGGGGCCAAACTATCTGGAACACCAGGAGGTTGAGGGAATAGGGGGTCACATTCATGAGTCTTCGCAGGGCTAACATATGGCAAGTATGTTAGCACTCTCCTGGTTACACTTCATACTGGTTTATTTATTTTTTTAAAAGATTTTATTTATTTATTTGACACAGAGAGAGAGATTACAGGTTACTAGGCAGAGAGGCAGGGAGAGGAGGAAGCAGGCTCCCTGCTGAGCAGAGAGCCCCATGCGGGCCTCGATCCCAGGGTGCTGAGATTATGACCTGAGCTGAAAGCAGAGGCTTTAACCCACTGAGCCACCCAGGCGCCCTTCATACTGGTTTAAAGGGAAGGAAAAAGGGATGGATTAATTCTCATGACTGAAAAGACCAGGTATGGGGTTTCAGGCACAGCTGGATCTAGGTGCTCAAGTGCTATTGCCAGGAATCCGTGTCTTCCCTGTGTCTTCTTCCCTCTGTGTTTGCTTCATTCTCAGACATGGTCTCTCCTTATGGTGGCAAAAGTTTTCTAGAAGCCCCAGCTGTACACCCTACCAGCTTAGCAACCTCTGTAGAAATAGGGTAACTTGCTCCTGATAACTTTTAGCAAAAAAAAAATCTCAGGGCTGACTTCCATCACTATGGTCAGGGGTCCTAAAAGGCACTGATTGGCCAAGCTAGAATCAGCCTTGTCTGAGCCCCAGTGAAGGAGGAGGAAGAGCCAAGCAGGTAAAGCAGTGGATAATCCCCTACAGTGGTGGACAAGAATCTTAATGCTCATTGCCGAAAAAGTGGGAAGCTGGATTGTAAAGGACAAGGACTTAGACACCTGGATCCCCAACAGAATGGGCAGCTGGGAAGTCCCGGATGGGACAGCAGTGACCACTACCTCACTCCATCCTACCAACCTCTTCCTCCAGCTACATCTTCCGGCCCAGCTGCACTCGCCTGGGTCAATGGGCCATTGGATACGTGAGCTCAGACGGCAGCATCCTGCAGACCATCCCTCTCAACAAACCCCTGTTCCAAGCACTCCTGGATGGACAAAAGGAAGGCTTGTGAGTCGCCATCCTGGCAGGGGGAGGGTGTCACCAGAATTCGCTAAAAAGGTGGTGTGTGTTGAGCACTGCCCAAGATCCCTCAGGGCACAGTTAACACGGCAGACTTTGTATGTTTGCAATACTATATTGTTCCAGTAGGTGGCAGACGAGGGTCTTGAGGAAGGGGAGCCTTTTCTTCTTCTTTTAGAGATTTTATTCATTTTAGAAACAGAGAAAGAGCTGGAGTATGGGCACACGCAAGCAGGAGGAAGGGCAGAGGAAGAGAGAAAATTCAACCAGGCTCTGCACTGAGCATGGAGCCCGACCCAGGCCTTGATGTCACAACCCTGAGATCATGACCTGAGCTGAAATCAAGAGTCTGAAACCTAACCAGCTGAGCCCCCCAGGCGCCCCAAGGGTGCCTTTTCTAGTTCATTGCAAGCTGCCATGGGGGCTAAGCGCAAGTGGCTACAAGAAGTGTGTGGGGAGTCAGCTCTGCTGGCTCCTTCCTGGGAATTCTGAAAAGCTTTGGCTTCTAGACGTCCATATCCGGCTCTAGAACCTAGAATGTTAAAGCAGAAAAAATGGGGCAGACAGCTGGACAGGTGTTTTCAACCTCTCACGTTGGCTGCCCCCCAACTCCTCTTTCAGAAGCTGCCCTGGGTAGGAGAGGAGTGAAAAAAGGCTGGTGGGGTTCCTGAATCTCTCCCTGAACCTTTATTTTTTTTAAAGATTTTACTTATTTATTTGACAGAGAAAGATCACAAGTAGGCAGAGAGGCAGGCAGAGAGAGAGGAGGAAGCAAGCTCCCTACTGAGCAGAGAGCCCGATGCGGGGCTCGATCCCAGGACCCCGAGATCATGACCTGAGCCAGAGGCAGAGGCTTTAACCCACTGAGCCACCCAGGCGCCCTCTCCCTGAACCTTTAGCCAGAGCTTTCTTACCAGGCGTACCTAAATGATATTATGTGAGACAGATAGCTATGCAGTCAGTTGTCTTTTGTTGTTGTTAATGGTGGTTCTGTTCTGTAAAGTCGCCGCGAACACTGATTTATGGAACACTGAGCCATGGCTCATGGGGCAAATACAGGCTTAGGTTTCAGCAAGGCTCTGGTCCCATATATATATATTTTTTTTTAATTTTGAGTAGGCTCCACATCTAGTGTGGGGCTTGAACTCACGTCCCCGAGATCAAGAGTCACATGCTCTATGGACTGCGCCAGGTGTCCCATCTGGTCACATTTTTGTCAACCAATCGCTACCTTATTGGTAACCAATAGTAACCTTTATGGGTTTTCTGCCTAAAGACACCTTACCTAATGTGTAGTCAGTCCTTTGACAGTGAAGTCAAGTCCAAACGAAGCTCATCTGACACCTGTGTATTCTGTATAAGACGCAGCCAGCCTTGTGCTCAGGAATGCTGAAGGCGCCCCAGCACTATCTCGGGCCATTTAAAACGGCGAGATCACCCACAGGATGCATGAAAATGCGACAAAACATGGCACTAAATGCACTGATAAGGATGCTTGTTTATAGAGTGAGGAACTGAAACAAAAAGGCAGAGTATTGCCTTCTCCAACCTCAGCCGGAAACGCATCAGGTCACTCGGACTTTTTGCCACGATGTGCAGTCGGTGAATGACTGCAAGAGCACCGTGACCATGGATTTGGGGGTGACGGAGGTCAGCAGGGAGACACATCTGCAGAAACGGAATCCAAGAATAATGAGGCTCTGTTGGTTATACTAGTATATCCCGACTTGACAAGTGAGAAACACTGAGGCACAGAGAGACAGAGCCACTTGCCCGGCTCACACAGCTGCTGAGCTCACGGGCTGGGATTTGAGGCCAGGCTCAGATACGGACCCTCGAGCACCACAGTGTCTTGAGTTCCAGGTCAGACTTCATTGGAGAAAAGGATTCTAGAGATAAAATAAATATGAACACCATCAATCTGGTTTAACCCCCCGCCCACGGCCCTGCACACAGACCCCAGCACCCATTACAAAGATGGGAAGATCAAGGCCCTGAGAGAGGCAAAGAGACTGCTAGCACTTTCTGCCACACAGTGAGGCGGCTTGTGGGGTCTAAAGTTGATCATAGCAGTTCCCTCTTCGGATGCGTTTAGGTGTGGAGGAAGGATACCGCACGCGTTTTATGGCCGCCACCCCCACATGATTATGTCCATTTTACAGAAAGGAAAACTGAGTGCAGGGAGGTGGAGCTGCCCAGCCCAGGGCTCACGGTGTGTTTGTGGGAGAGCTGCACTGGGGCCCCTGCCCTGCTCTACCTGGTTGGCTCGGCAGACCCACCGGGCTCAGGGGCCCCGGGGCCCCTCTGTAGATCACAGTGGTGACCCCACCAGTGCTCAGACCTTGCCCACGGCCCTGGTCCCACGTCACTCCAGGCCCTGCTGTGTGGCCTCGAGCTGTTACCTTTCCTGTACTGAACTTCCCTAACAATATGTGAAGCAAGGAGTGTAGACGGTCTAGAAGGATCCTTCTGATTCTGCTAGTCTAAGACTAGGATCTGGTCACTCCAGCACTATGTAACCTAAGACGCTCCCATACTCGGGCCCGAACACTCAAGAACGGGGGTACTGGGGGGGGTGTGAAGACTGGGATTCAGTCAGTTTCCTGGTTCCTATTGATCTGATTTGTGTTTCCAGAGCTTGAGACACTTGGGTCTAATGTGCCCTTTGGTGGTGGGGGGGGGACTCTGAGGAGACACGGCCCTGCCCTGGGGTCCGAGGGGACACTGCTCTGGAAAGTCCTAGTGTGAGGAGAAGGAAGAGAAGAGGTCCCTAGCCCAATGATGGGTCTGGGAGCGATGCTCATCCAGGGGCCGTGGGCCCATGGCAGAGTCTGGGGAGCCCTTGCTCCTTGGGGTGGGGGGGTTTGATGTCCCTCAGTACCCCTCTCTTCCCTTTACCCAGCTACCTCTACCCAGATGGGAAGAACCACAACCCAGACCTGACTGAACTCTACCAGGTTGGACCCTCTCCGTACATCTGTGTGTCAGAGGTGAGGTCACGGCCTGTGCCCCCCACCGCCCCATCCCTGCTTCCTACCCCCCCACACACACACACACACACTGTGCCTGGACTCAGAAATTCTCTCCTACAGAGTCAGGCCTAGAATCCCAGAGGCCTTGGGTTTTTGTGCTGCTGTGGTGGCCATGTGACCTGGGTTAAATCAGTTGGCCTCTCTCTGCCTCTGTTCCTTCTCTGGAAAATACGGCTCCTCCTGCCTCCTCCCCCCACCCCCCACCCTCGGGGTTCTTGCGGGGATTAAACCAGGAAATGATCCTGCTGAGATTATCAGAATGGCTGATGCTCTTGAACTTTCACCGATGACAGCCCCTGTACAGCTCCTAGTCTTCACAGCCACCCCATGGGTGAGGGAGAAATGACAAGTGAAATCTTTTGGTATAAGTATATCCCACACAACATTTGGGATATACTTAGACCTAAAAAGTTACACGTCGTTTACCCAAAAATCAGACTTAACAGGGCATCCTATATTTTTAGTTGCTAAATCTGGCAACCCTGAGTGTAGACCACCCCGGAGTCACAACAGGGTACACGTAGGAGGCTGCTGGATACATGGCCTTGAACTTCGGAGGGTTCAGGGCTGGCACAGAAGTTTGGGGCTTTCTTCCTGCGGCCTGGCTTGGATCCCCATGGCTAATGGCCCCATCGCCATCCTCCCTGTCTTCTCGCCTGCTAGGAGCAGCTGCAGCTGTACTGGGCCATGGACTCCACGTTCGAGCTCTGTAAGATCTGCGCAGAGAGCAACAAGGACGTAAAGATCGAGCCCTGTGGGCACCTGCTCTGCAGCCGCTGCCTGGCCGCCTGGCAGGTAAGTCTGACCGCCCCGTCGTCCTGCCCAGTCTCCTCCCACTTCACGGTAAAAGTCCCTCCTAGAGGATCGCCCACACGCCTCGTGGATCAGGTGGGGAAACTGAGGCCCAGGGAGAGCGGAGATGTGCTCAGGGTCCCTCAGGAGTGATGAGCGGGAGCCCAGCTCTCTCTGTCTGTGCCTCTGTCTCCGTCTTGCTCAGCATCTCTCGCCTCCGCTCCTTCTCCGGCTGCGTTATTATCCGTGGAAAGGGATCCTTGTTCCTTGTTCTTTGGCTGGGCGATCTGGGGCCGGTGGCTTCCCCTCTCTGAGCCTTAGCCTCCTCTGCTGGAGAACGGGGCTGATAGTAACCAGCCTCCTAAGGGCTACGGTGAGGATCCAAGCCCACAAAGCCCTCTGCAAAGGCCCCCTGGGAAGCCGGGGCTCTTGCCCCCTTGGGTAGTACAGGGACCTGACACGAAGCTTTCCGACGGTAATGGAGGTGTTCGACAAGCTTCCGACGGCTGAAGCAGGCGGTCCAAAGACTTTCACCTTGGATACACATACTGCCAGCTGTAGGACACGGCTGCTAGCAAAGCCCAATAAGGAGGGCGCCTGGGTGGCTCAGTGGGTTGGGCCTCTCTGCCTTCGGCTCAGGTCATGATCTCGGGGTCCTGGGATCGAGGCCCACGTCGGGCTCTCTGCTCGCCAGGGAGCCTGCTTCCCCTTCTCTCTCTGCCTGCCTCTCTGCCTACTTGCGATCTCTCTCTCTCTCTCTCTCTCTCTCTCTCTGTCAAATAAAAAAATAAATCTAAAAAAAGAAAACGAATAAGGAACCAGGCCACTAAGGAAATTCCCCACTAAGGAAATTCGCCAAGAAAGAGTGAACCCATAAATCCCTAGACACCCCACTTGGCCCCGAATGAAGGCAGAGCCCCGGGTGCATGCACCTTCCCTCTCTCTCCACCCGGGACCTCGCCGCGCGGCCCTGGGGCCTGCCGAGCCCCCCCCCCCCAAGGACCCGTGAGTCATCGGTCTGCTTCTTTGGAGCTTGCTGGTGGTTGTTGCTGAGGTGTGTCCTGGGGTCATAGAACCACGGCAATGCCCCCAGTGGTGGTTGCGAGGCAGATGTCTCTGTGGGGCTCACCACAACTTGTAGGGGCCTCAGCAAGTGCCTCGGGCATTCCTAGGTGACAGCATCACTGTGGACAGCTGAGCCCCCCACACCACCCCGCAACATCGTGGCTCCGCAGGGCTCCCTGCTTATGCGCCCCTCCTGACCTTGAGCTCTGCTCCCGTCCCCCTTCATCCTGCATACCCCCCCCCAGCTCCTCTCCTCCTGACTCCTCTCCCTCCCCCAACCCCCGTCTCCCTCTGTCTCTCCTCAGCACATCACACTGTTGGGGAGTTAGGCCCTCGTGGTCCCAAGGGACATGGTGGAGAACAGGGAGACCCTGACCCTGTCCCTTCCCACCCCACCCCCAGCACTCCAACAGCCAGACCTGCCCCTTCTGCCGCAGAGAGATCAAGGGCCAAGAGGCCGTGAGTATCCAATTCCAAGTGAGGCCAGCGGAAGCCAGGGCCACCGCTGAGGACCTGAGAGATGGCAGTGACCAAGAAGATGGGGAGGAGGAGCAGGGGCAGGTGAGCAGGGCCAGGCAGGAGCTGGGACTGGAACTTCTGGGTCTGAGGGAGGAGGGGCTGGGGACCTGGACCCCTGGGTCTGAGGGAGGAGGGGATTAGGGGCAAGACTCCTAGGCCTGAGGGAGGAGGGCACTGGGGGTCTGGACTCCTGGATCTGAGGGCAGAGGCAGCTGGTGACAGGATGTGGGGGTCCTAGGGGTCTGGACCTTTGCTTCCCCAAGGGTCCAGAGCTTTCTCCAGCTGTAACTCTCCTGAGGGTTCCACTTTGCCGCCTTCTCCATTCTGTCTTCAAAGCCAGAAGAGTGCCTGAATGCTGGGGTTCTAAGCAGAACACACTGGGGGGGGGGGGGGGAATGGCGGCTTACAACCCCTCCTCACCCTCTGTCTCCCCTAGGTGGTTTCCTCAGCTCCCCCACAGCCCCCTCAGCTGACTGTGTCCCCAGCTAAAGGCCGGCTGAAAGTGGTGAGTCAGGCGCTGATCTGAGGTGGGCAGCTCAGGTCTTGTTCAGCCCCCGGGGTCTGTTTGGAGCCCCAGGCCCAGGACTCACCCTTTGCGCCCATTGACAAAGTGCTGGGCGGTCCTCTAGGTTCTCTTGTTCTCTTCCTTAGTTATCCCTCGCTGGCTTCCTGGTTGTCCTTCCAGCATCCGGGGCATGTCTTACCCCAGGGCCTTTGCACCAGTGGCTCCTTCTGCCTGGATCTCCTTTCCCAGGCTTGCTCTCTCATCTCCTCCTCAGGGAGGCCTTCCCTGACCACCCTATTTTGTTGATAATAAGACCTCCCCCCCAAAGCCCCTTCCCTGCTGATTTCCGTAGTTCTTTTCACCACCTGCCAGAGGATAGTCTGTTTCTGTTGCTATCAGCAGATCGCAACCCTCCTGAAGGTTAGGCCTCTGTCTTCTCTGGTGTCTCCAGAGTCTAGAACAGTACCTGACACACAGCAGGTATTCAGGGAAGAGACTTTGAACGGATACCTTGAACTGGGTGTCCCCAGCAGCCCACAGAGTCAAAACTGTTCCCCTCTTCACTTTCCAGAGGAAGAAGGCTCAGAGAGGTGATCGCACTCACCAAAACCTCACAGCCAGACACAAGACAGTCTGGTGTTTGGGGGGGTGCGCTTAGAGAACCCTCAAATCACCTGCTTATTTTCTAAGCAAGCCCCAACCTTCTTTCTGTCCCTCACCCCTTACTTCCTACCCCAGGATTTTCTGAGCCCCTGGCCTGCTGGGGAGGGGCCCGTCTCTGTTAGCATCTCAGGCTGAGCACACGCAAAATCCAATCAATACAAGGCTGTCTTCAAACAAACAGCTCAGGAAGTCCGGGAACATGATTCGACCGCAGCAAACAAGTGAGCCAGCAGGAAGGGGGGTGGTGGTGACACCAGCCAGGGGGAACTAAAAACAGATCCAGACCTGCAGCCAAAAGCAAATGGAAACATTAGGAGGCACTCAGCTGGCTCCCTGAGGACAATGAGGGGGACACAGCCCAAGTGGGGGGCCAAGGGGGCACCTCCGGCCACAGGGGTGCACCTTTGCCTCTGCTGGGCCCTCTGCCTGGCATGCCCTTTTCTCTGCTCCCCAAATCCTACCTGATTCAAATCCCAGCAAACACGCTGCAAAAGAGGAGGCCCCGGGGGGGCGGGGGCAGGGGTGGGGGTGCCGCTGGCCAGCAAAGCAACCGCCAGGATGAGAACAGTTAATGAGTGTAGAACTTGCTCTACACCGGGCACTGCTCTTAACCTATTGATCTAATTGTCATGACAACCCAGGGAGGTAGGTGCTGTTATGATCCCTCTATGCAGAGCCCGATGCGGAGGTCACCAGCTGGAGACAAGAGAGTGGGGACTGGCCCCCAGACCCCTGGCTCCAGACTCCAGACTCTGTCCTCTGCTCCCGGTGGGCCTCTGTGCTCCCGTCTGAAGTGGGCACCGTGCCAGTCCCTGCCGCACAGGGGCGGGGGCTGGACTGCCGCGGGCACGGGGCAAAGGGGGCTGCGTCAGTGGTCAGTGCATAGGTCACTCCCACACTGCCGTTCCCCATCTGAGAAACCCCCCCTCTAGGCAGCAAGCCCGTCATTCGGTGGGACCCTGGCACCTTGCTGCCCACCGGGGACCTCTCCCATCCTCACTGTCTCCATGCGGAGAATAGCAGTAAGCCTGGCATGGGCCCCCCAGGTTCTGATGAAATGAGCAAGACGGGGTGTATGCAACCTGGATTCACATCCCTCCCACTCTCCAGGAAGCCCTGCTTGCTGCTTCCCAGGGCTCCAAGAAAAAGCCAACGTACTCTCTGCAGCCCCCAAGGCCCGGGGGATCGGACCCCTCCCCACCTCTCTGACCTCTTACCATCCCCCCAACTCCTCTTCGGCAGCAGTGGCCCCTTGCTGTTCTTCTAACGGGCCGGCAAGCCCACCACCCCTCCCAGGACCTCTGACTACTTCGCCCTTATTCTCAGTCTTCTGTTTAATTCCCCCCTTCCCAGCAGCCACTCTTACATCTAGTCACTCCCCACTCTCCCCTTGCCCCTTTCAGTTCCTTGAAGAACATCTAACACTCTCTGGATGGTTCCTTGTCCGTGCACTGATTACTCATGGTATTGTGTACTGATTACTCACTCTCTGGATATTTCCTTGTCCGTGCGCTGATTATTCATTGTGAGCTTTGTGCTCGGTAGATCATCAGTTGCGTGAGGACAGAGATTTGTCTGCCTGGTTCATTTCATAGCTCTCTCTTCAGAATCTAGAATAGTGCCTGACACACTGTAGGTTCTCAGGGAATATTTGTGAGATGGATGGAATGGATGGATAGTTGGGCGGATGGATGGGTGGAAGGAAGGAAGGAAAGATGGTTGGAGGGATGGAGGGATGGATGATGGATGGTGGGATGATTGGGTAGATGGAGGAATGGGTAGATGGATAGACAAACAAAACTTCCTACTCAAGCCAGAGCTGTTAGGGAAAAAAACAGCATGGACCAGGGACAATTCTGTTGTACTGTCCCTCCCTCCTCTTCCCCCACCCCAGCCACCAATGTGTTACCACTGTCTGGACCTGTGAAATGAAACAGTTGTAGCTCAGCTGTGACATTTCTTAATCTCCTCCCCTCCAGGCTCCTCTGGCCCTCCCCCGACTTCAGCAAACAAGAAGTAAGACTGTGGCATTAGCTCCGTGCCAAATCACCTCCAGCCCTCAGGCCAGGGAGGGAGCCCCAGGGTAAGTGGAGAGGCCTCGGGGGTCCTGCACTCCTGGGTGTGCGGGAAGATGGTATGGGGGGAGCAGAAGGGAAACAGTGGTCCTCGGAAATAGGCAGCCCTTCTTCAAACTCTTTCCACTGCAGAAACTCCTAAGGGAAAAGTCCCCCCTCCGGCTGCCCCTGGGGGGCCCATGATCGCTGCCCAAGCATGGGAGCCGGTGAGTCTCCTCTTCCCCAGCCCCAGCCAGGTTCCCTCCCAGGGCCTGGCCCTGCCCCGTCCCCCAACCTGACTGTGATACTATCTAACCCGTTCTCTCTTTCTGCCTCGCAGGGCTCCAAATGTGCTGCTAAAAGGAGTCCAAGGGGCTGGAAGGGGTTTGTGAACAATAAACTGCCAAGCCTGGTTGTCCTCCGATATGTGGAGAAAGTTCAGCAGCCACCAGAGGGCAGCTTGACCTTGGCAACTGGGGCCCCTGAGGCCTGATCGCCCCCCACCCCTCCATTAACCCAGGGGTCTGGAGGGGAGAATGGGAGACCGAGCTCCTCTGGATCCAGGAGTCCAGGTTCCCAGCCTCCTCCCTCAGACCCAGAAGTCCAGAGTCCCAAGTTTTCGGAGAATTGGGTAGCCATCCCTCTTTCCCCACGAATGCAAAAAAATTTTCTGGAACCAGATCCAGATATCCAAGTACGAAGTCCCCAGTCAAAAAGACCCCACATTTCTTTAAGAGTAATGCACCTGATCTTGCCCCAGTGTTCTTATCCCTCTCTTTCCTCCATTCCACTCTGGGAGAAGGATCCCAGTGATTTCCAGTCCCAATCAAACTGAGGAAGTGTCTCCCCACCTCATCACTAATCTTGGAGGGACCCAAGCCTCCCTTCACTTCAGTTAAAACCACTCCGCACCCCCTGAGCCCAGCCCTGTGCCCAGCCCCAGGCGTGTATCGGGGTAATTGCTGCCCCTGGTGGCTCCCAGTCCAGTGGGTGACAGGCAGTGGTGACCCAGAGTGGGCAGGGCTGGGGGAGGGGCTGTAGGCGCCCAGAGCTGAGCCTACAGCTAAGCCAGCCTGGGAAATCTGGGAGGACCTCCAGGAGGAGGCATCTGAGCTGAGACTGAAAAGAAGGAAAAGTTTTCCTGGTGTGAAGGGAACATGGAAGCCTGCACCGTAGATTTGTCCCAAGCAGCAGAAGCCACCCCTGGGGCAGAAAGGGAATTCATTGAGAGGATGTGGGATGGCTCACAGATTCCGGGAGCGATTAGAGAGCCAGGTCGGGAAAGTAAGCTGTGAAAGGGAAAGGATCCACTGGCAGCGAGCTCCAGCCATAGCCCAGCCCTGATCACACCACGGAACTGGTCCGATGAGGATACGCTGATGGCCCAATGACCCCCGGACACCAGCCGGTCACCTTGCTGCCTCTGCCGCCCCAGCAACAGGCTGAGGCTGCGCTTCTCACTCGCTGTTGCTCGGAACAAATCACGCCAACACTTAGTGGTGACCACCGACAGCGCGGCGGCTGGAGGCCAGGATTTGGGACTGGCTCAGGGTGCAGTCAGGTGGTGCTCCGGGCCAGGGCCTCTGGGGGCTGAACAGACGGCTCTCTGCAGTCAGATTTTCCACGTGGCCGCCACGCTTGCTAGCTTGGGGCTCCACGCAGCATGGGTGACACCTAGGGCAGCCTGACTGCTTGTGGGGTGGCTGATGGCTTCGCGGAGAGTCTCCCAGTGACCCGGGCAGAAGCTCCGTAGCCTTTTTTTTTTTTTTAAGATCTTGTTTATTTGCCAGAGAGGGAGAGCACAAGCAGGGGGAGTGGCAGGCAGAGGGAGAAGCAGGTTCCCCGCTGAGCAGGGAGCCCAATGCGGGACTCGATCCCAGGACTCTGGGATCATAACCTGAGCCGAAGGCAGTCGCTTAACTGACTGAGCCCCCAAGGGGTCCCTGCATGGCCTTTTCTACCTAATATTGGAAGTCCTGCGACATCACTTCTGCCATGTTCTCTTCTTTACACAAGAGTCACGACGCAGCACAGATACAAAAGAGGAAGGGACGTAGGGTTCCCCCCGCCCCCCACCCCTACCTCCGGAAGTGTCGAGATCAGATCGTTAGAAGAGTATATGGAGGGCACCTGGGTGGCTCAGTGGGTTAAAGCCTCTGCTTTCGGCTCCAGTCATGATCTCAGGGTCCTGGGATCGAGGCCCCGCATCTGGCTCTCTGCTCAGCAGGGAGCCTGCTTCCCCCTCTCTCTCTCTGCCTGCCTCTCTGCCTACTTGTGATTTCTCTCTCTGTGTGTCAAATAAATAAATAAAATCTTAAAAAAAAAAAAAAGAAGAGTATATGGAATGAGAGATACCACTGCAGGCATCTTTGGATGTGTCTCAGCTTGGCAAGGGCATAGACCAACCTGTCCCTGCTGCTTTGGCTTTCTTCGCTCCTGATTCCAAGTACAGCAGGATTTATGGGCGCCTGGCTGGCTCGGTCGGAAGAGCATGTGACTCTTGACCTTGCGATAGTGAGTTCGAGCCCCGCGCTGGGTGTGGAGGTTACTTAAAAATAAATAAATAGAAAACTAAAAAAAAAGTTCTTATCTAAAATTTGCTGCACAATAAGGTGTTGTCGTCCGACCCAGAATGCATTCACACTGTCCCCACCCCACCCCAAGACAACACAGCCTTTCAGTAGTTAACGTTTTCCCGATGTAAATCTGGAATGACCACGGAGTCACCATTTCCCACCACATGTGTCATGGTCCCATGTTCCACAAGCTGTGAACTAGTCGTAAAGTCAACCATCACAGTATGTAAGTAATGGGATAAAGGTACAGTAGTCCCCCTTACCCGCAGAGGGAACGTTCCAAGACCCCTCTCGAATGCCTAAAACCACAGACAGTATCCAACCCTAGACAGACTATTTCTTGACTAGGGGCTTAGTGCTTGGATATCTGTACATAGCTATGGTAAACTTTAATTTACAAGTTATGTACAGTAATGGGCACCTGGGTGGCTCAGTGGGTTAAAGCCTCTGCCTTAGGGCGCCTGGGTGGCTCAGTGGGTTAAAGCCTCTGCTTTCGGCTCAGGTCATGATCTCAGGGTCCTGGGATCGAGGCCCGCATCGGGCTCCCTGCTCGGTGGGGAGCCTGCTTCCTCCTCTCTCTCTGCCTGCCTCTCTGCCTACTTGTGATCTGATCTCTCTCCTGTGTCAAATAAATAAATAAAATCTTTAAAAAAAATAAAAAAATAAAGCCTCTGCCTTAGGCTCAGGTAACAATCTTAGGGTCCTGGGATCGAGCCCCACGTTGGGGCTCTGTGCTCAGCGGGGAGCCTGCTTCCTCCTCTCTCTCTGCCTGCCTCTCTGCCTACTTGTAATCTCTCTCTGTCAAATAAATAAATAAAATCTTTAAAAAAAACAAGTTATGTACAGTAAGAGATTAACAATAATAGAACCGTTATAACAACATCCTATAATTAGAGTTACGTGAATGTGGTCTCTTTCTCAAAGTACCTTCTTGTACTAGACTCACCCTTTTTTTTTTTTTAAAGATTTTATTTACTGGGACGCCTGGGTAGCTCAGTCGTTGGGCGTCTGCCTTCAGCTCAGGTCATGATCCCAGGGTCCTGGGATCGAGCCCCACATCAGGCTCCCTGCTCGGCGGGAAGCCTGCTTCTCCCTCTCCCACTCCCCCTGCTGTGTTCCCCTCTCGCTGTGTCTCTCTCTGTCAAATAAATAAGTAAAATCTTTTTTTAAAAAAGATTTATTTATTTGTCAGAGAGAAAGCACAATCAGGGAGAGGCAGGCAGAGGGAGAAGCAGGCTCCCCACTGAGCAAGGAACCCGATGTAGGATTCGATCCCAGGACCCTGGGATCGTGACCCGAGCTGAAGGCAAGATGCTTAACTGACTAAACCACCCAGGCGTCCCTAGACTCACCCTTCTTGTGATGATGGAGAGACAATAAATGCGTACGTGATAAGATGAAGTGAGGGGAGTGACACTACCATTGTGACGTGACCTTAGGCTACTCTTGCCCTTCTGAAATATACATTAGGAGGAAGATCATCTGCTTCCGGACAACTGTTGACTGAAGGTTAACAAACCATGGAAAGGGAAACCGCAAATAGGCAGGGCTGCCACAGAGGAAAAATAAGGCTTGTTAATTAAAATGTGTAAATGTATACACATGAGACAGGAAGGATGGAATCGGGAAATTCATTTTTTGCACAGATCTCGACCCCACTCCTCATACCAAGCACCGTTCTAGGTGTTGGAGTTACAGTGGTAAATTCTACGCAAACCAAACAATGAAAAATAAATGCATGACACCGATAAGTGTTGTAGGGGAGAATCGTAATAAGAAAAGGGAAATAGGAATGGCTGAGATGGCAGGAATTGCTATTTTAGATAAGATGGTCAAGAGAAATTGAGGAGGTGAAGTTGGAGAAGAGATTTGAAGCGAGTAAGGGAGGGAGCTGCGCAGGGAAGAATGTCCAAGCAGGGGGAAGAGGAAGTGCAAAGGTCCTGAGGCCAGAACCCACAGCACGCCTGGCATTGGAGGAACAGCAAGGAAGCAAAGAGACCGATGTGTCAAGAACAGAGCTGGTAAGGGGGAAGAGAAAGATGGAGTCAGGGAGGTAAGGAGGACAGGATCGAGAAGCTCGTGAGCCACGGAGTGGATTTTAGCTTTTACTGAGAGGTGCCCTGGAAGGATTCTGAGCAAAAGAGTGATGTGGGTTGACTCACATTTTAACGGGATCCCTCTGGCTGTTTTGTGGGGATAAATTGTAGGGGACAAGGGCAGATGACGTTACAGTACTAGTTTCTGCAAGTCTGCCAGGGACTGTGGCTGGTATTTATGCCTTCCTTCCTTCATGCATACTCCATACGGTCCTTCCCCTTTGTCCAGAAGCCCAGAACCTTGGCTGGTTGGATTCTTGAGGAAGGTGGGAGTGGGAGTGGCTGAGGAGACGATGCCTACCAGAGTCCAGCCCAAGCAAGTAGGTGTACAAGCGGGAGCCAGAGGAACTGGGGAGTGGGTGTCTGGGGTCGCAGCGTGTGAACTTGTCCCGGGGAGCCCTTGGAATTGTATTTGCCCATGAGTGAATTTGTACCATGTGTCCCGCAATGATCCAGGGAGCCTGCGTGCTCCTGACTCTTGAGCCCTGCAAACCTTCCCTGAGCACCTGCTCCGTGTCAGGCCTTATGCTGGGGACACAGCTGTGACCAACAGAGAAAGCGCCAGCCCTGCCCTCATGGACCCATGGTCCAGTGGGGGGACAGATTAATTCCCAGACAGGACGACCCAAAATGTGCAGGACTGGGGTGGGGGAGCCCAGGTGGTTGAGGGAGTCTAGAGGGGGCGTTTGACCTAGCCAGGAGAGCCTGGAGGGTATCCTGGAGGAGGTGATGGTGCGGCTAATTCTAAAAGGTCTCCTCTCCCAGTGTAACAATTGCTTTCCTGTATCACTGATGAATAAAGTAGCCTTGACTAATAACTCCCAAGCTGACGTGTAATCTAAGCCTTCCTTCTGTGCCCGATGTGCAAAGCCGTCTTATCAGCGACCCCCATTCTGGCCAGGGCTAGCTGTTCCCTATAACCAGTGACATCTCTCTCCTCCCCCGCTCCCAGAGGACTGTGTCCCAGTCAGACCTGGTTTGTGAGAAGCCTTGAGCAGTCGGAACTGTGACCCCCCACCTGACCTGTGACCCTTCCTTCGGACCCCTGGCTCTGCTCCTCCCCACTCCCCTCAGGTGCCCTAGCTTGCTCCCCTCCCCCACTCACCTGCTTCCTCCAGCCTGATTCTCCTCCCCTCCCCCCCAAGGTTGGGAGAGAGTGGAGGGGAGAGGAAGGGAGGAAGGGGGGTGGCATTCCTGGGATTCCCGGGATGAGGGGAAGAGAGGGAGGGCTCCACGGAGGAGAGCCGAGGAAAGAGCACCCCACCGCACTCCCCGCCCCCCACCCTCATCACCGAGTCCTGGGCTGAACTGAGGTTTGAAGACCATTAAATTTAAGAGATTGAACTGATGGGTTCCAGGCCACTGGTCAGACGGGAAAGCAGCCCTGAGCGCTGGCCACAGGGGAGGGCTTCACAAGGCATACAGGGAGAAGCTGTTCTAGGCCACTGATCAAGCTGGGCGCCACTGGTTGTACTGGGAGAGGACAGGGCAAGCCACTGGTCATAACGGGAACCACCGGTTCCACTGGGAGAGGCCACTGCATGCCCTAATGGCCCCCCATCAGAAGGAGAGGGAGAGGGTCCTCGGCGGCGCGGTGAGGTCCCAGCTCAGGGCACTGGTTAGACTGGTCTGTCCGGCCACCGCCGGGGGCACTGGTCAGCCTGAGCCAGGCAGCCCAGGGCTTGGGGGCAGAGGGAGCCCCGCTCCAGGGGCCGAGCGCTGGGAGGTCCACTCCGGGCAGTGGGAGGTCCTGGCGGGGCGCCCGGGTTTGGGG